>ML776679.1:160456-215909 GCA_009831015.1 Picea engelmannii | reverse complement strand
TTATCTTAAATTATCTCCTTTTCAAGGCATTGAGTACTTTTTCTGAGGTTTTTCTATGCTATATTTATATTTGGTTCTTAACACCGAGATGGCACATGGCATAGGGAAAAGGGAATATGCATATCTAAAAGAGTAGCAACCCAGAAATAAAAAAATACAAAACATAAATAAAACCAAAATACTTCTCTGCAAAAAATTTAAAAAATACGTATTCAAACTTTATACCTCCGGATCTGACTGTAATGGCCATATCTTCGGCAAACAAAAACTTTTTCAAGTGAAATGAAAAGTGTTGTTGAATGAAACGAGTGCTCCAGATGTAATGGAATAGTTATATAAGCGCATAAATGTATGGAAATGACTTAAAATGGATATGAGTCAACTCGGCTTCACGATCTCGATCTACAACAGGAGCGGGGCTTCAAATAGGCTCTGATACCATGTTCGACAAAACAAGTATTCCAACAGAGAATGAATACCTTCAATAACCACTCAAATAACTGGATCAAATATCAACACACTGATGTTTTCACATGGTAGAAGCCCTCTGAGGGAACATCCATGGCCCCAGCCAACGCGACCACTTGGAGTAGTTTATTAATGCAAAGAAAAAGATTACAGAGAGATTTTACCAGAGATTTTCTCACAATCGATCATTAGAAAATGACCCTCCATGTTATTTAAATAGATATCATGGACCAATCAGGTGTTAATCCATAGATCAATGGCTGTTAATATCGAGGAGAGTATGAACTGTCGGATCACTCTATGTCAGGAACATACCATGACCATCAGATTTCCTAACTACAAATGCAAACTAATGCATACTAAAGAAATGACACAGACGCAATTCATGCACCCTACGTCCGCTCATAGGATCGATCAAATTCTCCTTTGAGCCGAATTAGCTCTTATGATTCTCTAATGGAATCTCTGTTGAAAACATGATCCACATGTCCTTCTTTCTCCCTCACAGCCTCTGCATTCAACCGTGATCTTCCCCGACTCAATATCGGGTTTTGGGGTTTCGTGATCCCCAATGTCATGAGTTCTTGACCTCTCAAACTCCCGATCTCCGATTTGCCGATGCGTGACTCTTTTGGCCTTGTCCCATCCTAGCTATGCCCTGGTCCATGCGACCGTTTTCCATAAGACCGCAACCTTATATCCTCCTTTTGTCAGGGTTTCATACTTTCAACTGTCGAAGCGCACTTGTGCTTAGGATCCGTGATCCTCTTAATCTCGATTCGCTCCAACTTCCACTAGTCCCTTGGGCTAGACCTTTGGTCCACGTGACCACTAATTCACAAGAACGAAGCCTTGTCTCCTGTCGAGGTTTCGGTCTTTCTTATGCCGAAATGTACATGTCCTTAGGACTCACGAAATGCCGAATCCCAATTCTCTGCTATGCCGATAGACGACCTCCCTTTCGGGACTTTCCACGATGGTGCTCGATTTATACCCCACGTCCTCCTCTAATGGAGGGTTCAGATCCAACCTCGGAATATCACGACTTATGATGCTCCAATCAAAATATTTTACTGTCAATTCAAAACCCCGTAGTCGATATACCGACGGGTCACTCGATCTCTGCCACATGTCCCCACAATGGATGGTCCAAATGGTTCCCGAGACTTCTACCATGAAATTTCTCGATCTCATGTCATCGAGATCTCTGATATCCCGATATGCAAAACCCCGATGAGTCAACCCTCCTTTCGATATTTCTCCTCTTCTGTTCATGAAGCCTTAACTCCCTTGCAACTCCGACAGGTCCGACGGCTAATGGGTATCTTCTCAAGGTCTGACGGCTCAGATCATTTATTCCTTTGCGCTCCTCCTGATGCTCCCTAGACACGAAAACCAACAGTCCAGATCTCGATCTCCAGTCGATCTGACGGCTGTTGTGCTCTCTCCTGAGCTTTTGCGCTTTCCTACTGCACTTGGAAGAATTCCAAGTTCCCATAGGCCTCGACCTTTGTCCTCTTTTCCCTCTATGAAATCCTTTACCTAAGTTCTTGCTGGGCGTTCTCCTCAACGTTGACCCCTCCTGAGCTTTTCTTCAAATCTTTGAAGATTTAACCTCTACGTCCTGTAGAGTCTTCGCGCATACACCACATTATCTCTCCTAAGCTTCTCAAATTCTCAGACCGCTAAGGGATTTTATCCTTCTTCCTTCTCTCTCAGATGGAGAATGTAATTCCGCCCTGGAAATCCTTCTGCTCAAGAAACCTCTTGCTGAGCCTTTCAGGGTGTTCAAAAACCCTGTGAAGATCCCTCAGTGGACTCTTCCTTCACAATACAGAACTCAAAGAGTTCTCCTCTCTTCTGTGCCTATCTTCACGCTTACTTGATGCCCACCTAGAAGAGTATCCTCTCCTTTCACTCACTCAATGCCCACCTGGAAGAGCTCTCAGAATCCTCAGTATTCTATTTATTCTTGAACTTACAGAACATTTCCTCTTGATGCACCTCTGTGCATGTGCTCAATGCCAACTTGGCAGAGCTCTACAGAACTCACAATAGAGTTTTTGTCTACAACTGTGTCTCTCATACATAGCCTTGCCTCCTGAGGTGTTCAAAAACCTCAAAGGTCTTCCTCTCCTGATTTGTTGACTCAAGTTCCTATGTCGCAACATGTCTCTGTCTCAATTTGCAGAATTCAGAAGTGCATCCTCTGTGCATAGCTCTCAGAACCCGCAGCGTTCTGTCACACCCTCCTAGTATGAAGCCTCAAAGACCTTCACCTGAAATCAAACACACTCCTGCAAATGCATGATAATAGCATACATTCATATCATATGAATAACACTCACAGACATTCACATAACACACAGTAATGCAGGAAAAACTGCTATGTGTATTAAATATGGCAAATGCATGTATTTACAATGTGTTCCTGAGAACGGCCTGTAACAAGGTCTCGACTCTTCTCTCTTCTACTCTACACTCGCAGACTCTCTCCAACTACAACTCTACTCATCTAACTCAACTCTCTTCCCTTCTTACACAAAATGAGATACAAAATCTCTTTTACCTGAGGGGGCTCTTCGAGCTCTTCCCTCCAACCTACCTACCCTATTTAATTACATTGAATGGGTTGTCTAGTCCAACATCTGGATATAGATCTCAGCCATACAAACATTAAAGGATGATCTACCTAACACCTGCACAAAGGCACGGCTCTACAACTCACCAGCTTAAACATTAAATTACATTCAATTACAAATTAAAAGATGAGGGTTGCACATCTCTTCATATTGAATGCATGTACTTGACGTGGCTGGCTGACGTGGAGAGATGCTCCTGCATCATACTCCTCAGCTGAAAAATTCATGAGCTCCTTCTCATGAGCTTCCCATCTCAGCTGTGGGAATCCTCCTGGATCCAAAATCATCCTCTAGATTTATTCATCCACTCCATCCTGCTGTTGCTGCTGCTGCTTCCTTCCTTCTGCTCAGCTACTCCTTACTGAAAGTGTCTGCTAATCGAATCATTAGCTCCATGATCTCTTCAATCACTTCGTCCAGCTGCTCCCATGGTTGGCTCTGCTCATGCAGTCTCCTCAGGTGCACAAATTTTTCGCACATGAGCAGATCATCATGATCTCCCATGCCTCCTTCGTCAGTTTCCAACTTCACCTGTTGGATGTGCATGCTTTGCACTTTCACTCTTCTCTCCAGGAATTCAACCTGTTGCCACAGATTAGCAAAAAAAATGATGTCTGCCTGCTATCCCTCTTCTGCTGCAAACTCCCACGTTGCAGTCTCTTAAGATTCTTGGCTGAAAATGTTGAGTCGTTCCTCAGAATGCTCATCTTCTTCTTCACCTGCTTCTGCTTCTTCTTGGGCAGTCTTAAACACCTACTCCAATTCCTCTTTGACAGTCTCAGACGACTATTCTTCTGCTATTGCTGCATCTGCAACACACATTTCTGCCTCCTCCTGGGCAAATGGTAGGAATAATCCAATTCCCCCAATCATTAGAATATTATCCTGATCTTCCTCCTTTGTCAGTTGCACCTGCTAATCTAAGTCCATCTACTCTGTCAGCTCCTCTGGATGAATCCAACTCACTTGCTCATCCCTCCCCACCTAGAATTATGGGATGTCTCGACTGCCCTCCTGGCATATTATGAGATCAACTGATCCCATCTTCATCAGCACCCCTTGTTGAATTCAACTCACCTCCGAGTCCATGAGACTTTTAGAGAGTCTCAAATTTTCATCTTTGCCCACCTGGCAATTTAAAATGCTTCCACTGCCCTCCTGGCAGTCTTCAATATCCCGCAGCGATCACAACTCATTTCCCATCTGGCATTATGAAATTCCCTGGCTGTCCTCCTAACAGTCCGTGAGATCCCACAATGATCTTAGCTCATTTCCCTCTTGGAAATTTGGAATTTCTTCTCTTCCCTCCTGGTAGTTCTTGAGATCCTCAGTCAATCCCAATTCATTGTTAAAATCATTGAGACCTTCCCCAGTCTCTGGTTCGAAGATATGAACCATTTCTTCCTCTGTGGTCTTGAGGTTTTCAGCATGCCTCAACCACTTTCTCAAGAGCCTACGTTGTCTTCTAACCATCAATTCCTTGACTGGACATTTCGCTTTTGCCTTCTTCATGGGCCACTCATACACCCATCTCGGCTTATTATCCTGTCGTAGCTTCAATTCTAGCTCATCTATCCTCGCGTTCTGCTGCATCTTCAATGAAATCCTTTCTATCTTCTCTCTTATATTAGCGAGCTCTTCATATATGTCCTCTTGACTCCACAACTCTGAGTTTTTCCTTCCAGTAGATCTACGAACTTCAATATCCATCTTGTTGTCTCTGTCTACTCTCCTAGCAAACCTGTTGTCACTATGCACCAAGAGTGTTACCAGCTTCATCCTACAGTCCTCCTGAATGCCTCCTTGATCATTTCCTACCTCTTCCTACCTCTTCCTGCCTGCAATATACATACAAGAACAAGGCTCTGATACCACTTGACGCAGTCGCAATTCACGCACCCTACGTCCACTCACAGGATCGATCAAATTCTCCTTTGAGCTGAATTAACTCTTTTGATTCCCTACTAGAATCTCTATTAAAAAATTGATCCACAGGTCCTTATTTCTCCCTCACAGCCTTCTGCATTCAACCGTGATCTTCCCCGACGCAATATCGGGTTTCGGGGTTTTGTGATCCCCAATGTCACGAGTTCTTGACCTCTCGAACTCCCGATCTCCGATTTGTCGATGTGAGACTCTTTTGGCCTTATCCCATCCTGGCTATGCCCTGGTCCATGCGACCGTTTTCCATAAGACCGCAGCCTTATATCCTCCTTTCATCAGGGTTTCATACTTTCAAGTGTTGAAGCGCACTTGTCCTCAGGATCCGCGATCCTCCGAATCTTGATTCACTCCAACTTCCACTAGTCCCCTGGGCTAGACCTTTGGTCCACGTGACCACTAATTCACAAGATCTCAGCCTTGTCTCCTGTCGTGGTTTCGATCTTTCTTATGCCGAAATGTACATGTCCTTAGGACTCATGAAATGCCGAATCCCAATTCTCCGCTATGCCAATAGACGACCTCCCTTTTGGGACTTTCCCTGATGGTGCTCGATTTATGCCCCACATCCTCCTCTGATGCAGGGTTAAGATCCAACCTCAGAATATCGCGACTTATGATGCTCTGATCATAATATTTTACTGTCAATTCAAAACCCCGGTAGTCAATATACCGATAGGTCACTCGATCTTCACCACATGTCCCCACAATGGACGGTCCAGATCGTTCCCGGGACTTCTACCATGAAATTTCTCGATCTCGTGTCATCAAGATATCTGATATCCCGATATGCGAAACGTCGATGAGTCAACCCTCCTTTCGGGATTTCTCCTCTTCTGTTCATGAAGGATTAACTCCTTGGCAACTCTGACAGATCCGACGGCTGATGGGTATCTTCTCAAGGTCTGATGGTTTAGATCATTTCTTCCTCTGCGCTTTTCCTGATGCTCCCTGGATGCAAAAACCAACGGTCCAGATCTCGATGTCCGGCCGATATGATGGATGTTGTGCTCCCTCCTGAGATTCTATTCTTTCTTCCTGCACTTGGAAGAATTCCAAGTTCTCAAAGGCCTCGACCTTTGTCCTATTTTCCCTTTCTGAACTCCTTTACCTGAGTTGTCTCTGGGCGTTCTCCTCGACGCTGACTCCTCCTGAGATTTTCTTCAAATCTTTGAAGAGTTGACCTCTACCTCCTATAGAGTCTTCACGCATACACCACGCTGTCTCTCCTAATCTTCTCAAATGCTCAGACCCCTAAGGGATTTTATCCTTCTTCCTTCTCTCTCAGATGGAGAATGTAATTCCCTCCTCACAATCCTTCTTCTCAAGAAACCTCTTGTTGATCCTTTCAGGGTGTTCAACAACCCTATGAAGATCCCTCAGTGGACTCTTCCTTCATAATATAGAACTCAAAGAGTTCTCTTCTCTTATGTGTCTGTCTACATGCTTACTCGATGCCCACCTAGCAGAGTATCCTCTCCTTTCACTCGCTCAATGGCCACCTAGCAGAGCTCTCAGAATCCTCAATGATTCTGTTTCTTATTGAACTCACATTAGATTTCCTCTCGATGCACCTCTGTGCATGCTCTCAATGCCCACTTGGCAGAGCTCTACAGAACTCACAACAAAGTTTTTGTTTGGAACTATGTCTCTCATACACATCCTTGCCTCCTGAGGTGTTCAAAAACCTCAAAGGTCTTCCTCTCCCGAGTTTTTGACTCTAGTTCATGTTCCGCAACACGTCTCTATCTGAATCTGTAGAATTCAGAAGTTCATCCTCTGTGCATGGCTCTCAGAACCCGCAATGTTCTGTCGCACCCTCCTGGTGTGAAGCCTCAAAGACCTTCACCTGAAATCAAACACACTCCTGCAAATTCATGATAACAACATACATTCATATCATATGAAGAACACTCACAGACATTTACATAACACACAGTAATGTAGGAAAAACTGCTCTTTGTATTAAATATGGCAAATGCTTGTATTTACAATGTGCTCCTAAGTGTTGTAGGAAAATCTCCCTACGGATAGGTAGATCACCTCTAAGGCTTGACCTTAACCCTAGACAGAAAAATGCTTAATGTGGACACTGAATTCCTTTCAAATCTATCTAAACTAATACATAAGAAGGAAGGATAACAGAAGTACCTCTTAATCGACGTTTGTCCCTACACGCTCCAAGTTGTTCTCCAATCCTTTGCTCCTCGCTGAGTTCTGCAGACAAACAAGATACAACCACTTCCTACTCTATTGATATTAGCTTGAAAATAGATCTACCAATTAATGATAAGTTCATGTAATCATTAGACACAAACTAGAAAGAAACATGCCAAGTTTGTCATATTAATGAGAGTAATGACAACAATACTTACAATCGTAGATGCAAATACGATAGCTTCATCAAGTCCTCTTCATCTAACCCTTGCTCGAAAGATCCACAACCTGGTTGATAGCATCTTCACTGATCACTTCTCCTTAGGCTGACTGTGTGTTTCCTATGAGATCATAGGTTTCATGCTAGCAATTCTCTCTTAATCAGCTCTATTCCAGCACCACTTATGAGATCATAAGTTTGGTGTAACTCTCCAATTCCTATCCTCACTTATGAGATCATAAGTTTGGTATCATTCTCCATTTTGCAGTCCTTTTTCACCATTAGAAATCTTGCTTATATAGCCTTGGAGAGGCTCAACAACTTGAGATATCCTTGGGGAAGGTGAGGATTTTCCTCCTTCAGTTGAGGATCTTCCCTAAGATCATGGTTGGACTAGGGATTTGAATCCAACTGCCTTCCAAGAATGAAAAGATGCTTCCCCCATTCATCTCAACAACTTAACAACTACCCAGAATAGGTAGCGCTCCCTTAAAAGGGCCATCAGAGCGCTGTAGCGCTCCCTAGTAAGATTTAGGGGGCGCCAACGCTCTCAAAATCTGTAGTGCTCCCTCAAAAGGGCCAGGGGAGCGTTATAACGCCCCCTGACAGTGTAAGGGGCAGCAACGGCGCTCCGAGATAGTGTAAGGGGGAGCGCTCTTCTCCAAAAACTTATTTTTTGAGGTGCTTTCAGATGGAAAAAGGTTTGCAATTCTGTTGACTCATTTCTCCTCTTCCAAATCATATGTTTGAGGTGTTTCAAGTGTCTTTCTCATATTGTTATAGGCATGACATAGACATCATGGCAATATGATTTCTTTGACACCTGCGACACCTGCGAGCAACATGTGACACTTGCGACCTTGTGAGAAAAATGCGACACTTGCGACCTTTGTAATGATGACACTATCAAAGTGAGTAATTTTGATGTGTAACAGATTGCCCCCCAAAGTATGAAGTTAGAATATAGGAACTGATAACTGAAATACTTTGTAGACGTTCAAGCAAGGGTATAGACTTGGAGAACCTGACGGAAGATGCACACAAACATCCAACAAATATCATGACATATGTCAAAACCCAAGGCATGCATACCTATGCTTGGGTGATCAAGACTTGCAAGATATGGCCGCCATAAAATACACTGCGGATCCATAATTGTATTGATGAAAAAGGTATAGCCACCGAAGATACAATGTGGATCTATACTCTGATGACTTGGACTTCTCGTAGCCATGAAGAATACATAGTGGATCTACGAGATGACAAGACATAGCCATGACCAATACAAAGTGGATCTATGTGACAGTGTATGTGTTCTTTGTCCAATAGAAACTCCTTCGCATCCTGGGAAAAGAATATATCAAAGTGGTTACTCAACCCAGGGTCTTCTTACCAATCCCAATATGGTACGAATCTAACCATGTGAATAGATGTCCTGATGTCGAACATGGTAGAAACCACTTGATTACCGGTCAATGATGTAAATCGTTAACAAGCGCGAGGGAGATCACCATTAATGTCAATGATTCCCAAGGTACCCTAGTACATTCTAGAGAATGTGAATGGATGAGCTAAATTCGAACACCCGTGGAATCATTCGATCAGAGGTCAATGATGTAAACCTACTGTCAAATGTGAGGAGGCCTGCCATTGAGGCATGCAGGTCCAAAAGTACTAACTGGTTTCTAAGTCTGATTCCCGGATAATGTGTTGAAGTCGACAGGAATAGACTCGTCGAGGGAGGGCCTTGATGTATCCCCCATCAACGACACGAAATGGACATGGAGATGTAATTGGTAGATCAAATGGACATGGACTGACACAAGTTTTGTGGCAAGATATTTGGGATGGCTGACTCTCGAGGAGGATACTTCCCTTGAACACTGAGGCACAACAACAAAACATGACATGGACCAAGACTATGAAATGGGTACTATGACTTGCATTGGGTTACCCAAAGGAGTGAAAGGAACTCGAAGGATTGGCTCAGTGCAGAGGTTCAGCGGATTATGATATGTGCAAATGACACAGTGTCGTGTTCAAGGGCGACTCTAAGAAGTGCTGGATGATGTTCTCAAGAGACTGCTTGGCTTTCTCCTTTCAATTTTTCCCCCATCCAGATAGATGAGTACCTCTTTTTTGGTTTAATGAGCTCGAGGAGGATAACATGTGCTCAATATAACTCACCTTCGGTAAGTTCCTCTTCCTTTTTTTAATGAACTGGAAGAAGTAAGAGTTCAGTCCCATATGGGTCTGTCGATGTGTTCTTTAACGAGTCCAAAGATAGAAAACTCGAAGGTTTTTCGGGATTATAGAGTTTGGAAAAACACTTAAAAGAGAACTCTCTCAGTTCCTTTTTTGTATGGTAGTCCAACGAGATCGAAAAAGGGTTAAATTATCGCTCAAAGGACGCCCTTTCTGACCTTTTAACGAGCGTGAAAGGAAGCAAGGTCGCTTGACAATCTTTTCACATTTAGAGAGTCTGAAAAGGGTTTAAAGGAGACTCCAGGGGGTTCCTTTTTCGTGTGGTTGTATCCGTATGGGTCCGAAAAAGAGATAAAAGTTTACCCGGTTGCATTCTCATGTATTTTCGAGCACGAGAAAGAACAAATACTAAGCTCGGTATGCCCCTAGCTTGAAAGCTAGTGGCTTGAATCCAGAATGATCATCAAATACTGGAGACATGCCCCCCAAGCTTCAATTCATTCGCCGACTTTGAGGTTGTCACCAATTTCTGTGTTGGATGGAGAAAAAGGATACAGGTGGCTGAAATGAAGGTTCAAGAGCGACATCTAATAAAAGACTCGACTCGACATCTACGAGATCTGGCGAAAGACTCAACTTGAAGGGAGAGGTGATTGTTTCATTTTTTAACGAGCTTGACACAGGAAAAGAACTATGCTCAAGGTTATGGGTCTGAGCACCAAATTGTTGTTTCATTTTTTAATGAGCTTGCCATAGAGAAGGGAAACTATGCTCGTTATGCCCCCAGCATGAAAGCTAGTGGCCTCTATTTCATTTTTTAACAAGATTGCCACAGAGAAGAGAAACTATGCTTGTGACCTCTGTTTCATTTTTTAACGAGCTTTCCACAGAGAAGAGAAACTATGCTCGTGACCTCTATTTCATTTTTAACAAGCTTTCCACAGAGAAGAGAAACTATGCTCGCGATGCCCCCAACATGAAAGCTAGTGGCCTCTGTTTCATTTTTTAACGAGCTTGCCAGAGAGAAGAGAAACTATGCTCGTGGTTGCTTCTTGATCATGGCTTCCGGGAGGATAATGCTCTGGAAGGATACCATGTCAAGGGACAAAACTCGATCATGGCTTCCAATAGATCTTCGTCGGATGGAAGAGAATCACTCCGGAAGGAACACATGTCGAGGGTCACGATAGGATGGAGGAGATTAGGATCCAATAATCCTACCAAAGAGATCACCATATCAACTACCAGATCCAAATCGTCCAAATTTGAGGTCATGGGAGACAACGCCACATAATTGACATGCGGCGGGGGTGATATTGTCTGCATATAGGAACCACTTAGGGAAGTAACCCAGTTGGGGCCGATCAGTGAAAGTTGATCAATAGTCACAATTCTTCCATCGTGAGAGAAAGATATCACACGGAAAAGTGTGGATACAATAGCTTTCATAGCATAGACATAATCCCTCCCAAGGAGTAAAGAGAAATCCAAGGGGTCTCGGACTACCATGACATCGATAAAGACAATTTTCCCTCCTAAAGTTACAGGAAACTGAGGAAGGATCCCTAAAGGTTGACTAGTTCTTATGTTAAAAGATAACAGATTCTGTGTAACCGGTGCAAGTTGCGGACAACCCAAAGCATACCAAGCAAAAGAAGAGAAAATACTAACAGACGCACCTTCATCTATCACCGTTTGAGGAATGTCCCGACCATGAACCTGAACTGTAATCTCGAAAGGAATGTGAGAGGGAAGACGAGGTCCAGTTAGCGCACCCCAATCAAAAAGGATGGCTTCAGTACTTGGAGGGGGTTCCACAGGTGGAGGAGGAATGTCCCCAGGCATGGTAGAGTCTGTATTAATAAGAAAAACATGGACAGTATCGGGTTTACTCTATAGAAGGAGAGTAGGATCGACCGATGATTGGATCGGATCGACCAATGGTGGACTTGGATAGACCACTTCGACACTCTTTAGAGGAAGAGTGGGACTGACCAAGGAAGGAACTGGATCAGTCACGTTGACATTCCTCAATGGAGGAATGGGATCGACCGATGGCGAAACTGGATCGACCACTTGAGTTTCATTCTCCAAGGTAAGAATGGGTTCGACAAGTGGAAATGGATCAACCGCTTTGGTGTCACTTTCTAATAGGAGAGTGGGGCTGATCGATGACATAACTGGATCAACTACTTTGGTTTGTGGTTCAATCGAGGAGGAAACTAGATTGACCGTCTGATAAACTGGACTGACCGGGGATGGAACCAGATTGACCAGTCCATCAACCAATGATGGGTTGGAGGAAAGCTTACAATAACTTTTTGGAAGTTGAAGTTTTTCCAAAAGAGAAGAAGCCTCGTCCATACGAGGACAAAGGTGAGAGTAATGATTACCTTTACATAACATGCAAGGGAACTTGACAATTTTTTTCTTCTTACCAACCTGAACATCACTAGTTGACGGGGTATCATTGACATGACCGACAGAGGCCGATGACGTGGAGGACCACATTTCTAAGACCTGGGTAAGACCGGGGCAATCCCTCAGAAAGTGGTCACCCTTACAAAGTCTTCAAGGGAATTTGGGTTTTGGATTCTTCACTTTAATCTTGTTGACCTCATCAACACTCCCAATACTATTAACAATAATTGGTTTCTTCAAGCCAACATCTGATGTTGTTGGGGCCTTGGTTCTTTTTGAGCTCTTCTTCTTCTTCTCTTTCCGTTTCTTCTTCTTCTGATCAACCTGGTTACTTGCTTTAGAGCTTTCACTAGGCGAAGAAGGAGAAATGGAAGGAGACTTGATGGGAAAAGAAGGCGAAAAGTTGACGTGAGGTTGATGTGTGGGTGGTGTATTGACATCCAAAGTATTAGGTGCAACTGAAACATTGGGATGATTCAGGATCACCGGAGTGGGGAAAAACCAAACTGGTAATCCAATGGTGAGTCCTGGAAGACTCAGTGTGGCAACATATGGAGGAACAAAGTTTCCAAATGAAGGAGAGGTATAAGGTTCCCCAGGAGAAGGGGTTCCTCCATTGGTACTCCCAGGGTTCGATGCCATTAACACTGACTCGACCTAAGGTCCACTAAGTAAAAGAACCAACATATGCTAATAGAATCTAAGAATCACAACCAAGCAAACAGGACCTTGTTTTGCTGACCGTACTAGTTGGTGATGAAATGCAACATCATGTGATCAAGTCTAGAAGGGGCGGGGATAGGGTGGAATAGTTATAATGGTGACCTGCTTAATAGACTTATGCCTTGGTGCAAGCTTCCATGCAGTAATTGTGGATTTACCCTCCAAGGAGCCCGAGTGAGTTTGACCAATGTCTGCTCCAGGTACAGTGAGACTTCCCGTCACCTTCACCTTGTGTAAGACCCTAAATATTATGGCCACTAAGGTTACCAATTCCCAGTCAGCCCCTAGGTGGGAACAGTCGACAGTCCGATCCGAACGTACAGGCAGGGTATCAAGCCTGAAATCAACTAAAAGGATTCCATGAAGTAATTGTGGATTTACCTTAAAGTGATCCCCATAATACGAACTAACCACCATAATGAGTTAAACCACGGAGGTTTAGTCCCCATATATTAACTGAATGCGACCTCATGCGTAACCCCTGTGTGAGAGGGGGATCCCAGGCAGACTTATACGATAATTGGATTTACTCTCCCTAACTCAGGATGCTATTGTTTTTTTTAGAAACTTTGGAGAGTTATGCTCACAGCCTAATCCAAAGTGCTACACCTATTCTACTATTGGTGGAGGATCCTAGCAAAGAAAAATTTCTAGATAATTTTTTAATTAGCGTTGATTTTTATGGTTGTTCTTTACGCAAAAGGGGTGTGTGGAAGTGAAACAAATGGGATTATGACTCAGACCCAAAGAATGCATCGACCATGATAAGCAATCATTTTCTTTCGATGAACGTCTATCTAAGGGAGAGAGAGAGTTATTTTCACTAACAAGCACAACTACGGAGTGTCCTCAAATGATTCTTTTTTTCAATCAAATCTTGATGTAATGCAAAAACTTTTTAAAATTCCTTATAATATGCACAATCAATCATGCTTTTTCATTGTTTGTATATGAGTTAAAGATCAATTCAACACAATGCTTGTCTCGCTAATTGTCTTTATATGAATGAAAATCAAACTAGCACAAGCTAAAGTCATACAAACAATGCACCCTATCATTGTAATCAAAACGAAAAAACGAAAACGAAACAATCAAAGAGAAAACACAATTCACACCCAAAAAGAAAAAGTTGAAGAACAATGACCTTGACTCAAATCAAGATAAAGAGGTTTGTATGCCTTTGATGACCTTCACCAAGGTTTTCACTTAGCTGATGAGGAGAAAAGAACAATGCATGGGTTTCAAACTTCACTCAACAGGAAAAACTCAATAAAAATGGTGAAGAATTCTACAAGATCCAATTAACAAGGTGTTTATTCTTCAAAAAGGCAGATGTCAAGGTTGAAAGAGAAGAAAAAATTGACTCACTAGATCACTCAGCAAAAGAGACACAAAGGCAAACCCTGAAAAAGGCAGTTTTGGAGGGTTATTGGGCCAAAACGAGGCTAGCGCTCTATTGCCAAGGGAAAGGAGCGTTATAGCGCTCTATGCGAAGGTATTAGGAGCGCTGGCACTCTATCAACACTAGGTCAGGGGCACCAGGGTCTGAAAACTCTAGAAATGTCAAAAAATTCCAAAAATTGGGATTCGAACTTGACAAGTATGATGAGTGTGACAAGGTAAGGAGACAATCAGCTCATGAAACCAATCAAAAGAGGAGTGAACCAGGTCTGAAACAATCAAGGGAAAGAACTAGGTCAAATGAGGAGGAATCAAAACAAGAGGTTTCGATTCGAGGCTATCTCCGCAGTGGAGTCGCCAGTTTCTCAACATGCGAATATCTGAGTTCGGGCCCGGATAAACTCTTGCTCAAATAATAAATCACATGTTCTTGGCCGTTAGAGTCCTCTTGGACTAACACCATCGCAATGGTGGAAGGAGAAGCGGCCAAGTAAAGGATACAATCCTTTGTATATTCAGGAGGATGTAACAAAGGAGCGTGGGTCAAAGCGTGCTTGAGAGCGTCGAATGACTGTTGGGTAGTGTCATCCCAGATGAAAGGGACATTCTTTTGCAGTAGCCACATAAATCCTTTAGTGATCTCGGCATAATTGCAGATGAAACGACGGAGAAAGTTTGCTTTGCCTTGCAAACTTTGGAGTTGGGTTAAGTTGATAGGTGGGGGTAAGGCTAGTATGGCCTTGATATTTAAGGGATCCACCCTAATCCCATCTTTGGAGACGATGAAACCGAGGAGTCGACCGGATTCGACAGCGAAAATGCATTTATGGGGTTTTAGGCAAATACGATAAAAACGACATCGAAGAAAAATTGCCCGCAAGTGACCAATGTGATCAGGTCAGTTGGATGAATGGGTGGGTAAATCATCGAGGTAAGGTTCCGCGATATGTTTGATGTCATGGAAAGTGTACGATATGTCTCGCTGGAATGTAGCACCAGCATTTTTAAGGCCAAATGGTAGCTTTCGGTAGGTGAAATTTCCCCAAGGGCAGATGAAGGTTGTCTTATGTTGATCAACAGGTAAGATTTCAATCTGGTTATATCCAGAAAAGCCATCCATGAAAGACAAGATTACACTTCCGATGCAATTATCGATGATTTAATCGATGAAAGGCGTAGGGTAGTTGTCCTTGGGACAAGATTTGTTGAGATCTCGGTAATCTACACAAACACAGATGGTCCCTTGTTTCTTGGCAACCGGAACGAGGTTGGAGACCCATTCCGTCAAAGGGATGGGATAGATGAAGCCATATTTTAGAAGTTTTTCAACTTCTACCTTTATAGTTGCCATTTTCTTGGGGTGAACCGGGCGGACTCCTTGGTTTCATCATCTCCAAAGATGGGATCAGGGTGGATCCCTTAAAGATCAAGGCCATCCTAGCCTTACCCTCACCTACCAACTTAACCCAACTCCAAAGTTTGCAAGGTGAGAGTAATGATTACCTTTACATAACATGCAAGGGAACTTGACAGTTTTCTTCTTCTTACCAACCTAAACATCACTAGTTGATGGGGTATCATCGACATGACCGACAGAGGCCGATGACGTGGAGGACCACATTTCTAAGACCTGGGTAAGACCGGGGCAATCCCTCAGAAAGTGGTCACCCTTACAAAGGCTACAAGGGAATTTGGGTTTTGGATTCTTCACTTTAATCTTGTTGACCTCATCAACACTCCCAGTACTATTAACAGTAACTGGTTTCTTAGAGCCAACATCTGATGTTGTTGGGGCCTTGGTCCTTTTCGAGCTCTTCTTCTTCTTCTCTTTTCGTTTCTTCTTCTTCTGATCAACCTGGCTACTTTCTTTAGAGATTTCAGTAGGCGAAGAAGGAGAAATGGAAGGAGACTTGATGGGAAAAGAAGGAGAAACATTGACGTGAGGTTGATGTGTGGGTGGTGTATTGACATCCAAAGTATTAGGTGCAACTAAAACATTGGGACGATTCAGGATCACCGGAGTGGGGAACAACCAAACTGGTAATCCAATAGTGAGTCCTGGAAGACTCAGTGTGGCAACATATGGAGGACCAAAGTTTCCAAATGAAGGAAAGGTATAATGTTCCCCAGGAGAAGGGGTTCCTCCATTGGTACTCCCAGGGTTCGATGCCATTAACACTGACTCGACCTAAGGTCCACTAAGTAAAAGAAACAATATACGCTAATAGAATCTAAGAATCACAACCAAGCAAACAAGACCTTCTTTTGATGACCGTACTAGTTGGTGATGAAATCTAACGTCACGTGATCAAGTCCAGAAGGGGCGAGGATAGGGTGGAATAGTTACAATGGCGACCTACTTAATGGACTTATGCCTTGGTGCAAGCTTCCACGTACTAATTGTGGATTTACCCTCCAAGGATCCCGAGTGAGTTTGACCTATGTCTGCTCCAGGTATAGTGAGACTTCCCGTCACCATCACCTTGTGTAAGACCCTAAAGATTATGGCCACTAAGGTTACCAATTCACAGTCATCCCATGGGTGGGAACAGTCGATAGTCTGATCCGAATGTATGGGCAGGGTATCAAGCCCGAAATCAACTAAAAGGCTTCCATGCAGTAATTGTGGATTTACCTTAAAGTGATCCCCATAATACGATCTGGCCACCACAATCAGTTAAACCACAGAGGGTTAATCCCCGTAGCTTACCCGAATGTGACCTCGTGCGTAACCCCTGTGTGAGAGGGGGATCCCAGGCAGACTTATACAATAACTGGATTTACTCTCCCTAACTCAGGATTCTATTGTTTGTTTTAGAAACTTTGGAGAGTTATGCTCATAGCCTAATCCAAAGTGCTACACCTATTCTACCATTGGTGGAGGATCCTAGCAAACAAAATTTTCTAGATAATTTTTTAATTAGCGTTGATTTTTATGGTTGTTCTTTACACAAAAGGGGTGTGTGGAAGTGAAACAAATGGGATTATGAATCAGACCCAAAGAATGCATCAAACATGATAAGCAGTCATTTTCTTTCGATGAACATCTATCTAAGGGAGAGAAAGAGTTCTTTTCACTAACAAGCACAACTACAGAGTGTCCTCAAATGATTCTTTTTTTCAATCAAATCTTGATGTAATGCAAAAACTTTTTAAAATGCCTTCTAATATGCACAATCAATCATGCTTTTTCATTGTTTGTATATGAGTTAAAGATCAATTCAACACAATTCTTGTCTCGATAATTGTCTTTATATGAATGAAAATCAAACTAGCACAAGCTAAAGTCATACAAACAATGCACCCTCTCGTTGTAATCAAAACGAAAAAATGAAAACGAAACAATCAAAGAGAAAACACAATTATGTCAATTATGTGGCGTTGTCTCCCATGACCTCAACTTCCGATGATTTGGATACGATAGTTGACATGGTGATCTCTTCGGTAGGATTATTGGAGCCTAATCTCCTCCATCCTATTGTGACCCTCGACATGTGTTCCTTCCAGAGTGATTCTCTTCCATCCGATGAAGATCTCTTGGAATCCATGACTGAGTTTTGTCCCTTGACATGGTATCCTTCCAGAGCATTATCCTCCTTGAAGCCATGATCAAGAAGCAACCACGAGCATAGTTTCTCTTCTCTGTGGCAAGCTTGTTAAAAAATGAAATAGAGGCCACTAGCTTTCATGCTGGGGGCATCACGAGCATAGTTTCTCTTCTCTGTGGAAAGCTCATTAAAAAATGAAATAGAGGTCATGAGCATAGTTTCTCTTCTCTGTGGCAAGCTCGTTAAAAAATGAAACATAGGTCACGAGCATAGTTTCTCTTCTCTGTGGCAAGCTCGTTAAAAAATTAAATAGAGGCCACTAGCTTTCATGCTGGGGTCATAACGATCATAGTTTTCCTTCTCTATGGCAAGCTCATTAAAAAATGAAACAATAATATGGGGATCAAACCTGGAACCCTGAGCATAGTTCTTTTCCTGTGTCAAGCTCGTTAAAAAATGAAACAATCACCTCTCCCTTCAAGTTGAGTCTTTCACAAGATCTCGTAGATGTCGAGTCGAGTCTTTCGTTAGATCTCGCTCTTGAACCTTCATTTCATCCACCTGTATCCCTTTTCTCCATCCAACACAGAAATTGGTGACAACCTCAAAGTCGGTGAATGAATTGAAGCTTGGGGGGCATGTCTCCATTCTTTGATGATCATTCTGGATTCAAGCCACTAGCTTTCAATCTAGGGGAATACCGAGCTTAGTCTTTTTTCTTTCTCGTGCTAAAAAATACATGAGAATGCAACCGGGTAAACTTTTATCTCTTTTTCGGACCCATACGGATACAACCACACGAAAAAGGAACCCCCCTGGAGTCTCCTTTAAACCCTTTTCAGACTCTCTAAATGTGAAAATATTGTTGAGCGACCTTGCTTCCTTTCATGCTCGTTAAAAGGTCAAAAAGGGCGTCCTTCGAGCGATAGTTTAACCCTTTTTCGGTCTCGTTGGACTACCATACGAAAAAGCAACTGAGAGAGTTCTCTTTTAAGTGTTTTTCCAAACTCTATAATCCTGAAAAACCTTTGAGTTTTCTGTCTTTGGACTCGTTAAAGAACACATCGACAGATCCATATGGGACTGAACTCCTACTTCTTCCAGTTCATTAAAAAAAGGAAGAGGAACTTACCGAAGGTGAGTTATATTGAGCACATGTTATCCTCCTCGAGCTCATTAAACCAAAAAAGAAGTACTCATCTATCTGGATGGGGGAAAAATTGAAAGGAGCAAGCCAAACAATCTCTTGAGAACATCATCCAACACTTCTTAGAGTCGCCCTTGAACACGACACTGTGTCATTTGCACATATCATAATCCATTGAACCTCTGCACTGAGCCAATCCTTCGATTTCTTTTCACTCCTTTGGGTTACCCGATGCAAGTCATAGTACCCATTGCATAGTCTTGGTCCATGTCATGTTTTGTTGTTGTGCCTCAGTGTTCAAGGGAAGTATCCTGCTCGAGAGTCATCCATCCCAAATATCTTGCCTCAAAACTTGTGTCAGTCCATGTCCATTTGATCTGCCAATTACATCTCCATGTCCGTTTCATGTCATTGATGGGGGATACATCAAGGCCCTCCCTCGACGAGTCTATTCTTATCGACTTCAACACATTATCTGGGAATCAGACTTAGAAATCAATTAGTACTTTGGGACCTACATGCCTCAATGGCAGGCCTCCTCACATTCGACAGTAAGTTTACCTCATTGACCTCTGATCGAATGATTCCACGGGTGTTCGACTTCAGTTCATCCATTCACATTCGCTGGAATGTACTAGGGTACCTTGGGAATCATTGACATTAATGGTGATCTCCCTCGCGCTTGTTAACAGTTTACATCATTGACCGGTAATCAAGTGGTTTCTTCCATGTTCGACATCAGGACATCTATTCACATGGTTAGATTCGTACCATATTGGGATTGGTAAGAAGACCCTGGGTTGAGTAACCACTTTGATATATGCTTTGCCCAGGCTGCGAAGGAGTTTCTATTGGACAAAGAACAAATACACTGTCACATAGATCCACTTTGTATTGGTCGTGGCTATGTCTTGTCATCTCATAGATCCACTATGTATTCTTCGTGGCTACGAGCGGTCCAAGTCATTAGAGTATAGATCCACATTGTATCTTCGGTGGCTATACCTTTTTCATCAATACAATTATGTATCCGCAGTGTATTTTATGGCGGCCATATCTTGCAAGTCTTGATCACCCAAGCATAGGTATGCCTTCCTTGGGTTTTGAAATATGTCATGATATTTGTTGGATGTTTGTGTGTAGCTTTCGTCAGGTTCTCCGAGTCTATACCCTTTCTTGAACATCTACAAAGTATTTCAGTTATCAGTTCCTATCTTCTAACTTCATACTTTGGGGGGCAATATGTTACACATCAAAATTACTCACTTTGATAGTGTCGAAAGTGTCATCATTACAAAGGTCACAAGTGTTGCATTTTTCTCACAAGGTCGCAAGTGTCACATGTTGCTCGCAGGTGTCGCAGGTTTCAAAGAAATCATATTGCCATGATGTCTATGTCGTGCCTATAACAATATGAGAAAGACACTTGAAACACCTCAAACATCTGATTTGGAAGAGGAGAAATGAGTTAACAGGCTTGCAAACCTTTTCCCATCTGAAAGCACCTCAAAAAATAAGTTTTTGGAGAAGAGCGCTCCCCCTTACACTATATTGGAGCGTCGGCGCTCCCCCTTACACTGTCAGGGAGCATTATAACGCTCCCTTGGCCCTTTTGAGGGAGCGCTATAGATTTTGAGAGCACTGGCGCCCCCTAAATCTTACTAGGGAGCGCTACAATGCTTTGATGGCCCTTTTAAGGGAGCGCTACCTATTCTGGGCAGTTGTTAAGTTGTTGAGATGAATGGGGGAAGCATCTTTTCCAAAAACTCAGTTTTTGAGGTGCTTTCAGATGGAAAAAGGTTTGCAAGCCTGTTGACTCATTTCTCCTCTTCCAAATCAGATGTTTGAGGTGTTTCAAGTGTATTTCTCATATTGTTATAGGCACGACATAGACATCATGGAAATATGATTTCTTTGACACCTGCGACACCTGCGAGCAACATGTGACACTTGCGACCTTGTGAGAAAAATGCGACACTTGCGACCTTTGTAATGACGACACTTGCGACACTATCAAAGTGAGTAATTTTGATGTGTAACACTAAGCACGGCCTGTAACAAGGTCTCGGCTCTTCTCTCTTCTTCTCTACATTTGCAGACTCTCTCCAACTACAACTCTACTCATCTAACTCAACTCTCTTCCGTTCTTACACAAAATGAGATACAAAATCTCTTTTACCTGAGGGGGCTCTTCGATCTCTTCCCTCCAACCTACCTACTCTATTCAATTACATTGAATGGTCTATCTAGTCCAACATCTGGATCTAGATCTCAGCCATACAAACATTAAAGGCCGATCTACCTAATGCCTGCACAAAGGCACATCTCTACAACTCACCATCTTAAACATTAAATTACATTCAATTACAAATTAAAAGAGGAGGGTTGCGCCTCTCTTCATCTTGAATGCACGCACTTGATGTGGTTGGTTGTCTGGCTGACTGACATGGAGAGATGCTCCTGCATCAAGAAACACACTAGAACACACACTTTTACCTAATGACACAATAAACCTAGTATATCTTAAATAACTCCTAAGTGTCTAAATATCCTAACACATATCCCACATATTTGTCTTTAGAGGTAAGCTACCACCATTCTAGATAGCTTGTGTGCTTTGCATTTTATGGTCTTTTGTATTATAGAGAGTCATTGATAGAATCTAATTTTTATTATATCATTGTGTTCCTTGCAATATATCTATGTATATCCTTATTATATCTCTATTGTATATATAACTTCATTCCATTCTCAAAATATTTTATATTAGTGGTATCAGAGTAGTCTCCTCCTTTTCATTCTTAGTGCATGTCCCTGACGAGGTCAAGGTATAGAGAGTTGGGTCTTGATATTGTTTCTATTAAGGAGAAAATATCTCACCTACCCAAGAAACCTCCCACATTGTAATAAAAGAGGGATGATGCAGAAGGAGATCCTATTAAACTGTTTATCAATGAAGCCTTTGTGCGATAGAGGAACTAGCTGATGGAAAATTTTTCTCAGATCCTTCAACGACTACCAATAACAATAGAGACACATTTAACAAGTAGTTACTTCGAAGCTATCATGCGTTTTAAGGTACAAGTTAAATTTGATATTCCTTTATTTGAAAGCTTGATAGATACCGACACTTTGGAAAATGGTTAAGTCTACTAGAGGGTTATTTCTCTGTCCAAAGTTTTTCCAACAATGAAAAAATAACCTTCATGCTCTTTAAGAACCTTCCCCAAGTCATAGATTGGTGGGAGACTTAATATGAGAAATATGTTGATGATGAGTGTACAGGTTTTGAGTTAGGACCTACTTGGGTGGATTTTTTTTTGTGTCCTCAAGGAAAAACATTACCATGTTATAAATTATGACGACTAGTACAGGAGATGGACCACACTGCATCAAGAGAGAGCCCAAATAGTGATAGAGTTAAAAAATATGTTCCATACCTTGTGAACCAAGATAGGTATCAAATATTTCAAGTGAAATCTAGTTCTAAAATATCGTGGGGTTCTACACAGGTACACCCAAACTTAAATGGATTTTCTATACATACTTTCATTCAAAACCACTTATTTATATGTTGTTAAAATAGAGCACAAATTTAAGTAACAGAATGAGCATGAGTTTGGGTCTATAAATGCACAACAGTTGAAGTATGGTAAGGGTGGCCCTAAGTCCATAGAAAATGATAGAGAAAGGATGGCCACAAATGGAGAAGGGTAATGTGGATTCGAAGAAGGACACTCAAAAGTGGTTAGAGTTCCATAAAATACGTTGGAATAATATTGATGAATGTCTATCCAAACAATATGTTTTGTCTGAGATGAAAGACTTAGGGTTGGATGTTGAATGTGACATTGATTCAGAGCTAAAAAATGGAAAATGGATCATTGACGTAGAATCAAGTGTCACCATCGCTACCACAAAATTGCATCCAGAGTAACCATAGGAGCATAAAGAATGGGAGAACCTCTTCCACTCACATATGTGGGTGAAGGAAACTCCAATATATTTCATTGTTGACAGTGGTATCCATAAGAACCAAATATTAGCATAGGTTTTCAAGAGGAAAGACCTAAAAAATATGATGCATCCTCATCCATACACCATCAGTTGCCTCAACCAAGGATGATACATCCTCATCAACCAACAATGTCACTTGCACTATGAGATGAAACCCTTAAAAGATGAGGTATTATGTGATGTTTCCCCCCTTGAATTTTTGATGTTTTTTAGGACAACCATACATGTGGAAGAATCATGTTGCTTATGAATCTAGGCCCTGTAGTGTCATTATTACTTTTGGATATCAACTCTACAGGGTACTAGAGGTAGTCTCGTCTACTACAATCTCTTTGATCTATGAAAAGAAGTGAAGACATAGGGGATTCACCTTGTTGGATGATATCTTATCATTTTCATCCATAAATGGTTTTTTAAATTATGAAAAATAAATTCAATATATTCTAGGTATTTTGGGGGGGATGTGGGGTATGAGGGGGTTTATATGTATTAGGGAGTATAGGGAGGGTATCTAGTAAAAATATGGGTTTCTTTTATTGGAAATATGTATTGGGAGGGGGGATCTAAAAAAGTATTTGGGAGGTATTTATCAATTTCTAGTGAAATTAGGGGTATTATTTAATATCTCGCAAATGAAGGCACTATGTCAGAGGTTCACTAAGTGAAGACCCCATGAGTGAAAAAATTTGGTCTCTCAAACCGGGATATTTTTCCTCTTTATGGTTCAGTCGATAGGTGAATGGAAGGTCATTGCAACTGCCAAAACCTTTGCACAGGCTCTTTCTACATAACAAAAATAGGTGGACAAGATAGTAGAAGAGAACAAACACATATTTTCCTTTCCTACTAGGGTTCCTATGCACTATTAGGTAAATCATTCAATTGATTTGAAACTTGGTGCTCCTCTTCCTAATGGAGCTATGTACAAGAGTTTTTTTATGGAGAATGAAGAAATAGAACGTTATATGCAAGAGCTAATTATGAAGGGCCACATAAAACCAAGCTCCTCAACTTACAAGAGACAAATTTTTCTAGTGCAAAAGATAGATGGGACATGAAATTTTTTTATTCATTATAGATCCTTGGACAATTTCAAAGTAAAGAACCAATACCAAATACCCTATATTTATGATCTTATCAATTATCTCAAGGGAACCAAGTTTTTTAGTAAGATTGATATGAATTTAGGCTACCACTGGGTCTCGATTGAGAAAACTGATGTATGGAAGAAAACCTTGAAGTCTAAAGAAGGTATCTTTGAGTGACTAGTCATGCCTTTCATCATGAATAATTCCCCAACCAAATTCATGAGGGTGATGGATGAAATATTATGTTCATTCACAAAATCCTTTGTGGTCTTATATCTGGATGAAATCCTCATCTTTAGAAAAAATTGGGAGGAACATTTGAAGCATATACAACATGTCTTGGTAATCCCACAATAACACAAGTTATATGCCAATTTGGAGAAGTGTTCCTTCGGCATGCAAATAATACAATATTTGGGATACATCGTGGATGATAAAGGTGTGCATGTGGATCCAACCAAGATCCAAGTCATTTGTGATTGTCCAACACTGAAGAAATTGATCGAGCTCTGAATCTTCTTGGGCCTTTCCAACTTCTACCATCATTTTATGTAGGGGTTCTCTCACATCGCTTGGGACCTAAGTATAACATTCTCAAACCCCTAAGTATCTTTTTAAGTGATTGGGTAGTAAAATATTTATTTTTCTCAATCATTTCAAAATATCTTGTTGAGGGAACCATTATATTCTTCTCGTCAAGATACTTCCAACAACTATCACCATGCTACAAACTGAGCTCTGGATCAAAAGTTATGAACCTTTAAGGTTTCAAGGTCCTTAATCACCATATATACCTCATTTCAATATGGAATCAACATGACTACTACCACATGTGTCATCTAACCTAGTGATGTCACAACATCTTCCACCTATCCCATAAAATCCTTGATCTATCCCTTTCTCCAAATCAATGGTTAGGATCCATTCGAAGTTATCCACTTGTGTATCAGTTAATGTCTGTTTCGCTTCCGTTTCTTCCCTGGATATTTATGGTACCTTCCAATATTGACGATTGAGATCACATCTATCCATTATGCCAACCAATGACCCTAGTAAGATTTTGTAGTCCCTTCGTCAGAGATGAGACTCAATCACTCCAATAGGCCAACTCCAAAGGCTGGTCAGGATCTTCCCATACCCATTATCTTTGAAGAGTAAGATAATTCCACCTATCCTGGGAGTTTAATCCTGACATGGCCCATGATTGTATTTCTCTACAAAATCATAGGAAGCCATTTGACCATCTTTAGAGATGCTAGTTTTGTGACATCATGCTTCCTTTGTCCTCTCCCATACAATTCTTGTACCTTTCGACGCTTGAGATCACTCCCCAACTAGTCATCGATCTATAGTCCATATTGCCTCTCAGATTATTTCTACTTTGACCTCCAAGAAAAGTCTGTCTGCTAGAATTTGATGTTGTTCACCACATGGAATCCTAGGCCACCTTGTACCTGCAATATAGGAATTTATTTCCATGTGTACCAGTCACGTGGCATGACATGTGGCACACACTTTCACATGAAAGTCTACCTCAAAGGGACAAAAATTTGTGACACATGGCACAATATTTACTTGAGACATGGCACCATCCACATCATAAAACATGGGATGAGGTGGGTCTACACATCATCACATGGTATTTTTTTATATCTTCCATTTGTTTTCATGTGTCCCAAACACATTGGTTGGGGTGATTTCATTCCCATTACCGCTTGTTAAGCCCTAATATTGTCTCATTACCCCTTAATTGGGGCATATTACATCAGTAATGTTATTTTATTTATGTTGGCTTTATTCCATTAGTTGTAATTTTACCTTCTAGTCTCCTATATATACCAAGGAGACATTTTCATTTGGAATCATCTTGTACTTGAACATTTATGTGGGGTAAAAGGAGGTTTCCCCCTTGAAGAGGATTATTATCTGAAATTATATATTTTTCAAGACGTTGAGTACTTATTTTGAGGTTTTTCTATGCTATATTGATATTTGGTTCTTAACATATGGTTTCAAAGCTCAAGGTCTTGGGGTCTGGCTGCTACATCTGAGACACCTTGGAATTTTTGCTATCAATTTTTTTCTACAAAATTTTAGAAGGAAATTCTTGGAGGATATTTATTATAAAGATCAAGGTACGTTGGGTTAAAATTTCAGCTCCTGAGGCCTTATACATTCGAAGATACAACCTGTTCAATATAGGTTTTTGGAATCATCCTTAACTGAGTGATTGCATAATTTTTTCTATAAAAATTTTCCTGTAACGTTTCAGACCCTGAAATATGAAGGCTATTCACAAAAATTAGTAAGTTATCTATGGTAAAAATTTCATATTTTGGGTTATCTTACATTTGTAGATACACCCTGTGGAAGATAGGGTATCTGACTAGTCCTATTGACTAGTGTCAAGAAGGTGTTCCAGGTAAAACAATCATAAATTATTGTTAGATTATCCAAATTGAGTGAGACTAGTTTCATTGGATAGTGAACAGTCTATAGTATTGATGGTACGTGTTTCAAAATTTTATATCAATTATTTTGTGTGGGGAACGCTATACAAGTGAGATCTCCTGGAAATTCCAAAAATCAGCAAGTTGTGGGAAAGTTACCATAAATTCCACTTGGCACATCCAATTTTGATCAGACCTGTGGCATTGCAAAGAATAAATATTAGAGAACTACATAAAATAAAGTTTCATACCCAAAAGGGCCAAAACTTGGGAGATACAATAGAATAAATATTGTCTAGTAGAACCACCTCAAAATCAAGGTTCAAAAGTGATACTTGGCCAACATGCCACCCAAAAAGGGAACTTCCACACCAAATAAGCCTCCAAACAATCCTACTTTGACTCTTGATGAAGATGAAGAAATGTGTAGGGACATAAATTATTTACAAAAGAATATAGTAACAAAAGATGAAGTACAAGAGATGGAAGCTAAGTTGGAGGCAAAGATGGATGGTTTAAAATAGGAGATCATAGAAGTATTGAAAATTTTCATAATAGAGAAGACACATGAAAGTAAAAATGCATCCCATGAAATTCATGATGAGTATTCTTGAGCTCCAATTTTTCCATGTTTTCCGTTGTACAAAAACATTCATTAATACACCTTTTCCCACATTTTGTTGTCAATACACACCATAAACCCTAATTAAATACCATCATTTGTCATTTTATCTAGTGTTGTTAATACATTATCTTTTCTATCTTTTTAGTGGTTAAAATATGATTATATCATGATTTAATTATTACTGTTTTTGAAGTGTGATTCATGTACTATAACAATGAACATTCTTGTACCATTACTGTAGTTCAACATTCCCACTCAACACTCTCATTCTGGTACCGGTCATTGTTTATCATATTCGTGTGCTTTTTCGAAAAATTCAGAAACATGGGTTTTCTCCAAAGTGATGTTGACATGCAGAATTGTGTGCCAAAATCTACCCAAGTTGCACGTGTGGACCTCCATCTTAGGGGGAATAATTCATCCAAATCAATAAAAGTTCTAGACAGTCAACTTTGCCCTCCATTTTCATGCACATGAAGAAAAATTCAAAGAATCTGGAACATGGGTTTTGTTTCTAGCATGGAAAATTGAGTCTCACATGAACCATTTTCTAAACAAATGAAAGGTTGAGAAGTTATTGTTGGTTCTTCGATTGAAATTTTCACAAATTTTGGGATGCGCCCAGATTTGAAAACACCATGTCCAGATTTGATGACGTGGCCTTGGGTTTGACGCCTTAGTTATCAGATTATTTAAATTATCATGAGATACTTCATTGGTTGTAGCTAATTCTTTATTTTTATCCAAGAATATCTCACTCAAGAGAATGATGGATCGATGCATCCACGAATTTGGTTGATATGTTATGTATAAATATAATGTGATTATTGTAAGTAGGGGCAGATAGAAAACATTGTTGTTGTAGGATTGTGAATTTGAATCTTTATATTCAATAAATAAAGGATTAATAACTATTGTGCGTATTTTTTATCTGAGCTAACTCTCCAGGCACATTGCCCATGGTCGGGAAGGGCCCCTCGACCCATGTAATGTTCCTGATTTGTAATTTTTCTTAATTTTATTTCATTTGGTGTGTTATTTAGTTTTTGTTTTACATTGTTTTAGTCCACTAATTTTATTATGAATTTTTGTAGATCAATCTTCAAGATAGAGAACCTAGCATTTCTATTCCATTCTCTGCCCAATGTCTTTCCTTTTATTCAATGTACAACTTGTTTCCATTTCTAATTATAGAGAGCTCTATGTACTCTACAATCATATCCAATTCACCTCCATTCTTGCTTCTTCCCATTCCTCTTCTTGAATGACTGCCACTCCACTGAAATTATTCATTTGTTTGTATATATCCTCAATGCTCATCTCGACCTCCAACTCGCCTCTTTCCCCTGTACCTTTGATTCATCATCATGGATTTGGTTTTGTGGATCTATATTTAACCCTGTAAATTGTGTTTAATTATTACAGTTTTTTTTTGCATGCATGTAATCTTATTACCATGTGAGAATATTAATCTCTTCACAATATAAATCATTATATAGTGGTGTTATGATAATACATTGTCTTTTTGTTGTGAGTGTATATTATTATTGTTCCTTTGTTTTGTTGTTATTTAATTATTGTTGTGTGTATTGTGATTTTCTATATATCATACGTTGTTTATTATGAGTTTGTTATGATAAGAATATATATTTTCTCACTCCGTTGTGCTTTGTTATATATTTGAATTTTTATGAGTTATATTGTTTCCATTGTATATATTATTTTGTTGTTAATCTACTATTTTGTTTTAGTATTTAATATATTCCATAGTGTTTTGTTTCACTATTAATATAATTGTTGTGTTACATTGTTTCTATTATTTATGTTTGTTTCATGTGCAAGTTATTTTATGTTGTATGAAGTAGCACTATTGTGATGTTAAGAGATATGAGTGAAAATGGAGTGTTAAACGGATGATCCACATGAAGAAATTATATCCTTGTACATAAAAAAATCAACCCTGTGCTTACACAATGACTTTTCTTTCTATTTGTGGGTGTAATGTTTCTTGAAGACAAGTTTCTAAAGTGTGTTTCTTTGAATTCTTTACATTCCATTATTTTTTCAATATAGGGTTAATTAGGAGTTTGGTGGATTTTCTCTTAAAACTGGTAAGTTCCACTTTAGGTCAGTAGCACACATACATGAGGGTTTGAGTAACCTCATCCAACTGACTGATTTGAATTCCAGTTTGGGTAAATTCCACATTTACTTTTAGATTTCCTTGCTTGTTTATTTTGCGCACTTGATCTCATTTCTTGTACCTTGGATTCCTGCACTTTGATTTTAATACCAACTTTTCTTTCATTCATTCCATTTTGAACTGTGTTTGTCGTCTTTAGAATAGGCTAGACTAGGCTCCAATCCTACATTTCTTGTGCTTGCACCTCTAAGTCTATGACTCCCTGGTTGACAATTTAATGTTGGGAATTAATAGTGCATATATTTATCCCCACAAGGACACAAGGAAGGTGAATCAATAATGGAGAAACTCCAACTTTGTGTTGAAGACCAACCATGTTGCTAAGATCGATATGAGAAAGTTTGATGGCAAGGACCCAATCACATGGATACTTCAGATGGAGAAATTCTTTGATCTACATAATGTGCCATATACACAAAAGGCACAAATTGCTTCTTTATATTTAGAACCCAATCAATTTGTATGGTATCGATGGCTTTGTTATCGTAAATCACTTGTCACTTGGACAATTTTCATGGAAGAAATGATAGCACACTATGAGGATATAAGGAGCAATATCTTCTTTAGCCAATTGATAAATCTCAACCAAAAGGGTTCAATTACCGAGCACATCGAGAACTTCCAAAGATTGAATATAAAGGTAACAAATATTCTAGATGAACACTTGATTGATGTATTCATAGGAACTTTAAAGGATAACATTCAACATGAAGTTCACCTTTGGGAACCCAAATCATTGGAGAATTCATTTAAGGTGGCAAGCAATGTTGAAAGTAAACATATGGATATGGATACTATAAGAACCAATCCTAACATCTATAGAGAGAAAAATGCTCCTTCTTCTAAAACACCTCAACAATTGGAGGAAAGAAAAGAAAAAGGTTTATTCTTTAATTGTGACAGCAAGTACAGTAAGGGACATAAGTGTGGTGAGAAGAAATTATTCTACATAGATTGTGAAGAGGAAGAAGAAAAATAACAAGAACCAACTCAAGATGAAAATGGAGAAGCAATTTCGTCTGAAGAGTTGACTCCCATGATATCGTGTAATGAATTGGATGGAATTAGAACTCCTCAAACCCTCAAGATTGAAGAATACATCAAAAATAAAAAGGTAATAGTCCTAATTGACTTTGGTAGTACTCATAATTTAATTCACTATAAATTAGCCAAAGCTTTCAATTGCTTTGTATATCTAGCGTCAGAGTTTCATGTAATGATTGCAGATGGAGGAACTATCAATTGCTCAGAAAAATGTAATAATATCAATCTTACTATGGGGGAATATGTAATGAATATTCCAATGATTGCTATACCCATGGGTGGTGAAGCTGTTGTACTAGGAATCCAATGGTTACAATCATTAGGAACATGGGATTTTAATTTTCAAGAACTTTTCATGAAATTTTCATTGGAAGGAAAAGAAATTGAGTTAAAAGGTATCATAGGAAGCTCGGTAAGGTGATAATCTCTAATGGCATGACACAATTATTGAAAAAGGGACATCAAGGCATTATTTCACAACTATTCTCACTAGATGTTCAAACATATAAGCCATCTATTCCTCAAGATATCCAAGGGATCATTGATAATCATTCCAAAGTATTTGAAGATATTCCCAAAGGTCCTCCACCCACTCAAACTCATGATCATGAAATTCACCTAATTCCTGGGAGTGTTCCTCCTAACATCAGGCCATGCAAATACCCTTATGCCCAAAAGAGTGAAATTGAGCGCATGGTTGAAGAAATGTTAGAGGTTGACATTATTAGACCTAGCCCCCAAAGTTCTTACTCTGCACTAGTGGTAATGGTATTCAAGAAAGATAGCTCATGGTGATGTGTCCAGATTATAGAGAGCTAAAAAAGATCACTATTAAAGATAAGTTTCCCATTCCCATCATTGATGAATTATTAGATGAACTACATGGAGCAATCTATTTCACAAAATTGGATCTTCATTCAGGGTATCATCATATTATAATGAAGGAAGAAGATATCCCAAAAACAAAATTCTAAACTCATGAAGGCCATTATGAATTTTTGGTCATGCCTTTTGGCCTTAAAAATGCACCTTCCACATTCCAAGGGTTGATGAATTCCATTTTCAAGCCCTTCCTTCGAAAATTTATGTTAGTATTTTTTGATGATATACTAATCTATAACAAGTCTTGGGAGGATCATGTGCGACATGTTGACAAGGTACTACAACTACTAAAGGAGAAACACTTATATGCCATACCACCCAAATGTTTCTTTTGAGTGAAGGAGGTAGAGTATTTAGGTCATATTGTATTTGATGAAGGTGTTAGGGTATAACCTAACAGGATTAAGGCCATGATGGACTGGCTGATTCCTAAAACATTGAAGAATCTTAGAGGATTTTTGGGTTTGACAGGTTACTACCGCAAGTTTGTTTGGCACTATGGAGGAATAGCAACAACTTTAATGGAACTAAATAAGAATGATGCATTTTCATGGACTCCAGAGGCTACTAAAAGTTTTGAACAACTTAAAGATGTGATGTGCAAAGATCCTATCTTGACCACTCTAGACTTCACAAAAATATTTATTGTGGAATGTGATGCCTCGGGAAATGGAATTGGTGTTATCCTAATGCAAGAAGGAAGGCCCCTATATTTTGAAAGTCGACCACTCAAGGGAAATGACTTACACAAATCCATTTATGAGAAGGAAATGATGGAAATACTACATGAATTGAAGAAATGGTGTCCTCACCTAATACGTAGGAACTTCAAGGTCAAAACAGATCATGATAGTATTAAATACTTCTTGGAACAAAGACTATGTTGATGAGAACAACAAAAATGGGTAACCAAGATATTGCATTATGATTTTGAAATCATCTATAAAAAGGGGAAGCAAAATGTTGTGGTAGATGCACTCTCAAGAAAGGATGAGGATGTTGAGTCATTTCTCTATTCTATCTAAATCATCCAACCCGATTGGATAATAGAAGAAAGGGATGAATGGAAGAATGACAAAAAAGTGTGGACTCTCATTCAAAGGTTGCAACAGGATTCTAGTGCATCAAATATATTTACATGGAAAAATGATTCACTGTGGTACAAAGATCACTTATATTTATGTAAGAACTCCCAACTCAAACAAAAGATACTATTGGAATTGCACACCTTTCCAGTACGAGGGCAATCAGGATTTTTGAAAACCTATCATAGAGTCAAGAAGAATTTTTTTTGGGATGGCCTTAAAACTGATGTTCAAAGGTTTGTGGAAGAATTTTTGGTTTGAAAACAAAATAAGGTGGAAACAATTAAGACCCCAAGTCTTTTACAACCATTAGCCATCCCAAGTCAGCGTTGGGAGGAGGTTTCCATGGATTTCATCACAGGGTTACCGAAGTCTGAAGGAAAGAGTGTCATCATGGTGATTGTTGATAGACTGGCCAAGTATGCACACTTTTGTGCACTCTCTCATCCCTTCAAAGATAGTACAATTTCCACTACATTCATGGAGATATTTCAAAAGCTACATGGTAGCCCAAAGAATATTGTAAGTGACAGAGATCCCATATTCACTGGACATTTTTGGACATAATTATTTTCTTTTTTTGGGTACTCAATTGGCTCATAGCCCATCCTATCATCCTCAATCTGATGGACAAACCGAGATAGTGAACAAATGTCTAGAAGTCTACCTTCGTTTCTTTGTCTCTGATGAACAAACATAATGGCTCAAATGTTTACCCTTGGCAGAATGGTGGTATAACACTTCCTTTCATACTGCAACAAAAATGAAACCATTTATGGCACTCTATGGATACCACCCTCCTTCAATCACTTTTTATATAAAATAAAAATCTAAGGTTCAAGCAGTGGAAGATCAAATCGAGCATCAACAACAAGTTCTCCAAATTTTAAAGGACAACATGACCATGGCACACAATCGCATGAAACAACAAGAAAATCAACATCGTAGTGAAATAGCTTTTGATGTAGGGGATTGGGTGTTTTTAAGACTACAACCATATAAACAGATGTCCCTCAAGAAAGCCAAGAAGGATGATAAATGATCACCAAAGTAGTATGGCCCTTATAAGGTGTTGCAAAAGATTGGTACTATGGTATACAAATTGGAGTTGCCGCATCTTCATGAGTACACCTAGTTTTTGATGTTTCATGCTTAAGTAAGGTTATAGCCGACAAGATCCCAGTTGAAACTATATTTCTAGAACTTGACGAGGAAGGAAAAATCATATTGGAGCCTAAAGCCATCACTGACACAACAATTTGCCAACTGAGGAATAGATCCATTTCAAAGTATCTCATTAAATGGAGGAAACTACCGGCTGAAGATTCCACTTGGGAAGATGATTCTTTTATACAGAAGCATCCAGAGTTACTCAAGTTTTGCGAACAAAACTTGTCTCAATAGGAGGGGCATGTTAAGCCCTAATATTGGCTCATTACCCCTTAATTGGGGCATATTACATTAGTAATGTTATTTTATTTATGTTGGCTTTATTCCATTAGTTGTAATTTTACCTCCTAGTCTCCTATATATACCAAGGAGACATTTTCGTTTGAATTCATCTTGTACTTGATTATTTATGTGGGGTAAAAGGAGGTTTCCCCCAGGAAGAGGATTATTATATGAAATTATATCTTTTTCAAGGCCTTGAGTACTTATTCTAAGTTTTTTCTATACTATATTTATATTTGGTTTTTAACACTGCCATTCACCAAGGAACATGTTAGATATCAGTGACAGATCAATGACTATGATCAAATTTCTCTCTCACATCGATGTTAGATATTGGCAATGAATGATATCCTCTCATGGATGTCTTGGATTTTTTATCTTTCCATTTCGATGGTCTATATCTAATGATTCGCTTACATTGACCAAGGATCCAAATATAACCAATTGCACCAAATCGATAACCACAATTCTTTGAGGTAAAACAATGGTTTATCACTCACCAAGGATACTGTTGGACCTTTACCCCAAATTTATAGCTCAACTCAAATCTATCCTTACTCTGATCAATGGTGTAGTTCAACCCTCAGAGTCTCCTCCATCGGAGTTCACCTTAGGGACTTACTTCAATCAATACCATGTGATGAATGAATAGGATCTATTATCTTTCCATATCGATGATCATGATTTAATCCTTCCCATATCACAACTGAGGGTTCAGATCCAACCATCACACCAAATCGATGCCCAGGATCCTTCGAGGAAAACAAAGGTTTTTATCTAGATTATTAGTCTGGTTCAAGACTTAGTCAATTTTATGAAGAGTACTTGAGTCCTTTCAATACTTAACAAGTTTCAAGAGTTATCACCTTGGTCCATGGAATTCCTTTTCCTACCCAAGTTACCTATGTGTCATATTATCTCGCAAGGTTCCTTTCTTGTAGAGCTCCAAAAACCGTGATACACAGGTTCACACACACACACACATAAAATCACCACAACACATACAATAAGTAGTGATTATGGTTCATATTTCAAATTAAGACATAAAAAATATTTATATTATTTTCATACTGAAACAAGTATGTAATTTGTAGCCTTCAATATTTACCCATTTCACAAGATTATCAGAGTCAAATACTCACAACTACATTACTAAAGACAAAGAATGTTTGTAACCAAGGAAAAAATACTTTCATGCAGATATATTTCATTCAAATTCAAGGTTATTTCTAGGAATATATAGTAAACTCACAAGTCAGGTATTCATGTCCAAAAATCACCATGTAAAGCTTTCAAATACATACATATTCAATTCAATGTGTAGAAAGATAAACATGTTACTCATATAAAATTTAGAATATGATGTTGACTAATAAATGGCATGTCTCTCTCCACCCAACCATAGGAAAAGTTTCACCAGTCACCGCTACAACTAGCCACCCCCAAGCCAGGGTATGATGCCACGAGAGCATATCTAGTTTTTCAACAAGTTTCCAGGGAGTAACTATTACTTCTACACTTATGTTTTTCCTTTTTCTCACACCAAAAAGTTCTCTCTCTCTCTCCACTCCCGTGCTAAATATTTTTCCCAATCATGTCTATGTTTTTCTCTCCCCCTTTCCCTTACTGTCCTTTGACCCTTTCCTTTTTGTGTATTCTTCCTCAATACCTTATGGGTCACATCAAAATCTTCCCGATGGGTACTCTTCCCATCCTTCATTGATTCTCTAAGGGGACTACCCAACTACCATCTTGAATGGTAATAAAATCTATGGGGATAAGGATAGTTCATGGTTTCCATTGTTTTAAATTGATAAGATATGACCTGACAGGGTCACTTCAACTAGTAATAACTTCCCTCTTGCACCATTCCTCTCATGACATCACAACCAATGAAGGAAATCCTTTCAACAATACTTCAATATCTCCTTGTTTAATTAGTAACCAAATATTTACATTACGCAATTTATCAAAGGTCCATTGTATTCCAATGATCACATAAAAAGTTAGTCTATAGTTTTGTTCATGATAATAGTTATAAATATAGAATAGGGGAAACAAGGGTGTTGCATTAAGCCCGGTGACCAAGGGTGGAACGAAGGCCAAGTTGTCTAGGTTGTGTCCCAATATAAATAATTTTAGTATTTTAAATTATGCCTCTTCTTAGAACCAATCCTTATTATTCCAAACCTAGAACAACCATTTGAGATTGATACACATGCTTTAGATTATGTTATCATTGCATTCCTCACTCATGATGGGCATCTGGTATCCTATCATAGTGAAACACTATCTAATGTTGTTTGAAGATACCCCACCTATCACAAATATATGTAATCCATTGTGCAAGAATGTTAACAATGGAAGCATTACATTTTGGGGAAGGAAATGATCATCCACACTGATTATAGGCCTCTGCAATTCATGTTGACACAAGGAAAGTTACATAATTACCACCATCAAAAGTGGTCCATGTAGCTGCAACAATTCCACTTGAACATCAAGTACAAAAGGGAAAAAAACAACCATCTCATAAATTCCATCAGTCAACGCCCGGTTGTTGTGCTAACAACAATTATTAAATCCTGTGAGCATGAGATATATGGGTGGCCAGAATTATACAATAATGAATTTAACTTTGATGCTACTTATCAGAACAATGAGTGGAGGAAAAATATTTCCATACTTTTATCTCTAGGATGGATTTCTATTATATCAAATCCATATCCGTGATCCTTCAAGAAAGAGTGAAAAGATGATCTAGGAATCACATTACAAATGGGTAGCCAGAAAGTTTGGTGTAGACAAAACAATGGGAGTACCACAAAATAATTTTTATTGGTGGAGGATTTGACATGATGTCCACAAGTACATCATATCTTGTACTTCCTACGACATTTCCAAGCCCTCCATCAAGAAACATGGGCTATACACCCCTCTTCCTACTCCAGATAGGCCTTGGGAGTCCATATCCATGGAATACATGTCCATTATAACTTCAACCAAGAATTTGAGTGACCATGTCTTCATGGTTGTTGATCAATTCTCTAATATGGAAGTTTCAACACCTTGCAAGAAGAGCATCAAAACCGAAGCTACTTCCAAGATCTTTTTTGAACATGTTTCGGTTCATTTTGGGATCCCACAAACCATTATCTTACTTCAATACAGTAGGTTCCTGATCACTTTTTAGTCCATCCTATGGATGATGATGGACAACAAGATGACCAAATCGATTACCTTCCACCCAAATACTGATGGACAAACAAAGCTAGTCAACATGATCATTGTCCATATCCTGAGGATGTACAATTCCAAAAATCCATGCGCATGGGATGAAATACTTCCTAATTATTTTCAACATAGAAAAAAATGATCCCTCCATAGTTCTATTCTCCATAGCCCCTTTTTAGGTGTTCCTAAGATTCCAACCATTGGACACCATTGACATAGCTCTGCCCATTGTAGCTACACAGGAAGAGTCCTCCCATGCTCAAACTGAGGATGATCAAGCAACCAAATTTATTGAGTGAATCCAACATATCCAATAATAATTTCATGATATTGTATGTGAAATTTTCTCCATTAGTAAGTTGACCTATAAACTACCCCAATTGGGGCCCACAAATCTTTTGGCATTTCATCTTCCGGGGTTAGGGTTTTAGATGTTTATGTTTTTATCATTTATGCTTTATGTTAAATAGAAATTTGGAGCCTAATTATAACTATATTATTTAAAATGAGTGTAACCAACACATCTCTCTTCAGATATAAGCTACCACAATTCTATCTAGCTTATGTTCTTTTCATTTTAAATTATTTTGTATTCCAGACAGTCATTATTAGAATTTGAGTTTTATTGTATTATTGTTTTCCTCACAATATCTTTATGTATCTCCTTGTTATTTTTTTTCCTTCATGTCATTCTAAAAATAATCTACATCAAGTGAGTTGGGATAATCCAATGGACAAAGCAGTTGTTGGGCCGTATTTGTTGAAGGAAATGGAAGAGCTAATGGACAAGATCAAGAAGAGTTCAAAGGATGTCTGGGATAGGTAGAAAATTTATGTAGACAATAATAGAGTGTTTAGATATTTTAAATTCAAAGAACATTTTTTCCTAAAAGTGAATGTGAAAAGAGGTTCACTAATATTAAGAAGTTTCCCAAAGTTGGCAACAAGATATTGTGGACCTTTCAAAATATTAAAAAATATAGCGACAATTGCATACATTATATCATTACTTGCATCCATGCGAGTGAATAATTTAATGTGTCATTATTAAATAAATATGTGCCTAACCCTAACCACATAATTTATTGCAATGTGATCTCGATGGAGCACGAAGGGGATTTTTGTGTCGAAGTAGCACACATCTTGGACCAGAAATTCAAAGTGATTAGAAAGAAAAAAATATGTCTACTAAAGGTTTAGTGGACCTAATACGGTCCTGAAGATGATACATGGGAGAATGAAGACAACATGTGGGAAGAATACCCGCAATGTTTTGTCAATTTTGAAGAAACAAATTGCAAGACTTCATTTTGAATAGCTAGAGTTCTGGAACCACATCTCAGAGTCATAACCAACTTCACTAAGGTCCTTGATAAAATAATGGAAAATTACTTGGTTTAAAATTTATAAATGAATGGTACATTCCTTGGGTTAGCCTTGATAAATTAATGGTGTACTCCTTGGGTCTACAGATCAAGAGGAATATGATATTTTTGTTGGACTGTTGCTAGAGTTGTAAAATTACAGAATTTTATTTCTTGGAATTGTGATGTAAATTTGTACATATATGTATCACAACATAATTTGCACCAAGGAAGGCACACAATTTTAGGGGAGAGGGAGTGTAACATCTCCACTATAATCATTGGTTTAATTTATGCTTAATGTATATATAATGTGGCTATGGCCAACTGATGTAATATGTCGAATGTATTTTCTGAATTTCAATAAATAAAATGTGATGCTAGATGCTAAGGGGATATGGATAGATATGAGGGATGAGATAATACAAAAGAGAGAGGAGGGTCTAGGAGAATTTCTATGAGAGGGGTGCAAGGAGGAAATACCCATGTCTATTAATTCCACCCACATTCTTGAATGTTATTTTCATTATGTATTAATTTATAGTTTCTGATTGAGTGTTCCCAAATCCAATCATTCAATGCATGTAAGAGGGTGGATGTGAGAAATCACATCCCATATTTATTGGGAGCATGGGGGATAAGTACAAGAATCTTGGGGAAGCGTGTGATTCAATAAATCTATCTAAAGGAGAGGAAATTTGGATGGGTTGTGATTGCATTGTTTACACATTCAGTTTTGGGTCATGAACAACAAGTAGAGAGTAGAAAAGAGAGATTGAAGTTGGAACAAACATGGAGGGAAAATTATAGAGAAATATGGAGCATTGTTTTGGAGAGTTTTAGATCTAAAGAGTGAAGATATAGGTTTTCAATCCTGAAGAGTGAACTCCTACATGAGTTGCATTATAACAACATGTGTTTGTTTGTTTTTTTGATAGTAGTTTCCTAGCAATGATTTCCCTTGAGTTCCAAGAAGAAATATTCTTGGTTACCTATGCCAGAGAGACCTTGATAAATTAATGGTATTCCTAGGGGAATGATATCAGTTAAGTGGTACATTTCTTAGGTTGGGTAGGTTGGGAGGAAGAGAGCTAGTGGGAAATTAGGATATTTGTAGGAGAATATTAGTGGGTTGTGGGATTTATGAGATATGAGTGGACAATGAGAGACCACCCTCTTTTTTGGATTACTATCCCTAGATTGAGGGTCACTTTATATTGATTTGTGTAATAGAAATTGTATGGTTTGGTGGAAATTCCATCCTGAGTAGTTGATTGCACAATTGATTTTAAAATATAAGTGTTTTATCTTGTTGTTGTGTTATTTTATGTGTTTAATTATTGTGATGATACTATGTGTTCAAGAACGATTTTACATCCTAATTTATGATTTATTAGTTGTAGTCATGTTTATTTAAAATGTTTTAGAATGCATTTACTTAATGTTATCTGACAATAGCTAAATCTGGTTGTAATTCATAGCTAGAAGCTACAAGAATTTAGATAGCTATAAAATTTTAGTTTTAATGAGTTTTTATGCATGTAATAGACCTCAAATAGGTTGGGGAATGTTAGAAATTCAATGTAAGTTAGTTTCTAGATGATGTGATCCATTCCTTGCTGACATTAGTCGATATGCATTCAATAATATTTAATTATTTTTTGTAAAATTCCACTACTGGAAAAGATTCTTTGTATACCTTAGTTTTAGAGTCATAATAGAGTCTCGTGAGTTATTTCCTAGTTGGGTAGAGTCAATAAATGATCATGCAGAGTCTTAGTTGATTCATAGTCATAGTTTTCCTTCATTTAGTGTAAAATGCATACTCCATACATTCAAAATAATAAAGAATCAATGCCAAGATATATAGCAACAAAGAAACAAAAAATACAGTTGATATAGAGCATGATCTAGTGACAACACCCATGATGGGCCATGCAGAAGAATAGATTTAAAAAAAGAAGAATTCATTAAAGAAAGATGCATCTCATGATATAAAAACACATAAGAGCTTAAAATAAAAGATGACCACACAATAAAGATTGAACTAATTGAGGCCCCTAGTATAAGAGTTGTAGAATAGTTCTTGCATTGTGACCTCCGAAACCGGAAATCAAAGAAATTGTAGGATGTCCAAAGTGAGGTGCTCCCCCGTAGGTTTTTGTGCAAGGGAAATGTGAGTACATGACAAGCTAATCACCGCTTCCAAGCAATGATGGTTCAAAAAGGATATTCAAGTACCATTTTTGGGTGGGTTAGATGAGAAATGGGCAGTCACTAATTGCATAGGCACCTACCAGATTGAAGTTGGAGGCTAAAGAGTAACAGGTCATGATAGAACCTTATACATTTGTGTCTTCCTATACAGCTGGTGGCTATTGCAGTTGATTTACCTATGCAAAGTAGTATGAATGGTTGATGTATAGTAAGGATAATTCTACAAGAGTAGAGACCCAGGATGTTATTTCACAGTTGCTTGGGACGAGCAAGGATTTTGGTGTGGAGGAGATCTTGTGATGAATCTTAGGCTCTTGTAATTGTCATCACACATTAGACATAATTGTAAGATAATATATGAATATATGTAATAAATTAAATAAATTAAACTAAAGGATAAATGAAATATAAAAAATTGTTAGTTGGAGCAGGTACAACCGCTCCAACCATCTCCCTAATGTATAAATACTATTGAAGAAGGAATACTAAAGAAATCAATTAACATTCCTTAAATTATCTCTTCTTCTTGAGTTACATGTGCGTTCCTAATATTCTTTCTATAGTGCATATATCTTATTGAATGCATTTATTTAATCCCTACACTACAACGAACAATATGGAGGAATTTGATAAAATCCACTCACCATTCTAAGTACCAAAAATACAAGAGAAATGGAAGCATAAAAATATTATTTCGCCCCCAAGATATTAGTTCAAACGTGCATTATGACATTGTTTATCACTTAGACTAAATTGATTGCTTCCTTTATCTTGAAAGTCAAAATATTTCCCTGTCCCAACTCAATAATCATACTTATATGACAAAACCAATAATACTACAAATTAACCTACCTATCATGTCCCAAACAAGTAAACTTGTCTTGTTTTTCCTACATTTCTTGAGCTCAACCAATACATTTAAAAATATGTATGACATGAAAAGTGGTTGAGTTGGAAAGCCCAAAATATAAAATAATAATTACAAAAATGCATGTTGAATAAATTTGGCAGGTGATGCCAATAACGCTAAGAATGGAATATCTATAGATTAAATTGAAAGTGTTCAAAAAAGTGAACTTTAGTAATATATATTCTATAACTTAACTCTTGTTGTAAATGATAACAAAAAGGGAATAATAATACCTTTAGGTATTCAACCTAGATAAGCTTTAAAATCATGGTGTAAGTTAAAAGGAACAAGGAATCAAGTTTTGTTGGATTTCCAATAATTAGGTGTTTTAAATCACTTTTGTCTTTTCCTGAGATCTAATATGCACTTGCCTTCAAAAAAGTTAATATATGAAATATGCATCTCTAAGAATAATTTCCCAGTTTTTGCAATATAGGGACCGTCATGCATATTTTATGATGGTCTTCTTCAAAATACTCCATGAATGTGTCCAAACATTTTCCTAATATATTTCCTTACACTGTCTGATCATGGTTGATATTCTCCTTTTCATCAAGTGTTATCAGTTCATTATAAAATAAAACACACTTCTAACCAACATTGCAGTGCTCTGGGAACATTGGAACATTGATGCGTTCAATTTAACCAAGTGAATCGCTAAGTTTTAATAACAAAATTGTTTTCATAGAAGTGCATCCATATTAACCAAATGCACCTTTGTTGTTAAAAAAAACACACCACAAAAAATAATGAATGGATTTGCATAGTGGAGAATCTAATTAGGCAGCCTTTTACCAATTTTATATACAACACAACATGACACTAAACAAAACCACAATTATCCAATAACACAATAACACTGGTGCATTCATATTAACACATAGCACCACTTAATTTGTAATAAAACAATTTAACCTAGCGATGCCCCTAGGTCCAACAAACACACTAGTGTTATAAAGAGAAAAACATTGGGATGAATAGTTCAAAATATAACAGTGTGGTGTTTCTTATGGGATGCAACACTAAAATATCTGGTGGTGCGGAAATAAATGTGGTCCAATATGCGTAAAATATAATAGTACACATCTATGTCATTCGAGGAAAAACACCATAATAAATTTTAAGAAATAAACATAGTGGCACATATTTCATGACACCCCATCACTGACATGTTATAAAAGATAATGTACCACTAAACAACATGTAGGTGCTCCATGAAAAATGGTGTTCCGGTTCTTTCAATTTAGAAAATTGCACCACTAACCTTACAAGCCTTAAAATTTATTGTCGTGGTGTGTCTATGTTAACCAAATGCACCAGTGTAGTTTAATGAACCAAACCAGGAAAATTTTGAATGACTTGTGATAATGGGGTGTCTCATTGGATGCCCCATTGTCGGTGCTCTATACAACAAAATTCACCACTAAACAACATGTTTGTGATCAAGGAACACTGGAGCACCGATGCATTTAGTTGAACAAAGTGCACTACTAAATTTACATGACAAAATTTAGTGTATTGATGCATCCATGTTAAGAAAATGTATCGATGTTTTCAAACGAATTGTGGTAGAAAAATATTGAATGACTTGGCATATTAGGGCATCTCATTGGATGCCCCGTTACCCATGATCTATACAACACAATGCACCACTAAAAAAAATGGTGGTGCTCTAATAATACAAAATCATCAATGCATCAATATTCACATCACACTTGTTTATTTGTAGTAAAACATTTTAACCTAGTGGTGCCCCTATGTCCAAAAAATGCACATGTGTTGTAAACATCATGGAAAAGGCCCGAATATTTTACAATTTATAAGCATGGTACGTTGTATGGGATGCATAGCTAAAATAGGTTTTGGTGTGACAATACATGTGGAGAAATGATTCATGATAGTAACAACACTACATGGTGGTGTTATTTTTCTGATATATAATAGTGGTAGTGGTGTGCAAGCACTGTTTTAGGCGCACCAATTACTTTTCTACATTTTTTTGCAATTTTTGTTTTTTAAGTACAAGTTACTTATATTTTTGTGTGTTTTATGATTTCAATTAATTTTATCTATATATGTGTTCCTAAAAATAATTGTATGTGAATCAGAGATAACGATAACAAGAGAAGGAGGAGCAACAAAAATAGCAACAGGTCGAAATTTACACCTTTGTATGTGAGTGGTAGGCCTGAGAGAGTGAGAGGAAGCTGTTCATTTTCCCTATTACACCACAGTCACTTTCCCTTTTGAGGGATGTTGGCCTTCTCAAGTTTTAATAGGAAGGTATGTTCCTCAAGGGTAACTCTCCATTCTTATAGTAGTTGATCTATCACTAGGATCATGGTTGACAAGAATTTTGAGTCGGTCCTGATATGTGGTATCATATCATGGAGGAGTGTAACATCCCGCTCTGACGCACTGAGAAACTTATTATTTGAGGACACTTGCTCGCAAGTGATATGGACCTTTTTGATGTTAGACCTTTTATACTTGATTATGATGCGATTGATAACTGACATGATGTGTTACTATTTGAGCTAGACAGGTGCTATTGACTCATTTTTATTGAGTGTGTAGGGTTTTTGGACCTTGATGATGCAGAGGCATCGATGGAATCCCCTTGGACTCTGGATTGAGTCAGGGAGTGTACTATTTGGGTTGATACATTTACTGTGATGTTTCATCGATTTGATGATTTGATGTTGACATTTCTGACATGATTGTTGATCATGCAGGCTGACGATAGCTTGTCGACCAGACTCACATATGGAGTAAAGGGGTCACAAACGATTTGTAGAGAGGTTGAGGGAGAGGGGTGGACAGCAGCCCTGCCACCACCTACTAGCACTCCCGCCGTGCCTCGAACTGTAGGTTAATGATTACCTAGTTCAAGAGGATCCACGATGTCGTTAGGGCAGACTGCGACAGTCGCTCATGATGATTCTAAGGGGTGCACAATAAGGCAGGGGCATTATTCCTTAAAACCCTTAGTCTCCTACAAGTTCACCTGGCGGAGTGTTGACTCTAGGGGTTATAGATGTCTACCAATCAGTCCAGTTGGCGAGTGGCACCCTTGGAGCATGTGGTGCATCCTGAAGGGAACATCGCACAAAAGAAACTCAGTTGGCGAGTGGCACCCTTGGAGCATGTGGTGCATCTTGAAGGGCACGTTGCACAAAAGAAACTCAGTTGACGAGTGGCACCCTTGGAGCACGTGGTGCATCCTGAAGGGCACGTCGCACAAAAGAAATTCGAGAGGCGAGTGGCACCCTTGGAGCACGTGGTGCGTCTTGAAGGGCACATCGCAATAATGTTGGATGAAGGAGTCAACCCAAATGACCCTAAGACATCAACACCATAATAAATCCTTAAACAATTCCCCTAACTAGGCGTTGCCAGTTCAGAATTTGAGCCCTATGTCAAAAAAAAAAAAAACATAATTCAAGACTATACCTTAATATTCATTACCCCTATGATTTGCAACCTCCACCTAATACAAGGAGTTTCCTTCCTTGATTTAATTCATAAAAGAATTCCTCCTTTAATTGAATTCATAAAGTAATTCCTTCCTAAATCGCATACATAAGGCCTTTCCTCATTCCCAGTAATAAGCTTGATAATTTATCTTTTAGTGAAGGTACTACTACTTCGCCCTAACATAATAATCAAGACTTAACCACCTCCTAATAACAATGCCATCGTATTCTAGCTCACAATAGCTATGTCATTCAAATAACATTAGAATTTCATTTCCTACTAGCTAGCATTAACAATACAAGTGCTAATGATAAAATTAAACCAAAAAAAAAAACCACTTAAGCTAATGTGAGTCTTCATAAAGTGTGTAGGGTAAAATAAAGAGATTTAATAAATTAATTCAATTAGGTGGTTGTAAAGTTGAAAAGAAGAAAATTAATTACTTAACTAATGGGAGTTAAAAGAATATATATATATATATATATATATATAATGAAAAGATGCTTAACGCATTTCCCTTTTTGAATTTTCAAAAAAAAAATAAAATAAAAAAAAAATAAAAGGGGGGAAAAACTTAAAAGAAAGAGTATTTAGGGTTTTTGGGAAAAAACTAATGGGATTAGGTCAAAAAGAGGATAAAAGAAAGGAGAAGGGGAAAAAGAGGGGGAATCTTCTATGATATATGGTTATGCTGTAAAAATTGCGACTGGACTGATTGCTTGTAGGAGTTGGGGATTTTCTCAGCTGATAGAGTGGTAGCTCAGCCTTGGAGGCGAGCTGGGAAGCTAGGTTACTGTCTGGATTGTGTGTGGCCCCTTTGTAGCTCGTGGGGCTAAGGGGGAAGCAGAGTACCCCTAGCGTTTGGCTGGGAGGTACCGGTGCAGTCTCTACGGTCGACAAGAAACAAGGCAACGGAGCAGCGAGGAGCACGAGAGTTCTTTGCGGCAAGCAACAAGGCAACGATATGCTCATGTTTTAGTAGAGTAGAATTATTAGTGATTTACTGATGTGATTATGATGGTACTGTAGTAAAATGCCATTTCCTCGTTCCTTAAACTCTGCAAAAAAAAAAATAGGGGTAATTTCTGAAGATCAGCGTTAGCAATCAGTTGTGGAAATTTCTCTCAAAGCTGTCCTTGTAATCTGCATTGGGTTATTTAGTTTTTATTTCTGGTACAATTTTAAGGTTCCTAGCAAATTGTTTTGTGTTTATGGTTGTTCGCTTTTTTCTATTTGGTACAGTCATAGGGTTTCTGGTAATTGTTTGGGTATGGATATTTCGTTTTTATTTTACCTTGTGGGCGAAATATTTCTTGGGGGGGCGTTTTTATTCCTCTGGGGAGAATTCTTTGACTGTGGGGGTTTCTCTTTATTCCCTGTGGGAACCTAGGTATGACAGTAGGTCACTAATATAGTGGGCATATTATTTACCATGTGTCCTTATTTAAGGTGTGTTTATTCCATTATAGCTCGGTTTTTTTTTTATTTTACAGTGTGACCCTTTTTGGTTTCGGTGGGCGTTCTATTGTGCTTGGGGGGCGTCTAGACCCCAGTGGCTTAAATGGGATCCCTTTAGCGCTTGGTTCTTGGTGCCGAGATGTTGTCAATGGAAGTGTTGCTTTGTAGCTCGAGCTTGAAACTTGATGTTTGTCGTTGTCGATTGACCAAGTCACCTTTTTCATCTTTATTTTTTTCCTGGGCATGCTTACTGTTGGGAGCCATTTTCGTTTGGAACTGATAGGAGGGCTGAATTGGGATATAGATTGTAACACGTTGTCACCCTTCCTAAATCCTGAAGATTCTGGTCACATTCGGTAATCCATCCCTTTTTGGTTATTGCGTGAGCGGTTTGTCTTGAGCCCGCATGTTTAAATTCTTAATGGTTGTTCTGATTAATATGACACAGAAGGGTAAGGTCGCCTTGGGTTGGACTGCAATGCTTCTTTTATTTTTATTTATTTTACCTCTACGTCTCCGTTCTCTGACCGGGCGCCTTCCACGCAGGACATTCCTGCATTTTAACCAGTTAACCCGACACATGTGCGTTATGCTTGAAGGCTGCAATCTCCCTTTTTTTTCTCAATTAACAAACTGCGTTTTGCCCGGACCGTGTATGGTTCTCTTACAAATTCGGGCATGGTTTTATTATCATCGAGTGTTGTCCCATTCACTGATTGAATCTCCCTTTTTCCCTTCAGTTACGATTTAATTATAATGCTGACACTGTCTCTAATGGCCAGAACTAATACTGTGACTTCTTGTTAATTAAATGGCAAACCTAACTGCAATATAACATGCCATATTAAATTGCCATGTTAATGTTGTTTAGGGAAAACGTGGCAGTAATGTGGTTGTTATTATTTTATTTGGCAATTAAAAATGCAAGCATAAGTGCAATGTAAAATACAACATTAATATTGCTTAGGGAAAGTTTGGCGGTAATGAGGCTTGTTCTTATTTTTATTGGCATTTTTAATTATTGTTAAAGATGTTATTTTGAATAGTGGCAGTTTTAATTATTGTCAATTTGGTTAATTTGAATATTGGCATTTTTAATTATTGCTAAAGTGGTTATTTGAATAGTGGCATTTTTAATTATTGACAATTTGGTTATTTTGAGTATTGGCATTTTTAATTATTGTTAAAGTGGTTATTTTGGATAGTGGCATTTTTAATTATTGTTGATTTGGTTATTTTGAATATTGGCAACTTTAATTATTGTTAAATTGGTCACTTTTGAATATTGGAATTTTAATTATTGCTATTTCTGGTCCCTTCTAAATTCTGTTACTTTTGAATATGATCAATTTAAATATTGTCATGGTTACATATTGTCATTTTAATTATGATGTCGTGATGTTATTTTATACATGATGTTATTTATAGATACAATGTTGTTTTTATATATTGACATAGGGTAAGGGTGTGTCATTGGGTGGACTTAAACAACTAGGTAATGATGGGGTATTGATACCAGTATTTAGGATAAGGCTTGTTCCAATTTCCGTCGTTGTTCATGGTAAAGTTAAAATAATGTATTGATTAAATTTAATGTTAAAGTTATGATAAGGTTATTTTCTACGTTACTTGCTTAAAGGAAATATTAAGTAATGGATTTAGGAAAATTTGTAAGTGGTTAGACGATATCCTTGTAGTTTTCTTAGGACACCAGACAACTATATTGCAAGGACCTTATATTATAAATGTAAGGATGCTAGCTTTTAGGGCGAGGTAAAATGGCAGATTTTTCAATGACCTCTCAATGTTGGGACCCTTACTATTTAGCTTCCAATACGTCGCTATCTATCATATATTATGTTTATTGGAGTTCAGGTAAATTTCGTCCATTATGATACTTACCCCCCGATAAGATTTAAAGGTAAAATTGACATGAATTATTTGGAATGTATTGTAGGTAAATCAATAGTATGGTTTGTGAATTATTAATGCTATACAAATGGTTATTCTGCATTAGTAATGAGAACTCACAATTAAATTGATTTTACATTATTTAAGAGTAGAATTGGCCACTCTTCGACTAATGGACATTTAAGGGAATGACGGGTTGGTACTTAATGCTAATGAAGGTGGAGATAAGGCCTTGTCGTAATAATGGTTTGTCGTTGTTGAGTCATTTTGTTCTGCACCTTTCATAGAGGTTGCGGTCGTGCGTTTATTCATTGTTGTACTTGGTTGAGTCGTTGAGTATGGGATCAGTCGTTTCAAGCGGGAGGTAGACACCCCAGGTAGCCCTAGGATATTGTTTGTGTGTGTGATTATTTTGTGTAAAGAATCCAGTGCCATATCAAGAGTCTCGGGCCCTTTAAAGGCAAGGTTTCCACTCATGCGACACACCTGATGGATATTACTAGTTTCTGCCCAAGCAGTCGGCCAGGAGCCTATCTGACCTTCTCTCTCTCCGAAGAAGAGAACTAAGATTAAACGCCCCACTTTCCTGTGTAGTAATATTAAGATCTGCTACCATGGATTCTTCCCTCTGTGTTCGTACTGTGGATAACCCAGTATTTCATTAAATGTTCGCATTGTGCGCCTTATGTCATGGGTCGTTCATTGCATGAAGCTACTTGTTGTGCATCTTGTCTTCTTGTTGTGATCTTCATGGTAGCGTCTTGTTAGTCATCGGGTGGTGACGTAGAGTCTAGTGAGTCTGTTTCCCCTCCTACACGCGCGCACACACTTTTAAAACAAAAAAAAAATTTGCACCTGTTACCAGCGTTGTTGTCATAATGAGGAGGCTGTTACATATGGTATCAGAGTCGGTTCGACCCGCGAATTGGGGTTCGCTACGACTTTCGTTGACATGAGTTGGTTTTATTATACTGTTGTTGATCGAGTTGATTGTGTGTGTGTAGGTAATCATGGTTAGAGGACACCGCGGAGGCATACGACGGGGTGCTAGGGGAGGAGGTGAGATGCCTCCAGCAACATCCACGCCTGAGGGGTCTAACCCCAAGAGAGGAGAGAAGGTTCTCATACAGGAACAAATAGCAGTTGGTGATGTTATTGGGATGATGAGATCCTTTTAGTGCATGTCCGAGGCTCTGATCAGCTGTTTGGACAGAGACGAGGCCAGGGCGCCAACACCCCCTGAGGTTCTGCCACGCGCACCAGCTGTTACAGGTAGCATTCACCGTGAACTCGAGAAGGTAAAATGTCCCGAGTTCTTTGGTTCCCCAGACGGCGCCGCCGCCGAGGCATGGTTGGAGAATATGGCAATGTGCTTCGCACTTTGTGATTATACCTCCAACATGAAGGTCCGCATGGCAGTCTTTCAAATGAATGGGAGCACTCTTTTATGGTGGAAGACGCTCCTGCCGTAGCTGAACATGGCCGTTGAAGACGTGTCATGATAACTGTTTGAGGAACGGTTCTGAGAGAGGTACCTTTCAGAGGAATTCATTGAGCGTCAGCTTAATGAGTTCAATGCCATACAACAGGGAGGTCGTATGGTGCCTGAGTACGAGGCACGTTTTATGGAGCTACTCTGGTATGCTCCGCACCTTAACACTGAGAAGCTCAAAGTCAACAGGTTCGTGTTTGGCCTTAACGACAGTCTGTGTGAAAAGGTTAGGATCTTGATGCCTCAAACCTTTCTCAACGCTGTCCAAAAGGCCCTCATAGTAGAGGAGGAGCTTATCGGCGGGGGTCAGACCAGGACTCTAGCGAGACCCGCAGGGCAGAGTTCATTTGGTGCATCACGACATCAGACACCACTGAGACATACGTCGGGACATAGTGGCTTCCAGAGGGGATCCACATTTTCTACACCCCGACGACCACCGCCTCAGCAGCAGACACCTTATCGAGGAACACAGCACCAGCAGCAGCGTCACCCGCAGCAACAACAGTTTTGGCCTTTTCAGCAGAATAGACCAGGATTTCACGACGGTGGGCAGTCATCTTCTACTTCGGGTACCAGGACTACTGGGCCGAAGAAGGGATGTTGGACGTGTGGGGAGTCACACTATCAGCGCGACTATCCTGTGGAGAGGACCAGGGCATCCAGATCAGCCGGACCCATTACAGTGGGGGATATGGGCAAGGCCCATCGGATTCATGTAGTGGTGAATAACCACCAGGCAGAGCACCAGTCGACTGTACTCGAGACGACAGGTATTGTCGCTGACCAGACCCTTAGTATTTTGATAGACCCAGGAGCTACAAAGAGTTTCATTTCTGGTGTAGTGCTAAAAAGGATTAAGGTAAAGACTGTCAAACAGGATGAGTTTATCTTTGTGGAGATGGCTTTGGGAGCCAAACAAAAGGTTGGAGGAAAGGTTACGGGTTGTTCCCTTAACCTAGGAGAGTTTGTCACGAGGGTCAACTTGTACGTCACGATCTTAGGATATTATGACATCGTGATCGGTATGGATTGGTTGGAAATGCATGAGGCGATACTCAATTGTAAGATGAAATGGTTGAGCTTGGTTGATGACGAAGGACAGAGACATGTGTTTGTAGGAAGGAACCAGGGAATTTCCCTGCAGTTCGTCTCTTCCTTATAGTTATGGAAGAGTATGCGCAAGGGGTGCAAACTTTATGCGATCCTCGCGCTAAACGAGAAGGGAGTAGCGGAAGGTATAGAACACCTTTTGGTGGTGAAGGAGTTTGCGGACGTATTTCCAGAGTTTCCTGGGATGCCACCGGAAAGGGAACTGGAATTTACCATAGACCTAAAACTGGGAACCGAACCGATAGAAAGAACGCCTTATCGGATGTCGACACCGGAGTTGCAAGAGTTGAAAATGCAACTAAAGGAGTTGTTGGACCTGGGACTGATACATCCTAGTGTGTCACCGTGGGGTGCACTAGTTATTTTCATACGAAAGAAGGACAGATCATGGAGGCTTTGCATTGACTACCATCAATTGAACAAGGCTACGATCAAGAATCAGTATCCCTTACCAAGAATTGATGATCTGTTCGATCAAATGAAGGGTGCGACAATGTTCTCCAAGATCGATTTGCGATCCGGGTATCACCAGTTACGGATCAAGGAGGATGACATCCCTAAGACCACCTTTAAGATGAGATTCAGACATTACAAGTTTATTGTTTTTCCATTTGGACTGACAAACGCCCCAAGGGTATTCATGAGTTTGATGAACGGGGTGTTCCGCAAGTACTTGGACAAGTTCGTCCAAGTATTCATTGACGATATTTTAATCTACTCTCGGATGATGGAGGAGCATGAGGAGCACTTGCGCTTGGTACTACAATGTTTACGAGAACAAAAATTATATGGGAAGTTTTTCAAATGCTCTTTTTATCAATCCATGATTCACTACTTAGGGCATGTCATCTCCGACGAAGGTATCGCCGTGGATCCAGCCAAGGTTGAGGCTATTATGGAATGGCCTGCACCGTCAAATGTCACAGAAGTGCGTAGTTTTATGGGATTAGCAGGATACTATCGACGTTTTGTCGAGGGTTTTTCGAAGATAGAAAATCTAATCACGGAATTGCAGAAGAAAAACAAGAAGTTTGTGTGGACGGAGAAATGCGCTGAGGCAATTCAGAGGCTTAAAGAGTTGTTGACAACCACGCCGATACTAAAGGTCCCTGACATGGACGCAGACTTCCTGGTATGCACTGATACATCCAAGGAAGGTTTAGGCGGAGTCTTGATGCAGGATGGATAAGTGATTTCTTACATTTCGAGGAAGATGAGAAGGCATGAGGAGAACTACACGACGCACGATTTGGAGTTACTAGCCATCGTATATGCCTTTAAAGTTTGGAGACACTACCTTGTTGGATGAAAATTTGAATTAGAGACTGATCATTGTGGGTTGCAACACATTTTCACGCAAAGCGACCTGAACGCGTGACAACACCGTTGGTCGGAATTGCTTAGTGAGTACGACTTCAAGATTACTTACATAAAGGGAACAATGAACCGAGTGGAATATAACTTGAGTCAGAGGCCACGCATCTTTTCGGTGTTACCTCTTCAGACAAATCTACGTGAGCAGATTCTCACTTTACAGCATGATGATGACTGGTACAAGGAAGTCAAGGATTTTATCGGACAAAACCCAATGATGGTACCACGATATGAGGGATATTCATTTGAGAGCGATGGTTTACTGAGGTTTAGAGGTCAGATTTATGTACCACTAAACGACGAGTTGAGGATGTTGATCCTGAGCGAGGCTCATAGAGAAGTTTACATGGCTCACCCAGGAGTCACGAAGATGAGTGCAGACCTTAAACCCTTATTCTTTTGGAAAGGAATGAAGGCCGACATAGTCAACTTTGTGGCTAGATGTCTAGAGTGTCAGCAGGTAAAGGCTGAACATAGACACCCGACAGGATTACTTCAACCACATGCCATTCTAGAATCGAAATGGGAAGTTATTTCGATGGATTTTATTGTTGGATTGCCACTGACGACAAGGAGACATGAATTGATTTTTGTAGTAGTAGACACTCTCATGAAGAGTGCTCACTTTATTCCTGTGCGTACGACGTATCAGACACCTAACATAGTGAGAGTTTTCATCAGTGAGATTGTGAGGCTGCATGGCGTGCCTAAAAAGATTATATCCGATCGAGGATCAATGTTTATTGGATGATTTTGGATGAGTTTCCAAGAGGCATTGGGAACCCAACTTAATTTTAGTACTGCGTATCATCTACAGGCCGACGGGAAGACTGAACGAATGAACCAAACCTTGGAAGACATGTTGCGCATGTACGTGATGGACCAACAAAAGCGTTGGGAGGAATTCTTGCCTCTAGTAGAGTTCACTTACAACAACAGTTACCAGAGCACCATTAAGATGGCGCCTTTTGAGTTTCTTTATGGAAAACCATGTCAAACACCCTTGAGTTGGGATCGGCTTGAGGATAGGGTCCTGGTGGGACTAGAAGCAATCCAAGAAATGGAAGAGAAGATGCAAACCATAAGACAAAGGATTAAAGAAGTGCAGGATCGACATAAGAGTTATGTCGATGCACACCGAGTTGATCGTAGGTACGAGGTCGTTGATCGAATATTCTTACGGGTTAAACCTCATAAGACTTCGATAAAGTTTGGAAAGGGAGCTAAACTCTCTCCTAGGTTCATGGGACCTTTCGAGATTGTGGAGAGAAAGGGGCCCGTGGCCTATTGACTAGCCATGCCTGATTCTTTGAGGCGTATGCACAATGTTTTTCATGTATCTTTTTTGAGACATTATATTAGTGATCCTACACATGTGATTGACCTGAGTTCCTTGCAGGTATTGGACAAGGGAGCGCTCATGGCTGAGCCAGTCCGCATCTTATATCATCACGTTCGACAGTTACGACGTCGAACGGTAGATTAGGTCAAGGTCTAATGGGACAGTTATAGTCCACACTCGGCGACCTGGGAGGATGCAGATGATATGCGTCAGCAGTTTCCATTTTTGGTTGATATATAGACTCATGATACTGTGATACTTTTATTTCTGCATTTATAATGAGAAACTTCGGGACGAAGTTTAGACCAAGAGGGGGTGTATGTAACATCCCGCTCTGGTGCACTGAGAAACTTATTATTTGAGGACACTTGCTCGCAAGTGATCTGGACCTTTTTGATGTTAGACCTTTTATACTTGATTATGATGCGATTGACAAATGACATGATGTGTTCCTATTTGAGGTAGACAGGTGCTATTGACTCAGTTTTATTGAGTGTGCAGGGTTTTTGGACCTTGATGATGCAGAGGCATCGGTGGAACCCCCTTGGACTCTGGATTGAGTCAGGGAGTGTGCTATTTGGGTTGATACATTTACTGTGATGTTTCATTGATTTGATGATTTGATGTTGACATTTCTGACATGATTGTTGATGATGTAGGATGACGATAGCTTGTCGAACAGACTCACATATGGAGTAAAGGGGCCACACACGCTTTGCAGAGAGGTTGAGGGAGAGGGGTGGACAACAGCCTTACCACCGCCTACTAGCACTCTCGCCATGGCTCAAACTGTAGGTTAACGATTACCTAGTTCGAGAGGATCCACGATGCCGTTAGGGAAGACTGCGACAGTCACTCACGATGATTCTAAGGGGCGCTCAATAAGGCGGGGGCCTTATTCCTTAGAACCCTTAGTCTCCTACAAGTTCACCTGGTGGAGTGTTGACTCCAGGGGTTATAGATGTCTACCAATCAGTCCAGTTGGCGAGTGGCACCCTTGGAGCATGTGGTGCATCCTGAAGGGAACGTCGCACAAAAGAAAATCAGTTGGTGAGTGGCACCCTTGGAGAACTTGGTGCATCCTGAAGGGCACGTCGCACAAAAGAAACTCAGTTGGCGAGTGGCACCCTTGGAGAACGTGGTGCATCCTGAAGGGCATGTCGCACAAAATAAATTCGAGAGGCGAGTGGCACCCTTGGAGCACATGGTGTGTCCTGAAGGGAACGTTGCAATAATGTTGGATGAAAGAGTCAGCCTAAATGACCCTAAGACATCAACACTGGAATAAATCCTTAAACAATTCCCCTAACTAGGCGTCTCCAGTTCAGAATTTGAGCCCTATGTCAAAAAAAAAAAAACATAATTCAAGACTATACCTTAATATTCATTACCCATATGATTTGCAACCTCCACCTAATCCAAGGAGTTTCCTTCCTTGATTTAATACATAAAACAATTCCTCCTTTAATTTAATTCATAAAGTAATTCCTTCCTAAATCGCATGCATAAGGCCTTTCCTCATTCCCAGTAATAAGCTTGATAATTTACCTTTTAGTGAAGGTACTACTACTTCGCCCTAACATAATAATCAAGACTTAACCACCTCCTAATAACAATGCCATTATATTCTAGCTCACAATATCTCTACCATTCAAATAACATTAGAATTTCATCTCCTACTAGCTAGCATTAACAATACAGGTGCTAATGATAAAATTAAACAACAAAAAAAAAACCCACTTAAGCTAATGTGAGTCTTCATAAAGTGTGTAGGGTAAAATAAAGAGATTTAATAAATTAATTCAATTAAGTGGTTGTAAATTTGAAAAGAAGAAAATTAAT
>ML776679.1:134935-160240 GCA_009831015.1 Picea engelmannii | reverse complement strand
AAAAGAAAAAAAAAGGGGGGGGGGGACTTAAAAGAAAGAGGATTTAGGTTTTTTGGGAAAAACCTAATGGGATTAGGTCAAAAAGAGGATAAAATAAAGGAGAATGGGAAAAAGAGGGGGAATCTGCTATGAGATATGGTTATGCTGTCAAAATTGTGACTGGACTGATTGCTTGTAGGAGTTGGGGATTTTCTCAGCTGATAGAGTGGTAGCTCAGCCTTGGAGGCGAGCTGGGAAGATAGGTTACTGTCTGGATTGTGTGTGGCCCCTTTTCGGCTTGGGGGGTTGAGGGGGAAGTAGAGTACCCCTAGCGTTTGGCTGGGAGGTACCGGTGCAGTCTCTACGGTCGGCAAGCAACAAGGCAACGGAGCAGCGAGGAGCACGGGAGTTCTTTGTGGCAAGAAACAAGGCAACGATATGCTCATGTTTTAGTAGAGTAGAATGCTTAGTGATTTACTGATGTGATTATGATGGTACTATAGTAAAATTCCATTTCCTTGTTCCTTAAACTCTGCAAAAAAAAAATAGCGGTAATTTCTGAAGATCAACGTTAGCAATCAGTTCTGGAAATTTCTTTCAAAGTTGTCCTTGTAATCTGCATTGGGTTATTTAGTTTTTATTTCTGGTACATTTTTAGGGTTCCTGGCAATTTTTTTTGGGTTTATGGTTGTTCAGTTTTTCTATTTGGTATAGTCATAGGGTTTGTGGTAATTGTTTGGGTATGGATATTTCGTTTTTATTTTACCTTGTGGGCTAAACCTTTCTTGGGGGGGCATTTTTATTCCTCTGGGGTGAATTCTTTGACTATGGGGGTTTCCCTTTATTCCCTGTGGGCACCTAGGTATGACAGTAAGTCGCTAATCTAGTGGGCCTCTTATTTACCGTGCGTCCTTATTTAAGCCGTGTTGATTCCATTACAGCTCGATTTTTTTTTATTTTACAATGCACCCCTTTTTGGTTTCGGTGGGCGTTCTATTATGATTGGGGGGTGTCTAGACCCCTGTGGCTGTAATGGGATCCCTTCAGCGCTTGGTTCTTGGTGCCAAGATGTTTTCAATGGAAGTGTTTCTTTTTAGCTCGAGCTTGAAACTTGATGCTTGGTGTTGTCGATTAACCAAGTAACCTTTTTCGTCTTTATTTTTTCCTGGGTGTGCTTACTGCCGGGAGCCATTTTCGTTTGGAACTGATAGGAGGGATGAATTGGGATGTAGACTGTAACATGCTGTCACCCTTCCTAAATCCTAAAGATTCTGGTCACATTCGATAATCCGTCCCTTTTTGGTTATTACGTGAGCGGTCTGTCTTGAACCCGCGTGTTTAAATTATTAATGCTTGTTTTGATTAATATGACATGGAAGGGTAAGGTCGCCTTGGGTTGGACTGCAATGCTTCTTTTATTTTTATTTATTTTACCTCTATGTCTTCGTTCTCTGACCAGGCGCCTTCCACGTAGGTTATTCTTGCATTTTAACCAGTGAACCCGACACCTGTGCATTATGCTTGATGGTTGTAATCTCCCTTTTTTTTTCTCAGTTAACAAACTGCGTTTTTCTCGGACCATGTATGGTTCTCTTACAAATTCGGGCATGGTTTTATTATCATCGAGTGTTGTCCCATTCACTGATTGAATCTCCCTTTTTCCCTTTAGTTACGGTTTAATTATAATGCTGACACTGTCTCTAATGGCCAAAACTAATACTGTGACTTCTTGTTAATTAAATGGCAAACCTAACTGCAATATAACATGCCATATTAAATTGATGTGTTAATGTTGTTTAGGGAAAACGTGGCAGTAATGTGGCTGTTATTATTTTATTTGGCAATTATAAAATGCAAGCATAAGCGCAATGTAAAATACATCATTAATATTTCTTAGGGAAAATTTGGCGGTAATGAGGATTGTTCTTATTTTTATTGGCATTTTTAATTATTGTTAAAGTTGTTATTTTGAATAGTGGCAGTTTTAATTATTGTCAATTTGGTTAATTTGAATATTGGTATTTTTAATTATTGCTAAAGTGGTTATTTGAATAGTGGCATTTTTAATTATTGACAATTTGGTTATTTTGAGTATTGGAATTTTTAATTATTGTTAAAGTGGTTATTTTGGATAGTGGCATTTTTAATTATTGTTGATTTGGTTATTTTGAATATTGGCAACTTTAATTATTGTTAAATTGGTCACTTTTGAATATTGGCATTTTAATTATTGCTATTTCTGGTCCCTTCTAAATTATGTTACTTTTGATTATGATCAATTTAAATATTGTCATGGTTACATATTGTCATTTTAATTATGATGTCATGATGTTATTTTATACATGATGTTATTTATAGATACGATGTTGTTTTTATATATTGACATAGGGTAAGGGTGTGTCATTGGGTGGACTTAAACAACTAGGTAATGATGGGGTATTGATACCAGTATTTAGGATAAGGCTTGTTCCAATTTCCATCGTTGTTCATGGTAAAGTTAAAATAATGTATTGATTAAATTTAATGTTAAAGTTATGATAAGGTTATTTTCTACGTTACTTCCTTAAAGGAAATATTAAGTAATGGATTTAGGAAAATTTGTAAGTGGTTAGACGATATCCTTGTAGTTTTCTTAGGACACCAGACAACTATATTGCAAGGACCTTATATTATAAATGTAAGGATGCTAGCCTGTAGGGCGAGGTAAAATGGCAGATTTTTCAATGACCTCTCAATGTTGGGACCCTTAATATTTATCTTCCAATACGCTGCTATCTATCATATATTATGTTTATGGGAGTTCATGTAAATTTCATCCATTATGATACTTACCCCTCGATAAGATTTAAAAGTAAAATTGACATGACTTATTTGGAATGTATTGTAGGTAAATCAATAATATGGTTTGTGAATTATTAATGCTATACAAACGGTTATTCTGCATTAGTAATGAGAACTCGCAATTAAATTGATTTTACATTATTTAAGAGTAGAATTGGCCACTCTTCGACTAATGGAAATTTAAGGGAATGACGGGTTGGTACTTAATGCCAATGAAGGCAGAGATAAGGGCTTGTCGTAATAATGGTTTGTCGTTGTTGAGTCATTTTGTTCTTCACCTTCCATAGAGTTTGCGATCATGCATTTATTCATTGTTGTACTTGGCTGAGTCATTGAGTATGGGGTCAGTCGTGTCGAGCAGGAGGTAGACACCCCAGGTAGCCCTAGGAGATTGTTTGCGTGTGTGATTATTTCGTGTAAAGAATCCAGTGCCATATCAAGAGTCTCGGGACCTTTAAAGGCATGGTTTCCACTCATGCGACACACCTGATGGATATTACTAGTTTCTACCTGAGTCGTCGACCAGGAGCCTATCTAACCTTCTCTCTCTCCGGAGCAGAGAACTAAGATTAAACGCCCTGCTTTCATGTGCAGTAATAGTAAGATCTGCTACCATGGATTCTTCCCTCTTTGTTCGTACTGTGCATAACCCAGTATGTCATTAAATGTTTGCATCATGCACCTTATGTCATGGGTCATTCATTACATGAAGCTACTTGTTGTGTGTCTTGTCTTCTTGTTGTGATCTTCTTGGTAGCGTCTTGTTAGTCTTCGGGTGGTGACATAGAGTCTAGTGAGTCTGTTTCCCCTCCTACACGCGCGCACACACTTTTAAAACAAAAAAAAAATTTGCACCTGTTATCAGCGTTGTTGTCGTAACGAGGAGGTTGTTACAAGGAGGATGTTTGTTTCATCACTAGCTTGTCTAGGAGGAGGGAGGTTTGGAATCAGTTCCCTGATATACCACCTAGTGTTGCAAGAGATCTGACTGGCATATGTGAAGAGACATGTTAGTCCATACATTATTTATGCTTCACAGTTCTAGGTTCTTGGTGGTCAAATGAAGATGAGTTCATTTCATAGAGAGGAGGTTAGTTTCTTGTGTCTTATTATAATAACACTATCAAAATTATCTATGATAGGTAGTGCATTAGTTTCCCTTTGATGTATTATGCCTACACTTTAGCAAAGAGGTCCCAATTTATTAGGTGGATGGAGGTTTTTTTTGGACAATTTTGTTTTTTGTTAGATAATTATGGCATTGCTTTATCTCGGAGGAGATTCTTCCCATTTGTGTTAGATTTATTTACATTATTTTTTCATAGGGTTCATGTCATTCAAATAGGATCATATTGCTTTCCTCTTATGCCTATGTTTTATGTGTGTATGTGCATGTGGGGGTAGTTGTTTCCGAAGAGGGGCCCGCTGGAATGGCCATGTACTTAGGTCGGTAGGGAGGTATGTGATTTTTTGGCTGGATAAGGAAATCATTTCCTCAATGTTGTACAATACCCATATGTGGGGATGGATTGGAGAGTATGTATAAACATCATATTTACAAAATCCGAGCCACCATATGAGAGAGGTAATATTATCTTTATGTTTTGATAAATGTAATTTCAAATTTTTATGTCTTCTTTAATGAACACCCAATTTATTGTAATATTTTGTTTCAATTATATTATTGTTATTACTATTATTATTTATTGTTTTGAAGATATTGACACATATTATTATCACCAAAAAATGGCTCAGCACAAATATAGACAATGGATGAGGAAACAATTAACACAAACCCAACATACTACCAATATTCATGGAAGGATTACACTAAGTTTGTAAAGAAAATAATAAAACTATGTAAAAGTGGTTTTGGAAATCTGCGCACATTCAACAAAAGTGGCATGTACACATTCACATAGGCTAACAAGGTGTACGATAAACACAATGCATAAAGTGCACAACTAATAGTCGAAAAACCCATGCAGACGTATAAATGGTGCATTAATGAGTTTGGTCGGGCCTCAACCACTTTTTTGATGAAGGGGATCTCCCCCATACCCAAAATCACCTATAAATTTTTCCTTGAGATCACTGAAAATGATGGAAAGTACCTCCAAGGGCCTCCCTTTCACATTTGGAACTATTTAAGAAAAATCTTTCCATCCTCCTGTAAATAAAGGGCCATTGTATGAAAAAATGAAGAAGAATTTAAGTATTGTTATGTACCTCATTTTAATCTTTGGGAAGCCATATTCCGCTTAGAAAGATTTGGGAATCCATAGAAAGTTTTAGGACTCTCTCCTCTTGAGTATTCCATCACTCTATTCTTCACCATTTTCCTTTGTTAGCCATTGTGAGTAGAAAGAAGACTTTTTACTTGGGGAATCAAGAGCCTTCCCAAGGAGAAAGAGAGTACTCATAAGTTCCCATATTTCTCCAAGGAGTATCAATTCGAAGATCAGTTTACTTGGTATACATATCTTGTTTTTACTTTGTGCATTCATTTGAAGTTATTGTTTGCTTAGTTTAGATTTATTTCATTGTCAGTTATCTCTTATTTCTTTATTTTAGTTGAGAACATAGTTACCAACTTAACGAGAACTCTCCAGAGTTCTCGTTTCTTAGGGGTCCAATTTTTTACCTCGTTTTTAAAATGGTGCTACCGGTACCACCCCCTCACCGTTTTTAGGTGATTTTCGATATTTTAAATTTTCCGATCGACAATGTTTCCACATTCTTTTTTGAAATGCTCATTTTTCATCTATTTTCATATATATATATATATAATTCAACTCCCATTTTAGTCTTTTTTTCATGCTTCTTTCAATCTTAAAAATGTATTTTACCATTTACTTTTTTGAAGTTATGATGTTTCATAGAATTTTGTCACCTTAATTAAATTATTGTTCCATGCTTTTTAAATATAGTTAAAACCGTCATTTTTAACACGTTGTTTACCTTTACTTCAGTAAATTGAAAACAAATGCAGTTAAATAACACTACTTTTGAATGTTTATAAAAACCCATACACATTTTATAGCCATATATCATAAAAAACCTATACATTTTGGTACATATTCCTTAAAATAACGTGTGGAAAAAATCATTTTTATGGACATAATTGAACAAAAAAAGTATAAATTTTATACAAAATAGCATTTTCTTTCATATTTTTATACATTTGAAGTAAAAAAATGACAACATTTAATAAAATTTTCCAATGTATGGTGATTCACATACAAATAAAATGAAAAAAGAAACAATAAACAGATTCATCACAAAACAAAAATAGATACATCTTTATTCTTATTTTCAAATATGAAAGTCAAATCATTATAGTTATAACTCATCGAAAATTTTCAAAATTGAGCATCATATTCAAATATGTCTTTAAACTAATCAACAATATGATATATCCCAAATTGATCATTATCAAGAGACACATTATCATCTTCTTCGACGTCATTTTGTGCTTCCATTGTGTCATTTTGTTCTTCGATTGGTTCTTTGATATTTGCATGTTTTCCAAAGTGATCCTTTCCAATCATTCCTCCTAATGGTATTTGAGGTTCCTTTGACAAATTTTCCATCTTTGATTCACTGAAATCTCCTTTCCTCAAGCCAACTTCTTGCATTTCATCTGGACGATATGGAATAACATTAATTCTTTGTTGAATAAAACTACAATACATTGGGTCACTTTCAATGGCTATGTAATTCTTTCCTTTCTTTAGAAAACACGCTAATGTTGTACCTAATCACAAAATACAAAATAAATAATGAATTTAGATACTGTAAAAAGACATAAATTAAAAATAATATAATATTGAAGTATGATTTCATAAATATTAGATCATAATTCTTATATGAACCAGAGAACAAATCCAAAACCCAATCTCCTTCATTTGAAAATTTATCTATAAGATAATTAATTAATTCTTGTGGTTTTTGATAAATGTTAACCATCTCTCCTTTCAAATATTTTTCCTCATATGTTATATCTCTAACCACAACATTGTATACCAATATACTACTAGGAGTCTCTCCATCATTTGCATTGACAATAATAGAATTATAAGAATCATCTTTTCTCCAGGTTGCAAGATGTATACTCTCAAAATCACGTTTAAATGATTCTTTCTTGGAGCTCTGAATATTTGGCTTGTGCCTGTAAGATAAATAAGTGAAAATTCAATTAACTTGCGAATTAATAATTTTTTTTATAATCTTAATTGCTAAACATACACTTTCAATATCTTACCAAATAAAATGCATCCTTGTCTTTTATTTCCCCTTGAAGTTTGATTGTACTAATCCTTGTTGTGTATTTGAATGAAATACTAGAAATCTCCAAAATGGTGATTTTGTAACTTATGTAAATCCCATAACCACTTTACTGAAATCTTGGTAAGTATAAGGCTCGGTATCATATTCAATGTTTGGGATATTATAACCATGATGGATATCCTCAATAACTAGGGAGTATTCCTTTTTAGGGACAATACTTGAATTTTTTTCAAAATCACCTATTATCACTTTATATTGAACAATGTAGAGCCCATTCCAAATGTAGTGATCAAGGGTGTCATCAAGTTGGACATTTTGAACATGTCTCCTTCTTTCTCTTTCAAACTTGGCTTTTTGAATAAAACTTTTGAAAGTTTCAGGTACTCCATCTGCATTCTTCTTTGGCATATTTAATGAAACAAACAAACATGTAGTTATATATATATATATATATATATATATATATATATATAACTATTAAAATATAAATAACTTAACTTACAAACGAATAAAATGAATGTAATAAGTCAACATACATTTTTGAATGCAACAAAAAATTGTTTCAATATTGTTGAAGAGCTTGAATCTGGAACATCATCCAAAATTTATTCATTCAACATCTTGACCATTTCTTCTTGTATTTTCATATACACCTTGTCACTAAATAAAACAAAAATAATGTTAAACTGATATTAAACTCAAAAAATTAATTATCTTGTCCTAACATAGATAAAAATAACTCAACAGACTTACTTTTTAAATTCATCACACATTTCTTCCATTGACAATTCTCCGGACCTAACATGTGATAATATACTTATGGTAATTTTATCATCCTTCACTCCTTGTATTGATCTCCAAGGTGTTATAGTCATATCATCAAGAAAATTTCTTATGTCAGGACCTATCTTACTTGTGCCACATATCAATGGTTTATCCTTCTTAACTCTTTGAATTTTATACTAACATTTTCCCATAGGGTGAAGATCTCATCTATAAAATACCATACCTATCCAGTTCTAAATCCAAATTGAAAATAGTTATCCACAACTCTAAATATATCACTTCCTTTATGATATTTTTCTTTTGTATTTTCATCATCAAGTGGGAATCCTATTTACATACAACATTGCTTCTGAAACTTAACATCAACATTTGATCCCTCCCCATGGTATATTTTAGAAAATTCATTGTGGATAAATCTCACCCTTTGAATGAAGATCATAGACATTCTGTACTCATTGTCTGTGTTATGATCCCATCCCAATGACCTTGCTTCTGAATCTGTTAAACCAACATAAATTATGCATTTGATTGTCTCAAAAAGAGGATTATTGGGATATTCTTGCATCAATTATCTTATAGCCTCTGCAGAATGATTTCTGCCAATCACATAATATTTGTAGTCAAAACATTTTGATTTATCAAATTCTTCCCTCGTAGGAACTTCCATTGGGTCAAAAAGAACTAGGTAGTCAACCACATGTGCATATGGATTGTATCTAATCAGTGCTTTCAAATTTTGAATATGCAAGTGATGTGGTTTTCTAATTTGATATTTTTTCTTCCCTTTTGTGGGTTTATAAAGTTGTTTTACATTCAACTAAAATGTATGGCCATCATCAACTAAGTTTGTCATTCTCATTCTATTTCAAATGGAATTTTGTGTTGTTTTCATAATACCATCCTCTAGATCAACACTTGGTGTTATTATTTCTCTGCTACCTTTGGAACTTTCACTATAATACTCTGAGATAACGATGGCTTCTTGAACATTATGAACATTTGTTTTCTTCCTCTTATGATTTAAATGTATTTCATATCAATCAATGATTTCTTCATAATCAATAGGAATAGAATCATCATCAACCACTCTCTGTTGCATTTATATTGTTTGTTCTTTTTGCGAGAATAAGTGACGACCTCATTGGGAGAAATCTCAATAAGATCTTAATTTGGAGTTTCCTCATTTTCAAATGTAACCCTCTTAGGATTTCTAGAATGATGATTTTTCTTTCTTCTTTCATGTTCTTCTCTGTCTACTCTTGTAGGTTCAACCTCCATTACTTTATGTTTCATTTTACTTCCTTCTTGTGTCTTTTCAATATGAAAATTGTTGATGACATCCATGATATCATTATCTGTAGAGTAAATCCCCACTAACATATCTGAAATTTGTTCAACAAAATCCTGTAAAAATAAACTATAACATTTTCATGTTCAATAAAATTAAAAAAAAACCATGATACTAAAAATAATAAACGACACAAAAATAGAAATAAAAAACTTACATTACATTTCTCAATGTCATCAATGATGGATGCACATAATTCTAAAAAACATTTGTTCTTGTTATAATTTCTCAATTTGAAACAATTTCTAAACTTGATATAAGTTCTCCCTTGTTTGACAAGTGCATAAACAATATTTGTTGTTGTCACCAAACATATATCTCGTAACAAGCCAAGTGCTTGATAATTTCCTTGCACATGTTCTAATTCAAAACAATACAAATATATATGATCTCCATTGTTTCCTTGCTCGTATTTAAAAATCCAAGAATATTCTTGTTTGTTTTCACCTTCCACATATTTCCACTCTCTAACATTCTTCATTTCCCTTGATAACGGAGGTGTTATGCTATCATTTTATTTCCTAACATTGATGGAGGTTCCAGTAGCATTTTTTGATGCCATTATTATAGATCATGATCCAGATATATTCATATATAATCTATTTCCTACCATTTTCCTATATTAAGATAAAAAAAAATAGGTCATTCACATTATAATAAACTAAAAAACACAACATTGATTTTCTAAACTAATTAAAAATAAATAAATAAATTATTACATATTAGGACTATGTATTACAAAACAAAACAAAACAAAAGCCTTGGGCTATGTAATATGTAAAAAAAAAAAAAAAACATATTACACATGTGTAATATGTAATATATAGGTAATATGCAATACATATTACATATATCTAATATGTAATACATATTACATATATGTAATATGTATTACATATTACATATTATGTAATAAATATTACATGCATCACCATAGCCCCCATGGCCTAGCCTCGAGCATGCTCAGGGCTTGGCCGTGAGGGCTACGACGATGCACGACATTGCCCAGACCGTGCCTTAGCTACGGGGGGATGGGGCAATGCCTGACATCGCACCATCCTCCACAACCAAGCCCTGGGTGCGCCTGAGGCTTGGCTGTGGGGGCTAGGGTGATGTAAGGAATCTCCCTAGCCCCCACAGCCAAGCCCCATGCACAAAGATAATAAAATTTCAATAAAAAACCATAAAAAGGCCAAAACAAAATGAAAAATTATTTCTAAATTTCACTTTTTTTGCATTTTTTTTTCAAAAAATATTAAGGATTTTGTTTAGATTTTTTGGAAAAGTCTCAAATGTTTTAAAAATTTGGGTATTTTTTAGAAAAAAGTAGAAAATATCTAAACAAATTTAAGGTTTTTTAATTTTCACATAAATGTTTTTATGTGATGTTAAGATAATCTTATACACAGTATGTTTTAGTAAATTTTAAGAATTTAACAGAAAACTAACATCATGTATCTTATTTTATTGATAGATTCTCCTCGGATGTCTTCTCAAAGTTTTAGCTTGCTCCAAATCCTAAAACAAATACTGTCGAAGATATAACACAATATAAAAAGATAAAACAAGACTATGTATATATAACACATATGATATACACTATTGTTAGTATAACGAATGTGGGATAAATAAAAATTAGGTATATTGTCTACATATATACCTAAAATTATATGGATCATCAATATGTTTAATAAATGTGGGATAAATAAATAAATATGATAAATATTTTATTTAACATGTAAATAAGAAAATAAAAGAGTAAAAATTGTTTTTAATTTTTAAGGGAAAATAAGCGAAAAATATTGGGGGGGGGGGGATTTGGAGGGAAAACTTTGAGGGGGAAATTTTGGAGGGAATTTTTAGGGGTTAAATTTTGGGGAATATTTTGGGGGGGAACTTTTTGATTGAAATTATATTTGGGGGGGGGGGGCATTTAGAGGGAAAAGATCATTATGCATGTTATAATAATGTCATAGGGAGGGTGAGCATTTCTATCATTATATGTTCTTAGAGAGAAGGGATGGATTCATCACATAAAGAAGATTTTATTTCTGATACATCAACAAATTGTTCTCATACCTCTTCTGTTGGGACTAGGAAATGCCATAGGAATGTTTGTAATGCAAATGAGGCGTTGTATTTTTCAGCTAGTCATAATTTTGATCATGGTTGAAGGAATTTTATTCAACATGTTCCTCATGAAAGTCCTAAATCAGAGAACTTTGAAGGCATCAATGATGAAGAGGAGGAATATGATGGTGATAAATCTAGTCAAAAGTTTAATAGCAATGAAAATAATCAAAATGTAGGCCAAAGTGAAGACTATGATCAACGTCTAATGATTGGGATGAAAATTTTCCTCCAAGTGAGGAGTTTCAATGTACCAATGAAGATTTCCAAGGCACCAATGAAAATGATGGATAAATTCCCTCAAGTGGAAATTTTAAAAGCAATGAAGATGATTATGACAATGGTGGACACTTTTTCTGAGTGGGGAATTTAATGACAACAATGTTGGTGATTATGAATTTCCTCCTAGTGAGGATTTTGAAGGTACTCATGAAGAATTTCCTCCAAGTGAGGATTTCCGAGGTACAAATGAGGATGAAGAATAATTTCCCACAAGTGGTGATCCTAAAAGTAATGATGACAATTACGACAATGTTGGACAGTCTTTCTCAAATGAGGAATTTAAAAGAAGCAATGTTGTTGTTGATGATTTCCCTCAAAGTGAGGATTTTGATGGTACCGATGAGGATAATGAAGATTTTTCTCCAAGTGAGGATTTTGAATCTAGTAATGAAGACGATGAACAATATATTTCAAGTGGAAATTTTCAAAGTAGTGAAGATGATTACGCCATTGGTGGTCACTCTTTCCCGAGTGATAAGTTAAAAATCAACAATGTTGATGTTGAGTTTCCTCCAACTGAGGATTTCCAAGATATTGATGAAGGTTTTCAAGGCACTAAGCAAGATGGTGAAAATTTTCATTCAAGTGGGGATTTTGAAAGCAATGAAGATGATTATGTCAATAGTGGACACAATGTTGATGATTATTTTCCTGCAAATGATTATGTTGATGATGTGTTTCTCAAACATTCAGTTGCAACAAATGAAGGTGATCGACATTCTCTAATTCAGTATTCTGACAATGTTTTTCTTGATACTCCTTGTGGTGATAAGGAAAATCCTTCTAGTGAGGATGTTGAAATAGTGGAGATATTGCAAAGAAACATTGTGTCTAGGACCAATATTAGACATTTTTATATCAATCCAAATCATTCTAGTGATACAAGGTATAGGAAATAATTTATCACTAAGTCAATTTCCATAAGTGATTTGATTTCAAGTGAATGTTTTCAAAAGAATTGTTTGAAAAGCATGGACTACATGTATGCCTTGAATAAAAGGAAGACATATTTTTAAAGGAATAAGAGCATGCAAAATTCATATTTGATGCGGTGCATGATATCCACCATTACAAGATATGATTATCGCATTGGGAATATTTTACTTTGTAGAAAGGATTTTAAACAAATTCACTCAATTGGTAATCTTCGTCTATCAAGAATCCAGAGAAGGTTGGAAAAAGATCCACCATTGTATTCAAAGGTATAACATGGAAAAGAGAGTGGGATATTCACAAACACTACACTGTAATGGATGCGTGATTTATTTTGCAAACATGGAGAGTGTATGCCAGATAGAGACATAATACATATTCCAGATAATTTTGCAAGGAGGGAAATAGACAAATTATACAAAGGATATATTGAAGGTGTTGAAGGAAATGGTAATTTTATTACATTTGCATATTTTACAAGAATATGGAAGAAAAAATTCAACAATGTTTGTATAACTAAGAAATCAAGGATGGGGATTTGTAGTACATGTGCTACTTTTAAATCAATAAGACATAAATATGAAGGGGAAGGAAGATGTATTTATTTACTATTTAGTTTTTTTTAAATCTTATAGTTAGCAACTATGAAAACATATGATCGATATTTCCATTTTTTCATGTGAAGGTTCCATAATCAAATCACTTCAAGAACATCAGAATCAATAGTCAAGTGAAAGACAAAAGTTGTAAAAATATCAGAAGAACTATTATGATGCTCCAAAACAATATTTATGTATGATAATTGATGGCATGGACCAGAAGAAAACACTTCTACCACATTTTATCCGTACACTCAAAAATTTACAGGAAGGGAATTTGATTCAGTTTCACTTGGTTGGTTGTATGGTTTTCAATGGAAAAATGTATCCAAGAGTTTACTTCACATCTCCAAATATTTGTAATGATGCAAATCTGACCATCACCATAATTCATCATGTGTTCACTCACTGGTCTGGAAATATTCCTCAATTTCTCTATCAACAGTTAGACAACACCAGTTGTGAAAATAAAAATCAAATTGTGTTTGGATATCCAAGCATGATTGTTGAAATGGGAATCTTTCAAAATGTGAAAGTTGGTTTCCTTATTTTTGGACACACTCATGATAATATTGATCAAATGTTCAGTCATTTTTCAGTAACATTGAAGAGGAAAAATGTTGGAAGTATACCATCATTGATTGAATGTATCAAGAAAGCATACATTCCAGAACCTATTTTTCATATATTAGAAGAAACTTTTGACATGCGAAGATTTATTCAAGGATCAGATCATGAAGAAAAATGTATTGAGCAACTTAATGACATTAGCTTCCAACATCAAGTTTGTTTCAAAAAAATTGATGGGAAAACACTTATATGGGGAAATAAGTATTCAACTACTATAGAATGGGGGACTTCAACAGGTTTATAATTTTTGAAGTTCATTCCATATCTTCCAATGTTTGCATCAAAGTTATTATTTTTGCAATCAGTTGTTCAAATCGATAATGCATGAAGGCTTAATAGAGATGCAGATTATTCTGAATGCCTGGAAGAAATTAAAAATTCTATTAAGGATACATATGAGTACTTTGAATGTTGCTAATTATGTTTGGTGGGAGTCTTTTTTCAATAGTCAAAGTGACATAATTTCAATCTCAACAAATGAATATACAATGTTGAGGACTCCATTTCATTGGCCACAAAATATGCCAAACGAATCTAAAGAAACCAAAATTGTTGAAGTTAAACAATCTCAAGGTGCTATTGATTTTACACAAGAAAAGAAAATATAAATTTATATTGGTTCACTAATGTCACATGCACAACGTAAAGCCATGGAAGACCTTTACAGGGGTTTATTACAAGATATTAAGGAGGGTAGCATGATTGCAGTTTTAGCGACTGAGGATCCACATGGTTATCCATTCTGGATAGGAAAGGTTATAAATATTGAGAAATAAAATGATGATGTTATTGCAATTGATGTGCATTCGTATGAAGGAAGTACACACCCATTCATTGGTGTGTACAAGCCATGGATGGTGGTTGAGAAACATGTCAATAGAAAGAGAAAAAGAAAGGGTCAAAATACAACTTGTCATTGCACTGACCTATTAAAATTAGATGATGTTGACATACTTGTTTATGACTTCAACTTGACAAAGAGAGGAACTCTTATATCCAAGACAACAAATATTATCAAGAGGTTTCTGCTGCAAGAAATAAATGCAATATGAGAGTATGTTGGACCTAGTCATATATCTAAAAGACAGTTAATATCTGAAATGTTAGGAATGCATGTAGACTTAGATGGTGCATTCATCGACAATAGATAAGAGTATGGATCATCTACATATTCATAAAAACATTCATCTAAAGACAATGTAGACTTTGAAGGTATTTCAGAAACCATGAGTCAATCTGAATAAGTGTATGGAACATTTTACGAATTTTCGATCCATATGATGTTTGTATGATAACTAAAAAAGAGCATTGAACTTACATATGATCTTACATGAAGTTATAAATATTTTGTTATGTTTTATGAGTGATATGTTTTTTTATTATGGATAATATAATACAATTTATTCGCTCATATGTTCTGAATATGGTCAATATAACAATACTTTTAAGAAATTATTTATGTTTCATTCAATGTAACTTGTATTTACTTTTTTATTATTAAAAGTAAAAAATTATTAAAAAGTGACATGGAATTTTTAAAGCATATTGTGACATTTTCATGGAATTATGTATTAAGGTGTGTTTTGCGTGATAATAACATTTAAAATGTAATCATTTAAGGATTGATTTTATGATTTTGTTTACAATAATGATGAGTTCTTTTACCACATTATAAAAATGTGTCATTTTCATACCCCAATTTTAGAATGGGTGTTATCGATAGCAGTACTTTTCAATTTGATGGTTGATTTTGAGGTTTTGGTTTTAATGGTACCAAGTGATAAAAATACGATTTCAAATGATCTCAAAATTTTACATTTTGAAAAGAAAAAAAAAACATCATAGTTTTTTTAGGTGTTGATTTTAAGGTTTTTCTGAGAATCTCTATAAGTTTTGAAGGCCATGCTTGAAAAATGTTGTACTTTTGACCTCATTTTAAAAACTAGTGCTACCGGTAGCACCACTTTTTTCTTTGGGGGTTGATTTTGATGTTTTTTATTCAAAAATATGGGTTTTTGGGCCAGAGTTCCTATTTTGAGGTCATAGTTCTCATTAAGTTGGTAACTATGTTTGAGCCACTAACCAAATTGTTAGAAATAATAGGTGTTCTTGTTTAACCATAGACAATATAGCAATATTTTCACCCAACCATAATCCAAAGACACCCTTAACCACCTTAACATTGACAGAGAGAATAATTCTGGAAGTAAACTCTAGATCCAAAATCCAATCAAGGTAGCATACCACTCTCCATATCTAGTGTACCAATAAGAGATTCCAAACCATAACCAAGAGAAAGTCGAAACCTAAAACCAGAAATACTAGTTGCAGTAGTTGCAACTGCGACTACTCTCCAAACTTGTGTACTTACTAAATTTATGTAGTTGCAAGTTGTGTGAGTACAGATGAGCTATAGAATCATGTATTTATACTTCTCTTCTTAGATGTCTGGGATGAATTCTCTTTCTGGAGGCTAAAAACTCAATATTAATTATTTGCTTTAGCCGATTTGTCTTCTAGGGTTATGTAAAATGCTTTAGGGTTTCGTTTTGCTTCTCAGAATATTCTATTCTTGTCAAGGTTACAGATGGAGGTTTAATAAATCCCACAAATACCATAATATCAAAACTTCCTCCTATCTAGGGAGGTATTGAAAGCAATGGTCTTGAGAACAAGCATACCATTCGACTAGTAGCATCATCATATCCACATAGGCTATCTCATGATTATATCATGAGCACCATCATCACTATAAATATAGTCTGATACCCTCAACTGCATCATCTCTCAAAACCATACTCTGTATGAGTAATCAAGCATGATGTTGAATAAGTCGCTCACTCCATAGAGTGATACAAGAACTATTCTTATAATCCAGACATATGTCCTAGAAGAATAATTGTTCCAAAAAATGTTGTAAGCCGCGCTATGGGATATAAGGAATATTATTCTAATTGGGACATACTACCTATAATAATAATTGTCCTTGACCATTTTCTTCTAGGAGAATATCTGTCCACCAATACACTAACTATCCATCTAGTTGGTAATCATTTCCAACACTATTGATAGTATTCGTTGCAATCAGAACAACGACATTCAATATAACACAATTGTGTCTATCCATAGTAGTAAACAACTACTATCTAGTGGTACACAACCACACCAAGTAGCACACAACTATTGAACTAGTGAAACATACTCATAACCAGTGGAACACATCCACCACAGTGGCATACAACTATTGTCCAGAGACATACAGTCTCCACAGTAATCATATCATATGATATCAACATGCATAACAATATCATGATAGAAAGTGAGTCATATAGGCCATTATTCCACTCACATATATGAGATCTAGAAGAGCATCTATCCTCAAGTGGTAAAACATCAACCATGAGATATCTAGAATATTATTCTCAAAAAGAGGAGAATAATTGTCCCTAGTTGTTTAGCCTCGGACATTCCTCCAACACTAATTATAGTGAAACTTGGAGAGAATGAGTCTGCCTTAGGGAATGCTTGTCTCTGATTGTTGAATCTGGGTCATTCACCTAACTGGTATATTCCTCCAGCACTAATCATAGTGAAACCTGGATAGAATGAGTCTTCCCTAGGGAATGACTATCCAAACCATTTCCTAATGGAAATGAATATCCTACACCAAACCCCAAAATGAACAATTCTTAGAAACTACTCACAAATGTGAACTTTGAAAGAATGAATTCCCGATGAGGCCGACCATTCTACTTGACCACTACTTAGAGTGACTAGAAAGAAGAATTATTTTCCTAGACCATTCCCCCACACTGACCACAAAGGGAATTATTGTCTATGGTAGCTCAACGATCTATCAAAAAATTTTCATTACGAATATGATTGTTTAATCTCGACCATTTTCTGAACTGGAAAATTCCTATCTATCAAAAATCTCAAACAACTTTCTGAACTAGAAAGGAGCTACTCATCCTGGACCATTTTTCAAACTGAAAAATGATTTTCCATAAATCAATAACATATTAGTTCTCCCTCCCAACCTGGTAGTAATCTCTTCCTTTTTCAATAGGGAATTTGTCTCCATGAGCCCCAACTTGTTTCTTGAGTAGGAAAACCTTTCATCTTGGACAGAGGCTTTACCAAAATATCTTCTACCTGCTCATATTTGGAGATATATTGGAGAACCACTTGTCTTTTCTGTACTTCATCATGGAGAATATATTTCTTGATCTCAATGTACTTTGGTCTCTCATGGAACACCATTTTTATTATAAGGCTTCATATAGCTCTCATTATTACAATATATCATGGTCGAATTTAACACTTATATTTCCTACTAGTTGATGACATCATGGAAAGGCTCAAATTGAAACATATCCAATCAACACTTCTTATGTCATCATGATATTTTTAGATAGATTAGCAATCCATCATCCTAGACTTCATAGTAACTATTCTAATACACTATTTCTATCATAGAAAGTTTTCACCACTTTTGTTGTATATGAGATACTCTGCATCCAATTGTTTGAATCCATACAATGTCTTCTTATATATGCATACATGGGTCTCTTTCTGGTATAATCTTCTTTCTCACTTGATTCACTGGGAAGAACATTATTTTACATGCAAATTACAATCCATGAATACAACAAGAGGTATATCTGGTTTACTGGAACAAGTTGTTGTCATAGTCTTCTCCCTCCTTGAAGAAACTTTGAATCTTGTAATGCTTCCATTCATAAGTCTTTTTCACATTTTCTTACATACATTGTTGTTTACCATAACTTCCATTTATTATTCTTGATTTCTTCTTACTGGTTTCAAACCAAGCTCGTAATCTTGTGATTCTCAGTATAATAATTGGTTGTTCTTTATTTTTTTTCTTTCTTGGAATCTTCATGTTCTTCCTCATGTCTCTCTTTAGTTATTTCTTCCATGGGTTATTCTATATTCCCTGAAGATTCCAAATTCTTCCTTTAGTCATAGAATGATTGATGTCTATGGACAACCAAGGATACTTTAAGGATTCCTTTTGAAGAAGATTTCTTCTAGAGTCAAGCTAAACACGTGTTTCTTATCATGGTTGCTACTTTCAAAGGAACATGGAAAGATACTTCATAATCCTCAATGGATCATATCATTTAGGATTATCTCCCTCCTAATCCTTTCTTAATGCATGATCTTATTTCAGAATTATGTAATCAACTACCTGCATATAACATAGTCCATGCTTCTGTTTGCATCTCTATTGCATTATGCAAAGTGTCACAAGTCTTTTTCTAATTTCTTCTTTATTGTTGACTTCTTTATGTTTTGAATTATTTTGGTTCTCTTCAAGTTTGATTCTGATTTCGACTTATTTGATAGTGCTTACTTATATAATAGCTTCCATAGGAATTGTTACCAAGGGTTGTCAATGTACTTCATATTTTCATGTTTATTTCTTCACATGTAGTCATCTTGATAGAAATCCTTATCTTGTTATTCTTCCATAGGTATTGTTTCACTTGGACATCTTATCCTCTACGAAATAGATATGAAATATATGTACAGAAACTATGTAAACATGCTATGTACAGGAAATTTTAAGAATATTGTTACCTTGACTTCGAAGAAGAAGTTTGTTTTATCCTTCTTGGCCTTCTTTGAGGTTTCCCTTTCTTCGAAAACTGATTCTTCATCTGTAATATCCCCAAAAATTAATTAATTATTAAATTTTGTATGCACTTAGGAATTTATTTTTGTTTTTGGCATATCCGTGTTTGGAAAATTATTTCCATTTATGGAAATTAAGAATTTGCAATTTGATTATTTGTAATTAATTTGCAATTTTATTATTTGTAATTAATTATTGTGATTGTTGGGAAAATATTTGATTTTCCCAACCAACACTTTGACTATAACACTTGTAAGAGACAAATATTTTTATAATTAATTGTTGAAGGACAAATGGAACAACTAGGTTGAAATCAGATGACCATGAATCCATGAGTGGGGAACATGCTTGAACTAGCTCAGGGTTTAATTTTGCAAGGGGAAAATGAGGAATTTGGCCATTGGCAGCCATTGAAAAACATGGATTTTCAAAGCTGCAAAATTTCCCAAAGAGGGAAAAAGACATAGGCACAAGATGCTTTTGATATAGAGCATATGGGAGGAGGTAGGACATTTCTTAGTATGTTAGAGAATGAACATCACTTGCTATTATGAGAACTGTTTCTGAGGGTGAGGTAAGGAGAATTTATGATATGGATCTAGACTATAGAGAAAGAGGAACATTGGAATTCTCCCTCATGGATTCATGGTCAGGCTAGGGGGTGAACGAAGCAAGTAGTTTGGCTATTCTGTTCTATGGTTGGGTGGAACTTGGCTGTTCCATTTGTTCAGATATGTACATCTACTTATTCCTTGTTGAATTTCCTTATTGATGTATATTGGGTAGAATGAAATTAATTGTATAATAAGTCCTTCCAATTTGATTTTATTTATTGAGTAAAGTTAAGAAATATATGGTGGGTTCTAGCTATTAATAAAGTTGATTTATGTAGATATATGTATACATAGGATATGCATCCAAGCTAAATGAAAATAGAATGATTGCTTGGGAATTATAACCATCACCATTTATGCTTACATATATATAACTATAGCTATTTAACTTGAGGAATTTGGCCTGTTGTAAAAGACAAAAGAAATTATGGAAAAACAAAGACACGATATAAATATAGATACTTATAGATGTTGCTTCATGTTAAATTACATAGAGTTGTATAAAAGTATTTAATGTATTCATAGAGAGAAGGAATTGTATCGACTTCTTGAGTTACATGAGATTCAATTATTTTCTATTAAGAAGTCTATATAAAGAACATAGAAAATTATAGTCCCTTTTTATTACAAAAAACTCATAAGAAAAATTCCCAGTATATGTAATACATGCCATCATAATTGTTTGAATCGGAAAACATATTTTGTTTCAGGGTTTTCTTCCCTGTTCAAATTTGTTCATTCCATGATGGATTTAAAATACAAGTAACCACGTTATCTATGGAATCTTGGTACAAAAGATATCATAATAATAGTACCCTAAAGTGGGACTCTGTACCACTATAAACAAAACCTAAAAACTTAGTTTTAAACGTTGAGAGTTAGAACTCAAATATTGTTCAAGTGAGGTGAACTCATGAATCTATTTGATCATAGTGTTTAAAGTCCTGTTAAAAGAGAAAATTGAGAATTAGTAAAAATGTCTTAAGGAATAATCAACGAGAATAAATTTTGGAGATTCAATTATGTGAACAATACTTAGCTTGAGATTTTTGGCGTGAGTGCATTCCCATCGGCATCGCTGAGAAAACTATCCACAGGTTTGAGGGGGAGGAGTGGACCCAAAAAAGTATGATGGGTACCCTCACAAGTAAACAGGAGTCCCATCATTAGTTTGATAACCAAAAATATTAATTCAAATAATTTTGGAATGTAAATAAACCTGAAAACAATGCTAAACATTTAATACTTTGATAACTCAAATAATTCACACAGAACCATGCATGTCACACATAGGTGTTTATCTCCCTTTTGGTATTACCTGTGATATTCTATTTACACTAAAGGAAATGTAATAGATAAATTTTCAAACACAAAAGTACTGAAACAAAGAACTTATAAGTAATTACTTGAATCAAGTTTAGATTCTGAATTATTTACACATAGTGGCATCATATGGCTATATTAATCCGTATCAAAATTATGAGTAACATATTTAGAATTATAGTAATGAACATGTTACAAAAAGAACATGACACAGTAACGAAGAAGTCTCGAAACCATCCACAAGAAAGGGTTTGTGATTCTACTTCGTATAATCCGAGAGTAACGGTTTTCATAGTAAGTCTTTATGAACCTAGAAAAAACTCTTCCCTCAATAAAATCATGACATTAATGCAGTCGTCGATTGTTTTGAATATTAATGAGATCCAAAATGTATATTCCTAGAATCAAGAACCTATAGTTCGAAATTTGGATGGATTTGCAGAACTAAGTTTACCTACGAAAACCACTATTGTAAACATTCAAATGAATGAAAATCGTAACTTCCTATTGCAATAAAATACTCTTTTTCCAACAGAATGAAATCACTTATTTAATACAGAGGACGGTTCTCAAGTAAAAAATCTATAGAAAGAACATGGAGGGTATTCACTTATTTTTTATATCACACAGTAGAAGTATGGATTTACCATTGAAATACATATTTAAGAGAACCCATGATTACTTACCGACATGAAAGTATCAAATATTTAAAGTTATGGAAAGAAACAAGCTAGGTTTATAACCTCTACTGAGTAGAATAGAGATTCAACCACATAGCACGAGACTTTGAAAATATAGTAAGTTCGACTATCATTTTAGAAAAGATAAACTCTCACATTGTCAAATTTCCCAATCCCTTCTAGGTTATTAACACAAACAGAACTTCCTACGAAGTTTTGTAGAGATACAATTTTATATTGTAGGGTATAAGGAATTGGGACCTAGTATAGGGAATAAAAGGGAGCGATGACACAACCCTAATCATGAAAGATCACTTAAAAAATCATTAAAAATCCAGTGCAGGATCGAGAAATCTAAAAAGAGAAAGAAGAAATATATATGGGGATCAGTGCACACTATGTTAATAAAGAATCATAGAGATCCCAAAGTAAAATGACAAAGAGTTGTTTACCTAGTGCACGGTAGCATCCAAATGGTAGTCTCCCTATCCTTTTCTTCCTACCAAGTCGATCCCAACTACCATATTTAGGCCAGTCATGTTCCTGAGTCGAAGATCACAAGGTATCACTGGAGTGGTTTCACAAATACATAGAGCCAAAGGAGGATGACACAATAACCCTAGAACCCTTCTCTAAGAAGAGTAATAGTGGTAGTTACAAATATTGTACCTTACCATGTGAGAGGAGGGAAGTGGCATGTCTGGCATTGGACATGGTAGCCGAGTGACAACCCTCAAGAGGTAACCATGTAGGTCACCATTAATAGACTAGACAAAGGTTTTAATTTGGTGTCTAACAAATCCCCCTTTTGGACTTCATACAAAGTTATTGTGAGGTGAGGAAAAATTCGTTAAGGCACCACTATACTTAGTTGTCACACCGAGTATCTCATTTAGTTAATGTCTAACCACCTGGTTCGTTAGTGTTAACGAATTAGGGATGAATGATTTTTATCGTTGGGCCTCTTCAACTATACCCAACCATCAACCATATGCAATACTATGTTAGTAGTGGTTGGAAGTCTAACCACAACTTTTCAGACAAAATTCTATTACTTAGACAGCTAAAACAAAACATAGAGCCCCCATTATATGAAGCCCTTTGATATTTTTTCGATAAAGGTGTATGCATTGATGGAACCCGAATTCATATAGATACTTTATGATATAATCAATGTTTATGCCTAGAATTTTGTTGTATTTCTAGTGGTCTTTAACACTATAAAATGTTAATGTTTATGCATAGAGATGGGTGGAGTGCTATTAAGGATTTAACAAATATAAATGTAATGATATGCATGAATAAGGTTTCAATATTAGTAAGTCTTTAAAAAATGTAAAAGTTAATGTTTATGCATGGAGACAATTGTGATGCTAGAGAAGTTTACTAGTGTAAACTTTAATCCTTTATACTCATATCAACAAATAGAAATATTAGTAATTGAGAGACTAGGTTATAATGAAGCTACCCCTTGGCCATTATATGTGTGATTACTGTGCAACATGAAATAACTCAGAGATAAAATATTTTATAATGGAGTGGTGAACATAAACCCTGCAAAAGTTAATAGTGACGACAACTACCTACTTATAATAACTCTATGCCTTTCGAAATAAGTTGTATGAAGAAAAAGGAGATTTAATGTCCCTACGAAAAAAAAATATTTGGTAAATTTGGGGAACATTACATATGGTATCAGGGAAAAGGTTACAACAATTGGACCTTAAAATAGGGACAAAAAGTTTGTTTAGTACATACTTTGTTGTTTAATAAAAAACTAACAAAACACTTATTGTTACAAAAAGAGACCTTTTAGTTCTGTGGTGATAATGGAAACACAGAATGAAGAGGAGATGATACTTGAGGATAATCGTGAGAAAGGACCTCTTGAAGAACGTAGGCACAACAGTGAAGGAAGTTTAGCTACCTAGGTTCTGGAAACAATGAGGAACCTTATCGTGGAACTACAAGTTTTCAAGGTAGATAATGAGAAACTGAAAAAGGCACATGAATATCAACAAGAAATAAATGAAGTATTGTTGTGAAGTATAGTAACAATGAAGAACCCAAATGATAATGAAAAAGAAGAGGAGGTCAGCAAAAGAGCCACCAAAAATTCTGGTCCTGAAGCAGAAAACGAGAACAACTCTTCCGAAGGCACACCATCAACAAAAATTAAAATAGCCATTGGAAGAAAGAGGAAATAGGTGGACCACCTGGACAATGAATTAAAGAAAATCAAACCATCCACCTTTGACAGAGAATCTAAGACAGGGGAGGAGGCTAAAGCATGGTTATTATACATAAAAAATTATTTCCATATTTACAATTATTCCAACAACATGAAGGTTAGAATGGACATTTATAACATGAAAGGAAAGAAGAGTATATGGTGGCAGGACTTGAAGTTGGACAAAGGCTTAAAGGAAAAACAAATGGAATGGTCTGACTTAAAGAGATATTTCAAGAAACAATACTTATCATAAAGTTACTATGAAAGAAAGAACAAATTTTTTTATGAGTTACGATTCAGAAAGATGACCATGGATGACCTGATAAACAAATATATGGAATTATTAAGATTTGTGTCTTATATCAGGGAAGACAAAGTAAAAAATACAATAGATCCTAAGCTTCTTACCACAATCCTATAAGAATAGAATTGAATTCGACAACCCAAAAACCTTGAGTGAAGTTTTTAGAAAGGCCCATATATGTTATGACCAATACAAACAATGGTGTGAACTTCCCAAGGATTGGAAATATAAGAAATAGGAAATAATAAACCAACATAAGAAAGGCTATCATCCATCCCCTTTCTAGAATGCAACAAAGAGATTTCCAAGGAAATATTTTCACTCCAATTGTAACATCCCGCTCTGGCGCACTGACAAAACTTATTCTTTGAGGACACTTGCTCGCAAGTGATCTGGATTTTTATGATGATGAACCACTTAACCTTGATGATGATGCATCATGATTGATGACAGGATGTTTTACTATTGTTGTATACAGGTGCTATTGACTCAGTTTCATTGAGTGTGTAGGGTTTCAGACCTTGAGGATGTAGAGGCATTGGTGGAACTCCCTTGGACTCCGGATTGAGTCAGGGAGTGGGCTATTTGAGTTTTTCATTTACAGTGATATTGTGTGGTTTTGATGATATGCTATTGATTTCATGATATGTTGTTGACATGATCTGACATGATGG
>ML776679.1:103945-121967 GCA_009831015.1 Picea engelmannii | reverse complement strand
AAGACCTCTCACACCTGAAATCAAACCAACTCCCTGCAAATACATGATAACAATACACGATTTCAGCAGGAAATGAACACACACATACAGACATACATATAATGACAGAAAATGCAGGAAAAACTGCTCTGTATTAATAATGGAAAATGCCTGTATATTTTACAAGGTGTTCTTGAGCTCTCCTCAGCTCTACATGCATTCTGTCTACATGTATCCCCCTCTCTTCTCAAAATGAGATCTCTCAATCTCTTTTACCTGAGGTGCTCTTAGCGATTCCCTCCAGGATTTTACCTACTCTAATTAATTTACAATCAATTACAATAAATGGGTTGTCTAGTCTGCTATCTAGAACTAGATCTCAGCCAGATCTACCATAAAGGCCGATCCTAAACACCGCCTGAATAAGCACGGCTTCCTATGGCTCACCAGCCTAAACCATTTTATTACATTCAATACAAATATAAATGAGGTTGCGCCTCCCTTCATCCTTTGAATGCGTGCGTGCTGATGTGGCTAACTGGCTGGCATGGAAAGATGCTCCTGCATCACGCACCAACAACAATTATGTGTTTAATGAATAGCATATTTAGTCTGTACTTGGATAAGTTTATTTTGGTATTCATTGATGACATCCTAGTGTATTCGAAAATGGAAGAAGAACACGAAAAACATCTAAGAATAGTATTGCAGACATTATGAAAACACAAGCTATATGTAAAATTTGACAAATGTGACTTTTACCAAAAGAAAATATAGTACCTAGGACATGTAATATCTGAAGAGGGTATTGTGGTCGACCCAAAGAAGATAAGAGCCATCATGGAATGGCCTATCCCTAAGGATGTAGTGGCCATCCGTTCATTCATGGGAATCACCGGGTACTACCATGGATTTATAGAGGGATTATCTAAGACTCGATACCCTATAACATCCCTACAGAAAAAGGGAACCAAGTTTGTTTGGTCACATAAATGTGAGGATAGTTTTGATAAGTTAAAAGAACTATTAACAACCACACCCATTTTAAGGGTAGCAGAACTGGATAAAGACTTCACAGTCTACGTGGATGCAAGAAAAGAGGGTTTGGGAGGTGTCCTAACTCAAGAAGGGCACGTTATTTGTTATGAGTCATGAAAATAAAGGATCATGAACGAAACTACGTCACTCATGACTTGGAATTAGCAGTTGTAATCCATGTGTTAAAAATGTGGGGACACTATATAATGGGCAAAAATATATGCTGCTAATTGAAAACAGTGGTGTGAAAGAGGGATGATTTTAAGGATGCAAATTTATTTTAAAATGTAGAAACATTGGCGAATCTTACTAATCCTTCATATTCCAACTATAAATGTTTAGCGATATTTTTGTAAAAATATTCAAATTTCTAAGGATTTTCTACAGTTTTTATAAAATTTTGGTGATTTTTAAGTTAAAATAATTGTATCCTATAGAATTTGGGCAAATCATTTTTAAAATAGCAAATCTCTTTTCTAGAAAAAAAAAAGGAAAATTATCCCGTGAGAGAAATTTAGCCCCTAAAATCATCCCTGGTGTGAAATTCTTGTTTACTCAATGAGATCTTAATGCAAGGCAAGAAAGGTGGTTGGCCTTCTTGAGCGAATTTGACTTTGAGGTAGGACACATCAAGGGCAAAGGAAAAAAAATGGCAGATGACTTAAGTAGAATAATTCATGCGTTGTTTGAGGTAAATATTAGCAGGGAAGAAAGAGACATTGAGTAAAGTATAAAAGATGCAAGTAATAATGATGAAAAACACATTAAAACAATGGAAGATTTACAAAATAATGCAGAAAATTTAGACAAAAAAGATCTAAGTTTGGACATAAATGAATTACTAAGATTCAAAAATAGGTTGTACATACCAGATTATGTTGAATTAAAGCTAACAATTTTGATGAAGTACACAAGAAACCATATTCTGGTCATCCACGATACTAGAAAATGGTAACGACATTGAGGAAGTTGTTTTATTGGCCTAACATGAAAGGAAAGAAAAAATAATACTTATATAAGTCCTTAGATTGTCAAAAGGTGAAGGATGAACACCTTCACCCAACCATCCTATTACAACCTCTACCTATATCAGAATGGAAGTGAGAGATTATGTCATTGGATTTTATCACAGGTTTGCATAAAACTCGAAAACAAAATGATTCAATTATGGTAGTAATCAATAAACTTAGCAAGTCTGCACATTTTATTCCTGTGAAATCTACTTATAAAGCTATTAACATCCCTGAAATATTTATGAAGGAATTTTTTAGACTGCATGGTATTCCTAAAATGGTGATTTTGGATAGAGACATCAAATTTACATCTACATTTTGGAAAGAATTGTTTGCAAGGTTGAATACTAACTTGAATTTCATCACAATCTACAATCCAAAAATGGATGGGTAGATTGAACGAACAAACCAGATTGTGGAATATATGCTATGAATGTACGTAAGGACAAAACCAACTAAGTGAGAGGAATACCTACACTTAGTGGAATTTACGTACAATAAAGGTTATCAGACATCAACTAAGATGAGTCCCTTTGAAGTACTATAAGAGAAAAAGTGTACAACTCTGACTAGATGGAATAACCTAGTTGATAGACTCATGGTGGGACCAGAAATGCTCCAGGAAATGGAGAAAGCAGTAATAAAAGTACAACATAATTTAAAGGAGGCACACGACAGACATAAAATCTACACAGATATGAAAAGAAGACACCAAGAATTTCAAGTTGGAGATCACGTGTATTTAAAAGTCAAAGAAATAAGAAGTTCATCAAAGCGAGGGAACTGTGCAAAGTTGGCAGCCAGGTGGAACCAGAAGGAGAGTTCCAAGAGGAACCTCTATGCATTCTGGATAGGAGATAAATATTACTACGGAACAGAGCCATCACCCAGGTAAAAGTGTAATGGAAGCACTTTAGTCCCGAGGAGGCCATTTGGGAATTGGAGGAAGATTTGCAGAAATATTATCCAACCATGTTTCGAGAAAGGAATGAACACTGAGGACAGTGTTGTACTGAAGGGGGAGAAGATGTAATATCCCCAAAAATTAATTAATTATTAAAGTTTGTATGCACTTTGGAATTTATTTCCATTTTTGGGAAATCCATATTTGGAAAATTATTTCCATGTATGGAAATTTCGAATTTGCAATTTGATTATTTGTAATTAATTATTGTGACTGTTGGGAAAATATTTGATTTTCCCAACTAACTCTTTGACTATGACACTTGTAAGACACAAATATTTTTATAATTAATTTTTGAAGGAAAAATGGAACAGCTAGGTTGAAATCAGCTGACGATGACTATATGAGTGGGGAACATGCTTGAACTACCTCAGTGTTGAATTTTACAAGTGGAAAATGAGGAATTTGGCCATTGGCAGCCCCTGAAAAATAGGGATTTGTAAATTTGCAAAAATTCCTAAAGAGGGAAAAATACCTAGGCACAAGATGCTTTTGATATAGAGAATATGGGAGGAGGCAGGGCATTGCTTAGTATGTTGGAGAAATGATATCACTTGTTGTTATGAGCATTGTTTCTGAGTGTGAGGCAAGGAGAATTTTTTATCTAGAACTAGACTATAGAGAAAGAGGAACATTGGAGTTTTCCTTCATGGATTCATGGTCAGGCTAGGGGGTGAATGAAGAAAGTAGTTTGGCTGTTCTATTATATGGTTGGGTGGAACTTGGTTGTTCCATTTTTTGTCCCATCACTTTGTTCATATATGTACATCTACTTATTCCTTGTTGAATTGTCTTATTTATGTATATCGGGTAGAATGAAATGAATTGTAGAATAAGTCCTTATAGTTTGATTTTATTTATTGAGTAAAGTTAAGAAATCTATGGTGGGTGTTAGCTATTAATAAAGTTGAGTTATGTAGATATATGTATACATAGGATATGTAGTCAAGCTAAATGAAAATACAATGATTGCTTGGGAATTATAACCATTACCATGTATTCTTACACATATATAAGTATAGGCATTTAACTTGAGGAATTTGGTCTATTGTAAAATCCAAACAAAATTATGGAAAAACAAAGACAAGATATAAATATATATACTTATAGATGTTGATGCATTTTTAATTACAAAGAGTTGTATAAAAATATTTAATGTATTCACACACATAATGAATTGTTTAAACTTCTTGAGTTACATGAGATTCAAGTATTTTATATTAAGTAGTCTATATAAAGGACATAGAAAATTATAGTCCCTTTTCATTACAACAAACTCAAAAGAAAAATTCCCAGTATATGTAATAAATGGCATCATAACTATTTGAATCAGAAAACATATTGTATTTCAGGGTTTTCTTCCCTGTTCAAATCAGTTCATTCCATGACAGATTTAAAATACAAGTAACTAAGTTATCTATGGAATCATTGTACAAAAACTATCATAATAATAGTACCCTAAGGTGGGACTCTGTACCACTATAAACAGAACCTTGAAACTTAGTTTTAAACGCTGAGAGTCGGAACTCGAATACGATTCAAGTGAGGCAAAATTGTGAATCCATTTGATCAGAGTGTTTTAAGTTCTGCAAAAAGAGAAAATTGAGAATTAGTAAAAAAGTCTTAAGGATTAATCAACCAGAATAAATTTTGGAGATTCAATTACATGAAAAATACTTAGCTTGAGATTTTGGCGCGAGTGCTTTCCCATCGACATCGTTGATCAAACTATCCGTAGGTCCGAGGGGGAGGAGTGGACCTAGAAAAACCTGATGGGTAACCTCGCAAGTAAACAGGGGTCCCATCATTAGTTTGGTAACCAAAAATATTAATTCAAATAATTCTGGAATGTAAATAAGCAAGAAAACAATGCTACACATTTAATACTTTGATAACTCGAATAATTCACACAGAGCCATGCATGTCACATAGAGGAATTTATCTCCCTTTTGATATTACCTGTGATATTCTATTTACACTGAAGGAAATGTAATAGATAAATTTTCAAACACATAAGTACAGAAACAAAGAAATTATAAGTAATTACTTGAATCAAGTTTAGATTCTAAATTATTTACAAGCAGTGGCATCGTATGGCTATATCGATCCCTGTACAATGTATGAGTAATGTTTTTAGACTTAGAGTAATGAAATTGTTACAAAAATAATGTCACAAAGTAACAAAGAAGTCTCACAATGATCCACAAGAAAGGGTTTGCGATTATACTTTGTATAATCTGAGAGTAACGATTTTCAAAGAAAGTCTTTATGAACCCCAAAAAATCTCTTCCCTTAATAAAACAATGATATTAATGCAGTCATGGATTGTTTTGAATATTAATGAGATATGAAATGTATATTCTCATAATCAGGAACCTATAGTTCGAAATTTCGATGGAGTTGTAGAACTAGGTTTACCTACAAAAAAAACTATTGTAAACATTCAAACAAATGAAAATCGTAACATCCTATTGCAAGAAAATAATCTTTTTCGAACATAAATAAATAAATTCTTTAATACAGAGGACGGTTCTCAAGTAGAAAATATCCAGGAAGAACATGGAGGGTATTCCCTTATTTTTTCTATCACATAGTAGAATTTTGTATTTACCATTGAAATACAGATTTAAGAGAACCCACGATTACTTACAGACAGGAAGGTATCAAATATTTAAAGTTACGGAAAGATCCAATATAGGGTTATAACCTCTACCGAGTAGAACAGATATTCAACCACATAGCACGATATTTTGAAAATACAGTAAGTTCCACTGTATTTTTAGGAAAACAAAACTCTCACGTTGTCCTCTCTCTCGTTCCCTAGTGGGTTATTAACACATACCAAAACTTCCTACAAAGTTTCGTAGAGACATAATGTTATATCGTAGGGTATAAGGAATTGGGATCCAATACAAGAAATAAAAGGGAGCGATGACACAACCCTAAGCATGAAAGATCGCTAACAAATAATTAAAACTCGAGTGCAGGACCGAGAAAGTCAGAAAGAGAAAGAAGAAATATATATGGTGACTGGTGCGCACTATGTTAATCTAGAATCGCAGAGAGCCCAGAGTAAAATGACAGATATTTGTTTACCTGGTATAAGGTAGCATCTAACCAATAGTCACCCTATCCTTTTCTTCCTGCCAAGTCGATCTCGAATACCAAATTTGAGCTAACTGTGTTCCTGAGTCGAACATCATAGGGTAGCACTGGAGCAATTTCGCAAAAGACACAGAGCCAAAGGAGGATGAAACAATAACCCTAGAAACCCTTCTCTAAGAAGAGTAATAGTGGTAGTTAAGAATATTGTACCTTACCATGTGATAGGAGGGAGGTGGCATGTCTGGGATTCGACATGGTAGCCGAGCAAAAACCCTTGGGAGGTACCCCTGCAGGTCACCATTAATAGACTAGACAAAGGTTTTAATTTGGTGTTTTAAAAATCCCCCTTTAGACTTCATACCAAGTTATTTCGAGGTGAGGACAACTAAGTTAAGTCCCAACTATACTCAATTGTCATGCCGAGTCTCTCATTCAGTTAAGGTCTGACCATCTGGTTCATTAGTGTTAACAAATTCGTGAAGAATGAATGTTATCATTGGGCCCCTTAAATGATACCCAACCATCAACCATATGCAATACTATGTTAATAGTGGTTGGAATTCTAATCACAAACTTTCTCACAAAATTCTATTACTTAAACAATTAAAACAAAACGTAAAGCGACCACTATATTAAGCCCTGTGATATTTTTTCGATAAAGGTGTATGCATTTCTAGAACCCGAATTCATATAGATCCTTTATGATATAAGGATCGTTTATGCCTAGAAATTAGTTGTGTTTCTAGTGGGGTTTAACAATATAAAATGTTTATTATTAGATATGGGTGGAATGCTAGTAAGGCTTTAACAAATATAAACGTAATGCTATGCATGAATAGGGTTTCAATATTAGTAAGGATTTAACAAATATAAACATTAATGTTTATGCATGGAGACAATTGTGATGCTAGAGAAGTTTACTATTGTAAATGTTAATCCTTTATACTCATATCAACAAATAGAAATGTTAGAAACAAAGAGACTAGGGTATAGCGAAGCTACCCGTTGGCCATTATATGTGTGATTACTATGAAACATGAAATAACTCCAATATAAAATATTTTATAATGGAATGGTGAACATAAACCATGTGAAAGTTAATAGTGATGACAACTACCTACTTATAATAACTCTATGCCTTTTGAAATAAGTTGTTCGAAGAGAAAAGAGATTTAATGTCCCTAAGAAAAAAAAAATTATTTGGTAAATTTGGGGAACCTTACATCGTTTGTTTCCTTCCTTAAGCCAAGATTCCTCTTATTCCTGAAATTCTTGAATTTTGTTGTCAATGTTTGATCATCGTATTTATTTTGGGATTTTTCTTTTGTTCTAATCCTTGATTCTTCTTTTACACAACAAGTCCAAAGTTATTCAAATTTGAGATACTCATTTCTTGTGTTCATACTTGTGGAAAATGCATCCCATGTCTTGGGAAGGATGTTGAGTACTATATTTACTAGTTCCTTGAAATGATTTCTTCAATAGCTTGTAGTTTATCTATTAACTGAGAGATTCTCACAAAGTATGATGTTAGGATTTCATAATCATTCATTTTCATGTCATGTAGCTCATTCTTAAGAATTATTAGTTGTCTAGTGTTTCTTACTGAGAAGAGATTAGTTAGGGAATCATACATATTATTATATGAGTCAAGCTGAGAGATGTAGGATATCAAGTGGTATTTTATAGAGTCCACTATTATACTCATGGAATTAATGTCATTGTCCTTGAACTTCTCTATAACTCCAATGTTTTGAGGTTCCCTCTCTTTTCCTTTTTCAAACAGTGGTTCCAAGATATTTCCTTTCATGATATCCAATACTTTATTCTTGGTAAGGATGAGTTCAATCCTTGTATTCCATGCTCTGAATTTAGAAGTCCCTTTTAACTTGTTTTCTGACTTGGTCAACCTTTGCCTTTGACCAAAAAATCAAAATTGACGTCTTAGCTTGCTGAAAGTACTAGGAGGTGCCCTCGGTTAGGGTGCAGTAGGATTTCAATAAATTAGTTAAATCTCTCCACTTAAGGTGCCTTAACAAGAGGGTTAGGATTTCATTGTTGCAGTAAAAACTTTGACTCTAACTATAACTGTAATTGAAAAAAATCCTCCCAATATATCTTCTAGTGGTTAGGCTATTTGAATATAGTGTGGGACCATAACCTGTTATAAATAGTAGGTTTTCTTGTTTAACCATAGACAATATAGAAATATTTTCACCCAAGCATAGGCCGAAGCCACCCCCTCAAACCTTAACCTTGACAGAGAGAATAATTCTAGAAGAAAACCATAGATCCAAAATCCAATAAATTTAGCGTACCACTCTCCAGAGATATCATACCAAGAAGAAATTGAAAACCATAACCAAGATAAAGTCGAAACCTAAAACTGAAAATACTAGTTGTAATAGTTTTAACTGCAGCTACTCTCCAAACTTGTGCACTTACTAACTTTTTGCAATTACAAGCTACGTGACTCAAAATGAGCTCTAGCATCCTGTATTTATACTAGTGTTCCTTAACTATTTGGGCCAACTTATCCTCTTGGAGGATGAAAACTCAATATTAATTATTTTCTTTAGCCTACTTGTCTTCTAGGGTTATTCCCAATGCTTTAGGGTTTCTTCTTTCTTCCAAGAATATTCTATTCTTGTCATGTTTACACATGGAGGTTTAATACCTCCAACAGCTACCATAATATCAACACAACTAACTCTCTACTATGCTTTTTTGGATAAACTAACTAGGTAGTTAGGGGACCTTCTTTTTCTCACCCTTCTGACAAAAGGAACCCAACAAATCAGAAACCATAGCATGCACCTCATGATAATTCCTCCTAGGAAGCATTCTATACTGTAGAGGTGTCGACATGCTTCTTCGAAACTACATCACCCTCGAAGAGGTTGAGACAATTTTGAATGATTTCCATAATGGGGCATGTGGTGGCCACTTATCCGACATGTCCACTGCTCAAAATATCATTGGAGAGGGATTGTTTGATCCCATGTTGTTTCACGACTCCATACATGCAGTTAAATGATGCAAAAATTCTCAATTATACACACATACATCTTGGGCATGACCTACCCTATTGCACCCCGTCATCATGGTTGGCCCCTTCTGTAAATGGGGCATTGATTTCATGACATGAAACCCTCCATTAAAAAACAAACACAAATACATTGTAGTCTTTTTTGACTAATTTACCAAATTGGATGAAGCAATGCCCACGTTCTATAATACAACCAACACAACGATGCATTTTTTGTTTAACCATGTCATCCCTCACTTCATTAACCTCCTAAAACTAGTCTTCGACCATGTAAAGAACTTCGAGAGTGAATTATTTTTGGATCTATCAACCAAATTAGGATTCACCCATTAGTTCACCTCACTCTATGACCCACAATCCAATAGGAACGTTGAGGCCATCAATAAGGTTCTCAAAACTATGCTTCAATGCATCGTTGAAAAACACAAGACTAATTGGCATCATATGATTTTTATAGCTTTTTGGGCATGTGATATAGCTTTCAAAATAACCATTAGTTTCATTCCCTTCCACTTATTCCATGACATAAAATCATTACAACCTATTGAGTGTGAAATCCCAACATTGTGCACTGCGATTGAGCTCTTACCCAACACACCACTACTTGAGAAAAGGTTGTTCGTCCTTGAATCACTCAATGAATATCAATGGGAATCGTTAAAAAACAATGAAGCATAAAAAAATAGGATCAAATCCATCTTTGACTTCCAAGTTAACCTTATGTCATTTACCAAAGGCGACCTTGTATTGGCCTACGATATCGCCCATGATAACCTTGACCACAAAAATTTCGAATCCCTCTAGCGAGGACCCTATTTCATCCATCATTTCCTTACTAAGGGATACTACATCTTAGGCCACCCTGAAGACGTCACTCTCAAGGACTCGGTCAACGAGTTATAATTGAAAAAATTCTACCCCCGAGTCTAACGATTTTACCTTTGGTTTTCCTTTCTTTCCTAGTTGTTTTTAGTATTTTTTGATATAACTCTCTCATTATGTGAGCCTAATCGAGTGTCATTATGTCAATAGATGAATTATTTATTTCTTTATCACATCGGGTATGCGTAAAAATCCAGTCGTTCGACCTATAATATCGCTTCGGTAACTTGTGCCACTTACACCCTCGATGATGTGTTTCTCCACTATAGTGACATATGGCTCGGCCTCGCCACCAATAGTCAAGACGAATATGTTGTCGTCATTGGTCTCCTCTTTTAGGCTAGTCATATTCATATTTGTCACCTTAGCATTCTCTTAGATTCTTAGCCCATTGTCCATCATATCAACAATGTGTATCATGTCTGTGATCCATGCCTATATCATTACAAGTAGCAGATGCACACTAGAATTTCGAAGTAACATTTTTCAGTAGTAAGTTTTGGTCTTCTACAAAGAATATCAGAGTGATAGAAGATGAGTTTTGACTGGCTCATCCTCGGAGGATGGGAATGTTACAAAGTGGTATCGGATCAATTTTTTGAGTGTTGGTAACTGGGAACATAACAACGTTGATGTTATGTTAGCTAATGTTTGTCTTTAAAAAAAATCAAGTTATCTAAACTGTCATGTATAGTTTGTATTTGATTTATTTAAAAAATATAGATAACTTTATTTATTTAAATTTTGATTAGTAATAAACTTTGATTCATTATTGTAGGATTGACGATGTATTTCTATGGAACAAAATTGATCCAGATGAATGTCGGTGGCCTCCCACCTATTCAAACTCGCTCATTTTGGTCATTTTCCAGTTTGGCAGTTTTTTCCCTAATTTTCGGGTTCGTGACTTGCGGGGCCATTTTGAGGCCCTAAAAAATGTATTTTAGAGCTCAACCTCGACTACATACAACAAACATCTAGTGATCATATTGTGGAAAAAATAGATCAAGTGCACCCTCCAACAAAAGCTCCACCTTTATCAAGTTGTCAAGGTAGGGCAACTCCTGCACCAAGGCAAGTGGCTCAACTGGGGCCAAATTCAACAGAAATTTCCTCATCTGATGGGGTAACTCAACACAATGAATATAATTTCTTCCTAATGGGGGAGGATTGATCCATATGGATTTCAATGGACTCCCACCTATTCTAACTGGCTCATTTTGACAGTTTTTTCCCTAGTTTTTGGGTCCCTAACTTGCGGGGCCGGTTTGATGCCCTAAACAATATTTTTTAGGGATCGCCATAGTCCTAAGACAAACCTTTCCAATGGGCTGTCTTTATCCTAAAACGGAGATCATGTGAAAAAGTTATGAACCCAGGAAGTTTATGTACTAACTTACCCAAACGAGGCTCACATGAATTTTGGCACTTCATCTCCCAGGGTTAGGTTTTTTGGATGTCTAGGGTTTTTGAAATTCATGTTTCTTGTAAAGAGGCCCTCAAGGACTCATTGTAATCATATTCTTGTGAGTGAGCGCATTTGTCACATCTTTTCTCATAGATAAGCCGCCACCATTCTGACAAGCTTATTTTCGTTGCATTTTATAGTTTCATCTTATTTCCTTATTGAGTAGAAACCACTTTTACTCTATATCTATTATTTTGTATTAAGCATATTTTGATAATAACCTGTATTCAGTTCGTTTTGCAAATATATTCCAGCTCAAACATACATATTGAGGGCTTAGAGGTGAAGTTCTCGGGAACAATGTATGATGTTTTCAACAACAAAAGGATAGTCCTGCATGAGATTATTCGACCAATCATAAGATGAAAGGATATGATGGAGTGGGATTCGAGTGGAAGCAATGGGATTCTGTGGTCCCTCTTCATTGGCTCATATGCATATTTCCATAAAAAATGACACAAATGATGATATGGATCATGCAGCAGTAGTAGTTTAGTAAGGAGCTGAAGATTCTTTAATTTTAGTAGTTGTTTGTCTCTAACTGTGATGTATCTTTCATTTTCATTTTGGGTATATTTCATAATCAATCATGTCAGGGAAGGAAGCAACTAGATATCTCTGTATGCAACATGTGATATTATTCTATCAGGAGGAACCACCATGCTTGGTTTGTATTGTTCCTTCTATCAAGAAGCATCACTGTGTGTTTGGTCTATAATGGAACAATGGCATCTTATATAATGATTATGATTCTATCAATTCTTTTCTTTCATGACTTCTTTATGTTCATTCGTTTGTATGTCTTTGATGTATGACTCAGAGATTTCATTTGTGTGTGTCTAATTATGATTGGGAGCTTTCATTTCTTTTCTCTATACTAATAATCTAAATATTATATTATTTTATTATTAATCATTGATTCATATGAATGAGTGAAAACAAACATAAATCTAGGATTGTTCTAAGAGAAATTCAAGACAAATGTTTTCCTTTTTAATATTCATATATAAAATATATTAATGAAAAAAATCTAATAGTTTTGAACACTTGTTTTTTATAATATTCATAGATAAAATATATTAATAAAAACCAATTATAATTACAATGTGTAAAAATAGTTATAATTTTTTTTTCTTTATCATTATAAAATTTTTAGTTTGAATAGAAGCAATTATCACAAATATTTCCACATATCAAAATATATCAATATCAATGTTTGAGTATACTAGTTTAGATATGTAAATATTTTATCAAATAGTTTTGAACACTTTTTCTTTTTAATATTCATATTTATTTTTAATATAATAAAATTTTCAATACAATAAAATATTTCAATTTACCTCTTGACTAATGCTTTGCTCTCGACTAAGTTGCTATGGAGCAATGATTAATTTTTATTTTTATTGTATAATTTAACTCTCCTCTCCTCGGTTCTAATAGCCTCTAAGTCCAATAATATAAGGGCTAGTCCACTACAATTAACAATCCTCACTATAAAGTAATGATAAAAGGGTTATCTACATGGTAGATAGATGTAAAATTCTAGAGAATGATCTATAATATTATACCTAAATCGCTAAAACAAATTTGGTGTCTCTGGATCAATGAAAAAACAATTGACATAAAATAATCCTAAATCTCAAACATATAGTTTTAACTTTTTTTTTCTCCCCTTACGTAGAAGCCTTACCCATCCAACTCCATAGGCACAAATTCAGAAATCAAAGTTCTTGAATGAAATGTACTTTCATTACATCTATTTCATTGAATAAAATGGACCTCCTATTTCGGAAAAAGCACAAAATAATATAATTTTTTTATGATTAAAGTCGAAATCAAAACGAAAAAAAGCTTCAACGGAATAACGCCCGTAAAGCTTCAACGGAACGACCGGTAAAGCTTCGATTAAGTGAACCGTTGAGTTCTCTCATAGTTCGTTGAAGAGAGACGAGGATGGATGGCCAGAGAGAGAGGTGCAAAAGCAGGAAACTATTTTTTCGGTGAAGGGAGGTAAAAGAATATATATATATATATATATATATATATATATATATCAAATCTTATCAAGTTTCAACATTTTCGTTCTTGTTTGAGTCTGGATGTTCTCTGTGTGGTTCGGCGTCTATGTATCGTTGAGTCTGAGTCTACATGTTTAAGTCGAGCCATGTTCGTGTGCGATAGAGGACGCTGGACTGAATTAGATCACCTGCCATAGTGAACAACCTTAATGGAAGGACGGCTGAGCTGCTCAAGTACACATTTTATTATTATTATAGGTCTTCTCAAAAGTCTTATATTTTCAGTAGATATATTTATTGCTTGTTTAAAATCTCATGCATATCCTTTAATTTTATTATAGCAGCTCTTTTCAGAAGTCATAATTTTTGAGTAGATATATTTAGCAGTCTTAATCTCTTGTTGCTTTATTTATTTATTTATTTATTTATATATATCTATATATATATATATAATCATCTTAGCTCGCTCTTACATGATAATACATTTCTTACATGATATTTAAATTTAAAAATAGTGAAGGCTTTCATAGATTTTCATCGCTTACAACACTTATTGAATGTCTACATGTCTCTCAATCACCGTTACGGTTATTAACCATTAATTTAATCGTTTTGCAATTTAGTTTTTATTTAGCCTTTTATATATATAAAAATTAATTAATATTTTTCCAATTACACCTGGGAATTGACAGATTTCCTTATTTTATTTTATATTTATTTATAGTTTTTTATAATTAATAAAATAAATGGGTTTTTTTATTTATTTATATTTTTTATAATTAATAGAATAAATGATATTTTTTATAATTAATAGAATAAATGAAAAATTGTTGGTGATTTTTTTTTATGATGTAATCTATATTATGTTTTAACTTAAAATGATGTATATTATGTTTTAACTTAACATAATGTGATGTCTATTATGTTTACATTTAAACACTTAAATGTAAAAATTATTCTAATTATTCTAAGAAACATAATATTATAATGTAATTATTCTAATTATTCTAAGAAACATAATATTATAATGTAAAGGAACTTATGTTTTTAATATTTTTATAATTTTTTTTATTAAGTTAATTATTTTTAATGTAGATTTTGATTTGAGTGTAGAATTTCTATTTATAATTTATTATATGTTAAATATATTGTATTTTTTAATAAAAAATATTATTTATGTTAGTTATTATTGGCTAACTTTTTTCATGAGTGAAGGAATTTACATTTAGAATATTTTTTAATTATATATATATTTTCAATACATATATTGTTTTGAGTTTTATTGTAGTTTTTATTTCAAATGACATAATAAATTTATGTTTTTAAAATTTATCAAAAAAATGAATTTATATATAAGTAGATATTGTTACATTAGAATTTTTTTAAAGAATTATTCTTATTTTGAACCATTAATAAGTGAGGCTTGGATTTAGGATTTAAGTTTAGCTTTACTATTCAATGTTTGAGCTTAGGAATATGATTAAGATCTAGGTTTACTGATTTATACCTAGTATGTAGGCTTATGATATAAGCTTAAAATTAGGGTAGGGTAGTTTATGTCTACTATGTTAGATTATTATATGTATGATAAGGTAGAACAACTTACGTAGGCTAAGTTAGGTTAGGCTCTAGGGTAGGTCAGGGTAATGAAGAATAGGTTAGTGATGTAGCACCCCCTGCCTCAACAGTTTCTGTGTGACCTCTCGGTCTTAGGATCGTTCCAAATATTCCCCTACGTCAGATTGACTATTTGGTTTCCCCATAGGAATACCACACACACAAGGTATATTCCACAACTGACCAACAAATATAATCGGGCTTTTCTTTTTCCTTTCGGGATTTTGGATTTCATGATTTTGCGAATCCTGTTGTCGAGCCCTTGTTTCGTCAACCTTCGAAACCCAAAACGTCAACGAGGGTTGACTCCTTCAATGAACTGAGAACAAGCCTCTTGTTGCCACTTATTTCGGTTTTTTTGGAACTTGAGTGATCGACCAACACTCGTTCCGCTTCCCTCACGATTTTTTCGATTTCTGAAATTTCCCCCTTTGGCGAGATCAAAGGTCTTTCGGGACATTCCCTGAAGCTTGACCACCTCTTTCGTCTTCCATCACATGTATCCTCCGACTTGTGCTTGGGATCCTATTTTTGGCTTTTTGGTCTTCACGATTTTGGGAGTTCCATTGACATGAAAATCTGTCTCTTGACTCCTAGAACCTCGAAACCCGATTGGGCCAATGTCTATTGTCCTTCAATATTTAAGGATTTTTTTTCCTTTCACTCTTCGGGATTTCACGACTTGCGAGATCCACAACAAAAAGGTTCCTCACCTCCCAAAACTTCGATCTTCGAATTCTCGAAACCTTGCCTCCAACGTGATCTACGACTGAGATCCTCCACGATTCGACAACTCTCGATCTTTTGGCTTTTCATGAATCGGGAGTTTGAAACTCTCAATTCAAAAAATCGCTGCCTCCTCTACTTCCCGACACCGAAGTGCCGAAATCCCAAAATTCCATGCCAAAATCCTTTCGCAACTCGCGACTTTGGGATTTTCACTCCACTATGCCCCGAATCCTTGTTGTCAGGACCCCCAAAATGCCAAAATATGAAATTCCGAAGCACTGAAAATTCTATGCCTCGTCTTCACACACTATAATCCATTTCGCGATTCAGAAGTTCGAGTGACCAAGGGATTTGACTTGCACTCTGGACTTACAAACCCTGATTGGCCGAAATGATCTTGATGATTTGATGGTCACGATCAATGGTTGACGTTGAATCTTGAAACCAATGTAATCGGTTCGTCCAAACCTTATCCACCCTTCAACTCCTCTGAATCCTACGGTCCTCGCGACTTCATGAGTTCCCCACAGAGAATTTCAACTTTCCGATTCACTCCGCAATGAATCTCTGGCCAAACTGACTTGGTGTCGTTCCACTGAGCTTAACTTTTGTGCAATGATTTCACTCCCCCTCTTACTTTGAATACTTCAAAAGTGATGATCCTTTTGTGCTTTCTATTGCAACCTCAAGTCTCAAAAGGACTCCTGCACGTACTCTTTGAGGAAATCTTTCAAATACTTCTGTGTATTTGACTCTTCGACTCTATGCACTCTCAGCAACAACAATCCATCATTCCTCAACCTTAGTTGATAAATTCTAAGGCTTCAACTAGCCTGTGCACACCTTGCACGGCTTTTGTGCTTCACTCGCACTTCTACTGGAATGAGAACAATGGTATCCTTTCTGATCTTTCTGAGATAAAACTCAGACCTTCGTCAACGCACACCTTGTGGACGTTTCTTTGCACTCCTTGCAGGAATTCTATTAGGAAGAGAAACAATTGAAACTCATTCTCTTTCTCTCTCAGACTTCATACATTCAACATGAAATCATACACACACAACATAGCATCATAGCAATTGCATGACAGAGAGAATAAAACAATTGTAAGAATACTGTTTAGCAAATATAGACAGTAAGCATTCCAACACCATGAAAATTGAGTCAAAGCTTCATATATTAACTCAAGTGCTTTTGTACATGGGTTCTTCTCTACAGCTCTCTGATACAACTCAAATTGTTATAATGTTCATAATACAATGATACAAGGGTGAGGGTGTCTATATTCGTTTTCCCTCCTACTCTCTAAATTGTCTAGTCTCTTAATTCAAATCTACCTACTTTCATTAACAAACTTAATTTCCTATTACAGTTTGACAGATGGGAGTAATCCCTCCAGATATGTTCATATCTCCTAGGTATAAATGCAAAGTATGCCTTCTTCCTAACTATTACATTGATTATTTTAAGTCCAAAATTCAAAATGGTTCTTATGAAAACGTGCTCTTTTTTTTATCTGTGCATCCAACTACACCTTTGGCTAAGCGCGTGCTTTTGGCTTTGTACAATGCTCCTGCATCATACTCCCTCACTTTAAAATTTTCATGAACTCCTGTTCATGAGATCTTGCACGGTCTATCCATGCTTACGAATTTTTGCTTCATCTTCCCAACTAGAATCTTCAACTGGATGTCCCTTCCATTTGACCAAGTATTTAAAATACTCTTTTCTCCTTGTCTTTTTGCTAATCCTTTTATCAATTATGCTTTCCATCTGTGGATTTTCAGCTACAGGCATTTGTTTTGTCCATTGAATTTCTTTCTGTTCGTCTTCTTCTCCTGCTTCTTCACCTTTGTAACGGTACAAATCTGCAACATTGAATATCGGTGAGATTTTGACCCCATCAGGTAATTCAATCTCATATGCATTTGCCCCAAATTTCCTTATGACTTTGCACGGTCCAATATTTTTCATATTCAACTTATTATACATTCCCCTTGGGAACCTTTCTGATCCGGGGCAGGATCTTTTATGATTATGGTTGAGTTTTAACTTGCATGAGTATTTTAACCATTTGAGAAATTAACGAAAGAAGGAGGAAAGAAGAGGATTATATATCAGTCAAATACACATATGCAGATCTGAAAACAGTAAAGAACA
>ML776679.1:83185-103915 GCA_009831015.1 Picea engelmannii | reverse complement strand
AGTTCGGCACAATGTTTGCCTACGTCTCCGGGCCTTTTTCCTGTGGGGAAGGCTTCTTTATTTCTGCTCAAGTGCTCAAAATTACATCTCAGCAATGCCCAAAGGCTACAAGACTGATCTGGTCTTGTTGACACAGATCTCTAGAACCCAACGCAAGAAACGGCACACAAATCTGATGCTCCAAGCTCCCAGAAACGATCCGACAGCGTTTCCACCTCAAGGACTACCCTGCAACAAAATGGCTTTGGCTTGGCTCTCCAACAGCATAACTCTGCAAATCTGACTGTCCATTGGCCTCAAACAGGCCTGGTTTATATAGCTGAGGAGTTGGTTTCACATCCCCAACTTCCTCCAAGAATCTGGCCTCCAAAAAAGCCCAATATCCCCCAAAAATGGAGAATATCTGCCAATAATAGGCAATAATAATTAAAAATAACCAAAATTCTTAATAAAAACCCACTTGGCTAATTTTTGGGCGCTAGCCCCACAAGTCTCGGGCGCGGCCCCCAATTCTAGGTCACATGGTGGCATGTGGCCACGCGCTAAGCGCGGGCCACCCCTACCATAGCCCTCAGCTCCGAAAAACATGGTCACGTGGTTGTTGGTTATGCGCCCGTGGCTTTATTGGTTAACACGCCCGCGCCCTTAAAACGCGGTCACATCGTGGGCCATATGGCCACGTACTACACGCTGTGGATAGACCCCCGGGTCCTGTGGTGAACCGCCCGAACCACGGGCTAAACTCTCCGGGCGCGTGTTTATTGAAACGGAACCCGTAACGGAACCCCGCGTTTATGTCAACCGCCCGCCAAATCACGGAACCATGCCACGTCGTTTGAACGGAACAACGACCCGACAACACTCCCGGAACCATGACCACGTCAACGGACACGCCGACACCAAAACACCAACGATGGGGTGCCACGTGGCCTCCCTTGAGTGGGCCACGTGGCGCCCTTTTTTCACCAACCCGAACAGGACACGTGTCGGAACCTGATTGGTACACCTGTCTCCACGTAGACCGCCGTACAATCCACGCGTCGCTCTGTCGTGATGCCACGTCAGTGATGACGTCACCTGGTGCCACGTGTCACCCTTTGAGTGGTGACACGTGTCACCTTGATATTGGCCATTCGCCTGCCAAAAATGCCAAATCAGCATGCCACGTGGCACTCTCTGGTGCTGCCACGTGTCCCATGTACGGACCTGCCACGTCATGCCACGTGTCACGCGTCGATTGGCCCACGTCATCGTACGGTCGCCACGTCAATGCTGACGTCATCCTGCCACGTCACTGTACGGACCGCCATGTGTCATCATCCTGCGCTGCCACGTGTCGCCTTCTGATTGGCCCACGTCAGCCGTACGGCCCTGCCACATCAGCTGTATGGACTGACACGTGTCTGTACGGACTGTACGGGCAGGTACAGTCAGCGCCCAAAATTTGCCTGTTTGGCTTTTCGAACAGAAGGCGATATCTTCCTCATACGGACTCCGTTTGCGATAAAAATTATACCACCGGATTCAGGAAGACGAGACAGACGCAATGGAACAGGTTTCGTTGGATTCCGAGCACTTTCATTTTTGAGCATTTTTAAGCCCTATCTGGCTTCTGGATCTGTTTTCAGATCACTTTCCTTCCTCAGATGTGAAAGAACCAGATCACCAACTTCAAATTGAAGTTCTCTTCTGTGTTGATCTGCTCTCCACTTGTATTCCTGACTCGAACTCTGCAATCACTCCTTGATTCGGCTGTGAAGCTCCTTCATTCCTTCTACAAAGTCCTCTACACTAGCACTCATGAATTCAACTTGTTCTAAATCTTTCAATTTAGAAACTCCCCTTATTTCCATTCCATATAAAATCTAGAATGGACTCTGCCCCTTGCTTTTATTAAATGAGTCATTATAAGAAAAATTTTCCTGTGTTAGAATGTGATCCCACTGACTGTGGCGTTCAGTCACTAGGATCCTCAACAAATCTCCCAAGCTTCTCTTCACGACTTATGGCTATCCATCCGTCTAAGGATGATATACTGAGCTAAAAGACAAACTTGTCCCCATCTTTTTCCATAAGGTCCTCCAGAAATGTCCTACAAACTTGTTATCTTGATCAGAAATGATACTCCTTGGCAAGATGTGAAGTCTAATGACTTCTTTGAAAAACAGGTTCGCAATATGAGTTGTGTCATTGGTTTTCTGGCATGGTATGAAATGTGTCATTTTTTAAAATCTGTCGACTACCAAAAAGATTGAATAACATCCTCTTTTTGTTCTTGGTAGTCCCAATATGAAATCCATGCTCACTGCATCCCACGACCTTTCTGGTATGGGTAATGGTTGATATAACCCCGTGTTTTGTCTTTTCCCTTTTGTGTGCTGACAAATTTTTCATCTGTCCACAAATTTATTAACATCTGTCCTCATCCCTGACCAAAAATATGAGCCATTCAACTTTGAGAACGTATTATTATGACCGAAGTGTCCAACCAATCCTCCACTATGTTTTTCCTTTAGCAGGTTCTCCCTCATGGAGCATTTTGGAATACATAGTTGATTGCCCCTGAATAATAACCCATCCTAGATCATATACCTGGTCCATTGGCTTCTGTCCCTGAGAACTGGATTCTAATATGCCTCATATGCTTCCTTAAAATATGGGTCATCCCTATACATCTCTTTGAGGTTATCAAAACCCAAAGTCTTGACTCTGAATTCCTGCATAAGCAAACATTTCCTGCTCAAAGCATCAACAACTTTGTTAGCAGTTCCAAAAATATGCTTAGTTACAAAAGTAAAATTATGCATGAGTTCAACCCATTTAACATGTTTTTGTTTCAACTTCTCCTGTTGAGTCAAGAATTGTAAAGCATGATTATCACTGTACAAAAAAAAACTCTTTAGGAACCAAATAATGTCTCCATTTCTTCAGTTCTTGTATGACTGCATAGAATTCTTTGTCATATGTTGAGTACTTGATATTCTCTTCATTCAATTTTTCACTAAAGTATGCAATCATCCTGTCGTCTTGGCTCAAGACCACTCCAATTGCAAATCCACTCGCATCACACCTGACCTAGAATGTCTTGCTAAAATCTGGAAAAACCACAACTAGTTGCTCCATGATCTTCTTCTTCAATAGGTTGAAGCTCTTCTCTACTTCTTATGTCCAGTGAAAAGATTTATGTCTTTTCTTCACCATATCTATAATTGGTGCACTAATTTCACTGAAATTTTGAATGAATTTCCTGTAGAAACTTCCCAAACCATGGAAGCTTCGAACTTCAAACACACTCTTCGGCAATGGTTAATTCTTAATTTCATATACCTTTTCTACATCCATCTTCAAATCATTTACAAAGATAAAAAAAACCCAAATAAATGATTTATGTCCTCATAAACGATGATTTCTTCAAGTTAATCATCAATTTCTCCTCTTGTAATCTCCTCATTACTGCAACTAGGTGTTTCAAGTGTTCTACCTTAGTCTTGTTGAGAATTAATATATCCTCAAGGTATACAATGAGGAATTTTCCTATGAAATCCCTTAGGACTTCATTCATCAATATCATGAAAGTATTGGATGCATTCGTTAAACCAAATGGCATGAAAAACCATTCATACAGCCCCTCATTCATCTTGAATGATGTCTTCTATTCATCACCTTCTCTCATTCGAATTTGATGATACCCGCTTTTCAAATCAATCTTTGAAAAAAATCTTTCTCCACTCAAGAAATCCATCAGGTCGTCCATCCTTTGCAATGGAAATTTTTATCGGATGGTAATATTATTGATTTCCCTTGATCTTGTACACATTCTCCAGCCTCCATCTTTCTTTGGGCTGACCACTGTCGGAACAATGCATGGACTCAATATTTCTCGAACCAATCCTTTGTCGATTAAGTCCTGGACCTACCTCTTAACTTCTTCATTTTCCTACGGTGTGAATCTGTACATTGCTTTGTTCGGTAAACTGGCTCTAGGTATAAGATCAATATGATGGCTTATACATCTAATAGGTGGCAAGGAACAAGGTATTTTGTCCACTTCTATATCAGCAAACTCTTCCAGCAACTCTTGGATTTCTTCTAGTAAATCATCTATCCTCGTACTGGTCAAAACAATTATGGGTTTCCTGACCACAATAAATTGTGTGTCTTCCTTCTTCTTAACATCATTAAGAACTTCCTTCCCACTCATGAGTACAATGTTTCTCATTTCCGTTTTCACTTCTTTATCCTTAATTAGCAGCAACATGTGAGTCCTACCATTTTTCTCTAGGGTGTATGTGTTCTTTCTCCCATCATGAATCACGTTCTTGCCATATTGCCACGGTATACCTAGCAATAGATGAAAAACATCCATGGGAATGACATCACATAATATTTCATCCTTATATCCTCCTATTTTAAATTTAACTAAACATTGTTTAGTGACATTTACCTGATGTCTTTTTTGTAACCACAGAACTCGGTATGGGCTTGGATGTACAACAGTCTCCAGCTCCATCTTTTCTACCATCTTTGTACATACGAGATTGTCTGTGCTACCACTGTCCACTATGACCTTGCATACCCTGTCTTTAGTTTTGCAAGCAGTCTGAAATAGACTGTTTCTTTTGGCTCGGTTCTCTGCCTCCTTTTCTGGATTCAAGAGAACTTTCCTTATCATCAAAGATCTTCCACCCTCAACATATTTTGCCTCAACATTCCATACTTGAGCTTTGGCAATGTCAGTTTAACCACCATCTTTCTTCTTATCTGGACACTCATAGGATTTATGTCTGATCTTTCTGAAGACAAAGCATTTCACTTCACCTCCTTTGTCTCCTCCTCTTCCTCTAGCTCGAGGAAAAGTATTTCTATCATCATACTACCTTCTCTATGAGATACCTCCTCTCTCATGTTGAGTTTGAGGTCTCTTCCCCTCTTCCTTAGATTTATGAGTTATGTCTTGCGCAATTGTATTGCCTCTGGCTTGACTTCTACCTTAGCCTCTTTGACCATGCTTCTGGCTTAGCTTCTCTTCAGCTCTCAGAGCCATCTGATAAGCATCTTCCACATTTCAAATTTTCATCATGCTCATCTCATCTTGAATGTCATACCGTAGACCATTCATGTACCTGACAACTTTTTCATTATCACTCTCTCGATGACTTTCTCTAATGTTTATATTGTAGAATTCTTCAGTGTATTCTTTCACTGACATCAGCTTCTGTCTCAAATTCTGCATCCTCTGAAACAGAGTGATTGGATAATCCCTGGGTATAAATTTGGCTTTCATCTTTGCAACAATTCTATCCAAGCTTTTGATTTTCTACTTGCCCTTGCAACGTCTATCTACCTGCAGTTCATACCACCATAGTGATGCATTCCCTTTAAGTCTAGTAATGACATGTTTGAATTTCTTGTATTCCTCTACATCCTCATAGTCGAAGTATTTATCTAGAGCTCTAATCCATTCTTGAAGCTCTTCAACATCCAAGTTTCCCTCATACATCGAAAGCTCCATTTTTTTCTCTGGCACCTATCCTAGAAACAACCCTAAATAGGCATTCGTCTGTAGCATCTTTGACTGTGACTTCTTCTCCTTCATTTCAACTTTCATCCTTACTGATATCCACAGCGTTGACGGTGTGCCTCTATGCTGTCTCCATGGAATCAAGCCTGGCACGTAACTCATGCATTTCTCTTTCTCTTCCTCGATCAGGCATTGGCATTGGCCTATTTCTTCTTCTCGGTGGAATGGCTATAAAATTTTCCCCTATTCTCTCTACTATAGAAATCAAAGAACTTGTTCTGAACTTTGATACCACAAATAATGTGTATCAAACTACTCCTTTTTCTCTATCTCCTTTTGCCTAAAATATACAAACAAAATCAAGCTCTAATACCACAACTGATGCGGAACCCCCTGCCTCAGTAAGTTCTATGTGACCTTCCGGTATTAGGATCATTCAAAATATTCCCCTGATTCAGATTGACTCTTTGGTTTTCCCACATAAATACCACACACACAAGGTATATTCCACAACTGACCAACAAATATAATCAGGATTTTCTTTTTCCTTTCGGGATTTCAAATTTCATGATTTCGTGAATCTTATTGTTGAGCCCTTGTTTCTTCAACCTACAAAACCCAAAATGTGAATGAGGGTTGAATCCTTCAATGCACCGAACACACACCTCTTGTTGCCACTTATTTCATCTTTTTCGAAACTTGAGTGATCAACCAACACTCATTCCTCTTCCCTTATGATTTTTTTGGTTTCTGAAATTTTCCCTTCTGGCTAGATCAAAGGTCTTTCGAGACTTTCCCCGAAGCTTGACCACCTCTTTCAGCTTCTGTCACAGGTAACCTATGCCTAGTGCTTGGGACCCTATTTTTGGCTTTTCGGTCTTCATGATTTCGAGAGTTGCGTTGATGTGTAGCTCTGTCTCTTGACTCCCAGAACCCCAAAACTCGATTGGGCCCACGGCTATTGTCCTTCAATGTTTCAAGAATTTTTCCCTTTCACTATTTCAAATTTTGCGACTTGCGAGATCCACTATAGAAAGGTTCCTCACCTCCCGAAACTCCGATCTCCGAATTCCCAAAACCTCGCCTCCAACGTGATCTAGGGCTAAGATCCTCCATGATCCGACAACTTTGGATCTTTCGTCTTTTCGTGAACTGGGAGTTTGAAAATCTCGATTCCAAATATCACTACCTCCTCTACTTCCCACACTTGAAGTGCCAAAATCCTGTCGCGACTTCGGGATTTTCGCTCCACTATGCCCCGACTCCTTGTCATGAGGACCCCCAAAATGCTAAAATCTAAAATTCTGAAGAGTAAAAAATTCTATGCCTCATACACGATAATCCATTTCATGATTCAGAAGTTTGAGTGACCAAGAGATTTGACTTGCACTCTAGACTTACAAACCTCAATTTCTTGAAATTATATTGATGGTTCAATGGTCACGATCAAAGGTGGAGGTTGAATCTTGAAACCAACGTAATGGGTCCGTCCAACCCTTATCCACCCTGCAACTCCTTTGAATCCTATGGTCCTCGCGACCTCGGGAGTTCTCCATGGAGAATTTCGACCGTCTAATTCACTCCTCAATGAATATTTGGCCAAACTGACTTGGCGTCCTTCCACTGAGCTTAACTTATACGCAATGATTTCACTCCCCATCTTCCTTTAAATACTTCAAAGGCTCTGATCCTCCTGAGGTTTGTATTGCAACCTCAAGTCTTGAAAGGACTCCTGCACACACTCTTTGTGGCAATATTTCAAATATTTCTATGTATTTGACTCTTCGACTATGTGGACTCTCGAAAACAACAGTGCTTCAGTATTCAACCTTAATTGATAAATTCTAAGGCTTCAACTAGCCTACGCACACCTTGCATGGCTTCTATGCTTCACCTGCACTTCTGCTAGAATGAGAAAAATGGTATCCTTCCTGAGCTTTCTGAGATAAAACTTAGACCTTCGTCAACGCACACCTTGGGGACGTTTCTTTGAACTCCTTGTAGGAACTCTCTTAGGAAGAGAAACAATTGAAACTCATTATATTTCTCTCTCAGACTTCATACATTCAACATGAAATCATACACACATAGCATAGCATCATAACAATTTCATAACAGAGAGTATAAAACAATTGTAAGCGTATTATTCAACAAATGTAAACAATAAGCATCACAACACCATAAAAATTGAGTCAAAGCTTCATATATTAAATCAAGTGCTTCTGTACATGGGTTCTTTTCTATAGCTCTGTGCTACATCTCAAATGGTGATAATGTTCATAATACAATGATACAAGGGTGAGGGTGTCTATATCCGTTTTCCCTCCTACTCTCTAAACTATCTAATCTCTTAATTCAAATCTACCTATTTTCATTAACAGACTTAAATGCCTATTACAGTTTGATAGATGGGTGTAATCCCTCTAGATCTATTCATATCTCCTAGGTATAAATGCAAAGTACACCTTCTTCCTAACTATTACATTAATGCCTTTAAGTTGAAAATTCAAAACGGTTCTTATGAAAACGTGCTCTTTTTTTATCTGTGCGTCCAACTACTGCTTTGGCTAAGCGCATGCTTTTGGCTTTGTACGATGCTCTTGCATCACTTAGGCTAGTGTAAAGTAGGTTAGGATATGTGAAATTAAGGAAGTATATCAAACACGAGGGTAGGGTAGGCTCAGATTGAGTAGGCTAAGGGTATTCTAGGCTAGGTTAGGGTAGGATAGGATCGTAAGGTATGGTAGTGTAGGTTCGGCTAGGGTATTCAAGGTTAGAGTAGGTTAAGGTAGGATATGTTGGGTATGGTAGGGTAGGGTAGAATATATCTTGCTACAATAAGGCCAGTTCGATTAGGTTAGGCTCAACTATGATAGTGTAAATAAAGGAAAGGTATAGTAGGCTTGGCTAGGCTAAGGTAGGTTATGAGAGGTTATACTAGGCTAGGTTAGGGTAGTGTAGGGTAGGGTAGGGTAAGGTATGACAAAATAGGGTACTTAAGTTGAGGTACGTTATAATAAGGTAAGGTAGGACAATATGGGGAAGGGTAGGTTCATCTATGCTAGGTTAGGTTATTGGGGTAGGCTACACTAAGCAATGGTAGGTTAGAGTAGGCTAAGTTAAGCTAGGCTAGCATAGGATAGGTTGCGTTAGGGTAGGCTAGAAAATGTATGGACAAGTTGGGATAGAATAGGCTAGGTTATAGCAGGCTAGGTTTGTGTAGGCTAAGTTAGGCTAGGCTAGGCTAGGTTAGTCTACATTATGCAAGGTTAGTGTAGACCAATATAGGATAGGGTATGCTTGGTTAAGTTAGGGTAAGGTAGTCTAAGATAAAGTAGGCTAGGTTAGATTACAATTGGTTATCTTAGTCTATGTTAGGGTAAGGTTTGTTATGTAATCCATGTTAGGATAATATTCTAGGTTAGGGTAGGATGGTTTAGACAATATTAGGGTAGAAAAGGTTAGATTTATCTAGGCTAGGTTAGGTTGGGATATGATAGGATATGGTAGGGTAGGATAGGTTAGGTTAAGTTAGGGTAAGTTGGGTTATGCTAAGTTAGTTTAGGGTAGTCTATGTCAGTTGAATAGGTTAGGATAGGATAGAGAAGGTGAATTTTGTCTATGTTAGGGTATATTGCGCTAAGGTAAGGTAGACTTGGCTATGTTAGGCTAGTCTAGGTTTATTTAAGTTAATATGTGTTAGGGATAAGGAGGGTTAAGTTAGGTTACACTATGTTAGGGTAGGTTAAAGTAGGTGGGTTGGGTTAGAATATGATAGGTTAGGTTAATCTAAGTTCCATCAGGCCAAGGTAGGTTAGAATATGCTAGATTAGTCTAATGTAGGGTATCCTAGGCTAGGATAGGATACATTATGGTAGGAGAGGTTTATGTAGTATAGGTTAGGCTTAGAAGCTAGAGTAGGCTAAGGAAGGTCACGGTAGGGTTGGTTAATATAATCTTGAGAAGGTTAAACTATGATAAGTTAGGGATAGTCATGGTGAGGGTAGGTTAGAATAACTTGGTTAGGGTAGGATAGGGTTGGTCAGGATAGGCTCGACAAGCTTAAGATACACTGAGTTAGGGATAATATTGGTTAGGGTAGGTTAAGCTAACTTGGTTAGGGTATTCTAGGATATTCTATGATAGGGCTGGGTGGGGAACTATATGCTAATATAGGCTACATTTGGGAGGGTTAGGCTAGGTTTGGGTGTCTTAGGATAGGTTTTAGTGGGTTAATATAGATTAGGCTAGGTTTCGATAGGATAGAATAACTTCGGTTGGGGTCATTGTGGGGTAATATAAAGTAGGGTAGGTTGTGATATGTTATGTTATTGTCTACTAAGGCGAGTGATCTATATTTAGGAGTGGAACAAAGTGATTAACATATTGAATACAATAAACACAAATATATGAATAAAAACACACATATTCAGTGAACAATATCTTCTATTGAATCAATGAAATAGGTTGAAACTATAAAACTACATAACTGAAACTCTTGCTCGAATGGTGGTAGTTATCTCTAAGAAGATATGTGGCTGCTACATAGATTTGTCTAAGAAGAATGATTACAATGAGGCTCGAGAGGCCTTTTTAGTATTACTCATGAATGCCAAAACCCTAGACATCCAAAACCGTAACCCTAGGTGAAATTCAAAAAGTCATGTGGGCCCCTATGGGTAATTTGGTACCTCAACTTTCGAGGGTCATAAATTTCTCGTACAACCTATGTTTTAGGCATGTGATAGTGCATATGAAAGGTCTTTTAGAGAAATACAGATTACACCATCAAACTTTGACTTCATCTATAGTTTGACTGTGAAGAGTAAAAAAACACTATTTAGGGCTCCAAAACAACCTTGGAAGTACAAGAAGATGTGATGACATGAAAACATACAAAATAAGCTAGTTGGTTTAGGTGAAAGGCCACCATTATCCACCTGAAAGATGTGTAGGGATTTAGTCAACCCCAAAAGTGTAGAACCCATAATTACAAAGAAGTACACAAGAATGTGTTGAACTAAAAACTTACAAGAGGATCTAGTTGGAATAGGTGGGTGGCCACCAATATCCATCTAGATTAATCCTCCCTCATTAGGAATAAATGGTCTCCATTGCATTGAGTTCCCCCATCGGGTGAGGAAACTTTTGTTGGATTTGGCTCAGGGTGAGACACTTTCCTTGGTGTAGGAGGTTCCCTGCCTTGTCAACTCGATAAAGGTGGATCCTCTACTAGCAAGTTCCCTTGACCTATGTGTCCACTATATGATTAGTGGATTCATATTCCATGCGGTCAGGGTTGAGATTTGTTTTTTTCAGTTGTTCTGCAATATCCGAGGCTTACAATAATGGTGGAAAATATGGGAGAAGGAGGTCCACATTGAACACTGGGTGCAAGCCAAAAAATGGTGGAGTGTTGAGCTCAAAAGAGTTATTACCCACAACCTTGGTGATGGTGTAAGGCCCATAGTGAAGTGGTCAGGGCTTCTGATGGGGCCCTGTAAGATGCTTATTTTGCAAGTGTAACCATACCTTCTCTCCAACCTAAAACTGGTGCAATACCCTATGTTGATCATGGCACTGCTTTTACTTAGCATTGGCTTTCTACAAAATCTCCTGGACCTGTTGGAGGATGTGTTGAATCTTCTCAATGAATCTAGTGCATTTTTTGGTCTCATACTAAACATGGGAAGAGTCTTTCTGTGTGGTTTCCATAGGTAGTGAAGCATCAATGGGACCCAAGGGATGGAATCCTAGTCCCTCCTAAAATGAGCTATGGGTGGTGGAGCTATGGGGGGGGCTATTGTAACTGTGTTGAACATAGAGGAGAATATCATCCCATGTATGTTGATGCTTAGAGTTGTACATGAAAAGGATGTGCACAATCATTTGATTGACTAACTTTTCTTTTTCATCTATTTGGGGGTGGAAATCAGTGGATTTAGTGAGCTTGGTGTCCAACAGTGACCAGAGACTCGACCAAAATGTGCTGAGGAATATACTATCCCATTTTGAAATGATGGTTCATGGTATCCTAAAATGCACCCACACTCATTCTAATAAGAGAATGGAAATATCTTCCATTGTGATGGTCTTCATTCAAGTTGTGAGGATGTCCATGATCGAAAACCGATCAATGACCACAAATACACAAGAATTCCCTTTCTTGGTGGACATAAGGCCACACATGTAATCCATCAATATTGATTTCCAAGGCTTCTCAGGGGTAGAGTGAGGGGTGTATAAGCCTTGATTCTTGATGGTTGGCTTGGTAATAGCACAAGTAGTGCAATATCTGATATACTTGATAACATCTTGTCGAAGTTTCAACCAATAAAAATTATTTTGGATAACGACCAATTTTTTCTCCACAGAAAAATATCCTGCCACCCAACTATAGTGGGCTTCCCAAATTATCTTTGCATGCTTAGTTGTAGGAACACAGAGATGGCCTAGATGGCATAACAACCTGTCCTGAATGTGAAAATCGGTGACAATTGTGCCTGTACTCAAGAGCTAATAGGTGGTGGCGAATTATGGATCTTCTTGATAAAATTAGGGCCATTCATATGCCTCATGTCCATAGGAATGGATCATAGTAGTGAGTGTTGCGATGGGAGGTTGACTAACAAAGTCAACAACATGATTTTTTCTCCCTTTATTATACTTGATGTTGAGATGGAACTATTGTAGGTAGGTGGACCACTTCTGATGATGGTCATTCTATAAATTACCCTGTGTCTATATGAACTATAGAGGATTTTGATCAGTGTGGATGATCATATCCTTTCCCAAAATATAATGTTTCCATTGACGACAATATTGTACAATGGAATACATTTCCTTGTCATAGGTGGGGTATTTTCAGACAATATATGAGTTTTTTCACTATGGTATGCCACTAGATGACTCTGTTGAGTGATAATTATGCCTACAACACAGTCATATGCATCGGTCCCACTCTCAACTAGTTGTTGTAGATCAGACAAGGATAGTACTAGAGTTGATCACAAGTGATGATTCATATCATCAAATGCACGTTGTTGTTCCTTCCCCCACAAAAAAATTTCCCTGCCACCACCCTTGGCCATGTGGCTGAGGCCCCATGCAATATGGGAGAATCCCAACATGAACCGTCGGTAGAAATTGGCCATTCCCAAGAAGCTCTGAATCTCGGTTAGTGTGGTCAGAGATGGGAAGTCATGGATGACTTGGATATTAGAGGGATTGACATGTAACATATTCTCATCAATAATGTATCCCAAGTACTGGACCATGTTTGTGCCAACAGAACATTTTTCGAAGTTGGAATATAGATTGTGTTGCCACACAGTTCTCAAAACCTGTTGAATATGTTGCATGTGCTCCTCCCAAGGTCTGTTGAATATGAGGATGTGATCTAAATATACCACCACAAGAGAGTTCATGAAGGGTCTCAATACATCATCAATAAACCTCATAAAAGTGGCTAGTGCATTTGTTATGCCAAATGGCATGACCAACCATTTGAAGAGACCTTAGTTCTATTTCAAAGATATCTTCCACAAATTAGTTGATTCAATGGGAACCTGGTGGTAGCCAGACTTAAGGTAAATCTTGTTGAATAAATTTTCCCCCTTGAGTTGTTCAACAAGGTCATCAATCCTAGGAACTGGGTAACAATTTCTAACTTTGAGTTTGTTTAATGCTCTGTAGTCAATGCAGAGTCACCAGGTCTTGTCCTTCTTCTACACCAGTACAATCGGGTTTCTACAAGGGGAGGCATTAGGTTTGATGTGCCCCTTTTGAATAATCTATTAGATCTGATTCTTATTTTTTCATTTTACATCATTGAGAGACAATAGCATGGTCCATTATACATAGGTGCATCAAGAGTTAGATCAATTGAATGCTTGACTTGGTAGTGCATTGGTACCCCGATGGGTGAAATCATGCTCTTCAACGATCCCAGCAACTTTCTTCTTCTACAAAGAGAGGCTCTGTGTAGAGGCCATGGATGTGGTGAGGACCTTCTTCTTATTGTGAGCACGAATCACAAATAAGACAAACTTCTCAGTCTCTGAAATTACCTTACTTCATTTCTTAGAAGAGATTAAAGAAATGGTGGTAGGTGGCGGTACCTCTGGTATCTTGTAAAATTGTTTATCCAAATTAATAATAACACTGAGGGGTCTAGAATCATACATATCATGACACTTCAACAAATATTTTTTTCCTAAAAGAACATCACAAACTTTCAGGGGAGAAATATCACACAATACCTCATTTTTGAAGGGATTAATGTCTTAGGGCAGACAATACTATTGGTTGGCACACAAATCTCTTCCTTGGCAAAGCCAACCAATGGTGTAGGGTTGTGGGAGTGGTGTCGTCATGTATAACCTCTTGACAACCTATGTTGAGATCATGTTCTTTTGACTATTGTTATCGACAATGAAATGAAGTGGAACCACCTTTACCCACATCTGTGAGCACAGAGGCATTACCCTTCCTCTGGTTCTCTAGGTTTGTTTGGCTCATTCCTATATTAAGTGGAATAATATAGGAAAAACATTGTACATCATAAAAAAAATTCTAAGTATCATACATAATATACAGGTCCATGACCAGGTATGTCATAAATGTAAAAACATACAAGTTTAAAGAAGTCTCGATATCATCTCAATGTCACTACTAAAGGAACAATATGTACTGCATGATAATAATAATGGATTTATGAGCATGTCAATAATCATAATAAAGAATATAAACAAGAAGAGTCTATTGTGGATGAATGAGTTACAGATGTAGAGGTCTATGATGTGCATGCACATACATAAATATAGATGTATTGTATTTAGTCACTAATTTGAAAAGTGAATGCTCCATAAATTAATACAATGCTTTATGATCTCACCACTATTTAACACCCATATGATTTCATGATTGTATGATTTGGTGAACCTATCATCTACATCCTTAACAATTTGGTCATTTTAGTTGAACCAAGTAACAACACTATGGATACAATACATTTGATCACTTCTATTTATAAAATCCCTTTCCAATTGGGTTATAATGCAACACTACATTTGGATCCTCATACTCATTCTTAGCCACAACATGGATAACCTTTTGATACATAGTAGTTATGAATCTACACCCTTTCATTATTATGAAATGCATAATATAATACAAAATAAATATAATATCATTAAAACATTGATGAAATATGAAAACATAAAATGAACTAATTTTAACAACACCCATTTCTTCAACTATTTGTTAAGTCCTAAACAAAGCCCCATGTTATAAATAAATCGCCTTATTAATCCCTAGATATTAAATTATTACATTTCTTGTGTTATATTTATATGTAGGTTATAACCCTTCATTTCATCCTTTAATTACAAGTGTACCCTTTGTCTACTATATGTAAATTAATGAGACGTAGTCTTAGGATCATCTTATCTCATCTCATATTTTTTATGAACTAGATATAATATACACAGAGGTTTTTCCTTGAAAGTGGACTATATTCACTCACTTTTGGTCAATTTTAAGATGTTGAATCATAAAATTTAGCATTAGAACATTGATCTTAGATTTTTTCTTCTTCAATCAAGTCATCTTGGGATTTTCTCTATAACATTTTTATGGACTGCCACAAATAAAGAAAATTGGAGGTCACGTAGAAGACATATCAATGTACCTGGGGAAAACATTTCAAGTTATGTTTCGTTATACTTTCTAAGATATACATTTTGGAAGATTGGGTTTTTTATTCATATTGAATTCAATTTTAAACTAGTCATCTTCGAATTTTCACTATAACTTATTTTCTGGGAGGTTTTAGACAATGTTGTTATTTTTGAGACTTCAGAGACAACTCATGTTATAGGTGGTCAATTTTTTTTATTATGGTTCACTATACCTATCTTAACTTAGACTACACTAACCTAACCTAGTCTTATCTACCTTAAACCTAGTCTTACCTAACCTAACCTAGCTTAGCCTAGCCTAGTATAACCTAAGATAAATTAGCCTACCCTAACCCTGCATAACCTATTCTAACCTAAGATAACTTAACATACCCTAACCTTGTGTAACATATCCTAACCCACCGAACCTAACCTAACTTACCCTATCCTCTCCTATCCTAACTTAATAACATACCCTATCCTACACTAGTGTAACCTACTCTATCCCACCCTAGTCTATGCTAGCCTACCATATCCTACCTTAACTTACCCTAACCTACCCTACTTTACCCTAACTTAGCCAACATTACACTAGCCTAAGCATGACCTAACCTTGTTTAGCTTACCCTACCTAAACTTTGCTTGGCTTGACCTATCTAACCTACTCTCACCAAGGCTATCCTATCTTGGCCTAGCCTAAATAAACCCTACCCTAAATTAGCATATTATACCCTAGTCTACCTTAACCTACCTTAGCATAACCTAGCTTAGACCAACCTAATCTATTTCATCCTAGCTTAGCCTAACCAAACCCTACCCTACCCTAACCCAACCCAACCCTGCCCTAAATGAGCTTAACTTAGCCTAACCTAACTTAACTCAACCTATCCTAGACTAACTTGGGCTAACTTAGCATAGCCTAGCATAGCCTAGAATACTTTAACCTAACCTACCTTAACATATTATATTTATCCTACCATAACCTATCCTATATTATCCTAACCTTACCTTACAATAACCTTCCTTTCCCAGCCTAAACTACTATAAATAAACTAACATAACATAACCTATCTTAACCTACCCTACCTTACCATAATTAGAGCATACAACACTTAATTTCATATATAATTCATGATCGGAAGAACAAACAAGAACAAAGAAATCCCAACATCAATTATTTTCTCAATTCTTTGAGGTTTGGTAGTTATTTTTCTTTCACTCCTAGATCAAAGGATTTTCTATCGAATATTAAAAACATGTATCTTGTATTATGATTGGATTACCCCTCATCAAAAGAGTCAACTCTATAATAGTGACTGCTAGATCCTTCCAACATCCTCACCAAAAATTCAACCTAACCTTGGAGTAAGGCAAGTAAACCTTGGAGTAAAGAAGGTAAACATTGGAGTAAGTCATAAGTAAGATAACCTGTATAAATACTCGATAAGCTAAGCAATTGGGTCAAGATACTCTATGGGACTACAGGTCATAGAGAGGAACATAGCTACGGGCATATGTATGGAACTAATCTATAAGGAAGAGAGGAATTTATTTCTTTCTCATTAAAACTAGAGAGAAAGGGTTGGAAAAGCTAATGGGAGAGGAAAACCTGCAAAGAGTAGGCTTCCAAAAGCAGGCTTCCAAAAGCAGGTTGTCTCCCATTGATGGTCTATAAGGAAATCTCTATCCTCGTTAAACTCATCTCTCTCAGGCCCTTACACAGTCTTTAAAAAACATGACATCCCCTTCCCTTACAAAAATAAATATATACAAATTTTATGTTTATTTAATTAAATAAATAAAAAATAATTAAAAATAACACAAAATAAATTACAAATAAAAAAAATACATCTCATTATTATAGAAACTAAAAACTTGAGATCAATTCACTCAATATTGACAATTGAATATCTTATAATTGTCATCTAAAACTAGATATCAATACACTCACTAATGGGTATTTAATAATATCATTAAAATACTAAGCAATCTTAAGAATATATTCTTCAGAATATGACGGTGATATACTAAATACGATTTTTTGATGGAATACAACAAGCATGAATTCGATTTATGATTTCGTTTCTCTAAACCACTTCCTTCCAAAATCACACTTCCATGACACCATCCAACAAAACTTTTAATAAAGATTAATAAATTCCATGTTCTTAAAAAAAAGGTCAAGAGAAATGAGAAAAAATCTTGGAATGGATATATTGCATGCGTTAATGTGGATGAAAGTTATTGGAAATTTTTTCATAATGATTGCCGTTGTCATACTACTTAAAAAGTATCAAAATTACACACTAGTTACATGATTTATGCCTTAATATTATGATAACAATAATAATATAAACATTGTAACATTGCATCTGAGAGCAGATGTCATTTTGTTACAAATTTAGTGGATCGATGGACATAACACCATGAGAATGGAATGTAGCATGCAAGGAAAGGATGGGTGTAGATATATCATAGTTTGGAACTTTATCAATGTTTTCATGATATGCAAAAGTATGCATGGTTGATCATGATATCATTATATATAGGTTAGACAAGATACTTAGACAATAATTACATAGGTTAGTACACAATAATTACATGATTTATGCCTTAATATCATGATAACAATAATAATATAAAAAATGTAACATTGCATAGAGAGGATGTCATTATGTTTCAAATTTAGCGCATCGACTCACATAACACCACGACAATGGATTGTAGCATGCAAGGAAAAGAGGGGTGTAGATAGATCATAGTTTGGAATCTTTTCAATGTTTTCATGATGTGAAAAAGTATGTATGGTTGATGATGGTATTATTATAAATAGGTTAGATGAGATACTTCACCACCAACATGGAATATATAAACTCAACATAATCTGGTACCAATGGATGCATTACAAAGTTACTTCGACAAGTGTGGGACAATGATGTAAATTTTTCATATTTCACTCTTTTGAGGAACAATACAACGTTTATGGGAAACAATCATGGGAAAAATCTCACCTCAAAGTACAATGTATCAAAATATTAAAAAAGAGGATATAGTACAAGGAACTAAGCAACTTTGTTCTTCACTCCAAGGAGCCCTTGCAAATGTGTAAACTTATGCTCGATGAAGATTTCATTGAAGAGGTAGATGATGAAGTAGATGCACTAGTGATACGTCTACATATATCAACCTTCTCTAATTGTAAAGAAGAAAATCTAGATCCATGTGAAGTTTCGATGAAACTTTGAAAATCGCGTGGCCATTTCCAAAAAAATGTTGAAAATTTTGGTGATTTTAAAATGCTCATAAAATCACTTGCAAGACTCCATTTGGGATGATTTTTTTTTTGAAATTAGGTATTTTTCTTAGGGAAACTCAAATATCCAATTTTTTTGTACAAATTATTCACAAAAAATTCAAGAATTGAATATTATGTGAGCGACCCCCTTTTTGGGTCTTGAGATGCATGCATGGGAGTCTCTGCATGTGGCTCGTGGGATGCACAAATGATGCATGAAAAAATGTCTTCATGTAGCTCTTGATATGCATGGATGATATATTCCATAAGAGATTCAGAAAATAGATATGAAATGGAGTAGACATAATATTCAATGAATGGAGAAAAACATTGTGCAAATACTTGTTTAGAAAGATCTTCAAAGTGAGAGGATTGATATTATAGTGGATTTGGTACTAGATCTGTCTTTTCAACCTTTTGCATGAAATATTACTTATTCCATAAAATAGAAGCTCCAATCTAACTTATATTTCATTTGGAGTTGAGTTTTGTGATTCATCGTCTACTTGATGGAAAATTTGAGGTGAAACATACATGTAGATACATCCTAGGGCCATATATTTTCTATTGAGAAAGTCATTTTTCTCATTAGTGAAATCATGCACCCCTTACATTGTCATGGTTATTTGGTATAAGCCTCTACTTTTGAGAAGAAGTATAAACTTTGGCTTCCACTCCAAATAGTTATGAGGTGTGAGAAGTATTTTTAGTGAGTAAAACATAGATTCCATATTTCCTGCTACTCTGTTTCATCTTTTGTACGTGGGTTGTGATGATCCTTTCTAGTGGTATGTGGGTTGTGATGCCATGTATATTTTATGAGATACCTGCAAAAAATAAGTTCTTACAGGGATACAAAGTAACCTATATTCGTTTAGGGTTCTTCCTCTTTCGTGGTTCTCTCTTTCGCTTTGGTTTCTTCTTCTATGTCATTGTGGTTGGTGTGAATATGCTAGTTATTTTGTGAATATTGGAATAAGGCGTATATATCGTGTGGGTCCCCAAAGGCTCTCGAGGATTGTCGAATGGGAATCAAAACCTGACTTCGCTCCATCCTCTGATTTATGGGATATTGGTTGAGTTATTTGCAAGGAACGCAACAATGGGAATTTACTCCCGAACTGCTACTACTCCTTATATATGTGCTACATATGTCTTTTCTTATCCCGATGTCCTCAGTACCTTTCCATTTCCTATTAAATAATTGTAGCAGCTCTTTGTTGGTATGGATTTTCTTAACCAACCACATAATATACTAGGTAGATTGTCTATTATTATATATTCTTATGGGTCTAGATATGGATCATCAACTTCATCATATAATGACGGAATGCAAAAATTATTATATAATTAATGAATGCATAATTATATATATATAATTCATGAGTGGAACAAGAAAGAAGAACAAAAAAATCCCTAGCTCAATTATTTTCTCCATTCTTCATGATTTGACAATTATTATAATTAATGAATGCATAATTATATATATATATATATAATTCATGAGTGGAACAAGAGAGAAGAACAAAAAAATCCCTAGCTCAATTCTTTTCTCCATTCTTCGGGATTTGACAATTATTTGACTTTCGCTCCTACATCAAAGGATTTCTCTATCGGCTATTAAGAATATTTATCTTCTATTGTGATTTGGGTACCCATCATAAAAAGAGTCAACTCAAAAGAGTCAAATCTACTATAATGGCCACTAGATTTTTCCAATATCCTCACCGGAAAGTCAACCTAACCTTGGAGTAAGGCAAGTAAAACTTGGAGTAAGTAAAGTAAACCTTGGAGTAAGTCATAAGTCAGATAACCTAGATAACTACTTGAAAAGCTTATACTCGATAAGTTAAGCAATTGGTTCGAGATACTCTACGGGACTAATGGCTAAGGAAAAACTGCAAGTCGTGGGCTTCCAAAGGAGGATTGACTCCCATTTATGGTCTATAGGGAAATCTCTATCATCGCTAAGCTTGTCTCCCTTGGGCCCTTACACGGCCTTTAAAAAATATTCCAGCTCTGTCCCTTACAAAAATAAATAGATACAAATTTTATGTTCATTTAATTAAATAAATAAAAAATAACTAGAATTAACACAAAATAAATTACAAAATAAAAAAATTGCATTTCATTATGAGAGAAACTAAAACGTGTAGATCAATTTACTCAATACTCACAATTCAATCTCTTAGAATTGTCATCTAAAATTGGATATCAATACACTAATTAAAGGG
>ML776679.1:12753-26055 GCA_009831015.1 Picea engelmannii | reverse complement strand
ATAGGGTCAACACCCTACAATGGAGGATACAAGGTGGGAAATTCCTCCACCCCTCCTAACAGAACTAGGGTCAACACCCTACAATGGACCATACAGGGGCACCGTGTTGCTGGAGGTTTTGTCCTCGTTTATTCGGTTTTGGGAAGTGTTAGTATCAAAATCTTGCACTAGTCCACATATCATATAAATGAATCCAAACCAATATAAATTTCACATACAATATTCATACCATAATGTTTCTCGGTTAGTGGTCCTGATATCCACTGTCATCATCATTATCTCATGGCTATTTCATAGCCCATAACCTATAGATTAGTCTGTAACACAAACTCATACATTCTTATGCATTATCATCATGTAATTTCATACTATCATCATTTCAATTTGGTATCCCCGTACCGATAAATCAACATCAAAATTTTCCAATTAGAATAAGATTTCATAATATCCCATAATTCAAATTTGACACCCATTCACAAGATTATCATTTACCCAAAATAGATTGCATTGTATCCGACATCATTCTAATAGTATTTAACATTCATTAAATTTACATTCACACAATAGGTTGCATTACATACATCATCATCAATAACATTTAAACATTCAAAAAAGTTCATAAATTTTAAAGTTTAAGTGTATCACTTAATAGTTTCACCATGACTAGAAAATAAAGTATACAAGCCTCAGGTAATCCTGGCTGTCTAAGTTAAAAGGTGGTGTTACATACACCCCACCTTCGAGAAACATGTTCTCGAGGTGGTCAAAATAGTGAGGGATAGTCTCTCCGTAGTGTCTCGGCATCCTCCCAAGTAGCAGATCCTAGACTATACTTGTCCCACTGGACCTTAACTTGATCTATCAGACGGTTTCTGAGCTGTCGGACTCTAAAGAGACATTACTCCTTTAGGGGATTGGCTAGGTTTGGGTTAGGATTAAGTGTCTAAGATTGGTTTCTTCGCCCTTACGAAAAGAACTAGTGATTCCCTTGCCCTGTAGCTACGTTAGCCTTATGCCTTACTCATCACTTCCTATACTTACTCTCCTAGTGCATATGCCACCTCTTTCCTGCCTTTCCTAGTCTAAGCCCTAACATCATTAATTAACATTAAGGTAGATTAACCTTACACCTAAATAAAATAATTAATTTAAAATTATTATTACACTAATTTAACCCAAATTAACTTTACTTTAATTTAAACTAACTTGACCTTTATATATATATATAAATAAATTATTTATCCCAAATTATTCAATTTACTTTAAATTATTTTTACACTTTAAAATATAAAAATAAATAAGTGAACACACATGGATTCAGGCACGCATGGATTCCACGTGCGTGCCTGGCCTCCTCTAGTTCCCTCGTATCTAACCCCAAAATTCTACACAAGCTAGTTCTTCGAATCCCTACGCGTCCTTCCTTTGCCTCCACTTTCTCATCCGCTGGGACTTTCCTTGCATCATTCTTTCTCCACCACAGATCTTCCTTTTCTATGTTCATAGGTTTCCAAAATCTCCCTTGCCATGGCTCACATCCTCGCCATTGTTCTAATCACCTTGCTAGCGTTGGCCATTGTTGTATCTTTTGCTCGTTCGTTTTGTAGAAACAAAGTATATTGATATGGTCACTAACAAGATCCAGGGCCTAGAGTCCAGTCTCTTTAAAATATTGGGAACCAATCCCAAGTCTGTACAATTTGCAGAGTTCGCTCTCATGTATGGTAAGAGGTACGATTCAGTCCGCCAGCTTGTGCACAGTTTTAGTACCTTCATGAAGAACGCGGAGTTGATCGAGTCAAGAAATTTCATGAACCTTTCTTATACTTTGGTGATAAATGGCAATTTCCTATTTTGCAGTGCGAAATAAAAATGATTTGCTTGTAATTCCAGCTCTGGACGGATTTTGGTATTTTTCTTTCAATTTATTTCATTTGTATTTATAAATTTATTCATCTGTGTATATGTATGTAGTTAGATGTGTATATATGTATGCATATACATTGTCTTCCCATATTGCCCACGACCTTTTGCACCTAACTGTTAAATTACCCAACTCAGTTTCGGGTTTCGTGGTTTCCTTATGCCCGATGTCGAGATTTCCCTGTCCTCACGGACTCTCGATCTCTGATATGCCGATGCGCTACCTTCTAGCTTTAGCCCATGCGACCCTCTCCTATGTGACCACGGTCATACTCCCTGTCGGGATTCTGCATTTCACGACCCTCGATGTCACAAACCTCAGTCCTCACAATCTCCCGATCATCGATCTACCGATACAGTACTTTGTGCATTATCCCTCCTTGCTAAGCTCTTGGCACATATGACCATTATCCCACAAGGCTATACCCATGTCCCCTATCGGGGTTTCGGACATCGCAATGCCGAAATGCATGAACCCCATGTCTACGAAATACCAAGGTCCATGTGACCTGCTCTGGTGTGACCGCTACCTTATGGCTTCCCTTCGGGGTTTCGTACCTTCTCGAGAAAGAATTTTGTCACTTCAAAATTTGCGATGCCCTTTTAGCATTTACTTTTGGACAAAGAATGGTTTAAAAATTTACAAAATATAAATTTTTAGCGCCCCTTTAAAATTTATTTAAAGCAGTTATAACATTGAAATTTGCGATTTTTTCATTTAAATGTCAAAGAAATCAGGATTCAGGGTTTTTCGTAATAGATGATCGATGCAATTTGAATCAAAAAACCCCGATCTCCGATTTCACGATGCGATTAAGTGTTACATAAAACATCGGTTAATTAATTTGTTTGAAAGAAGGTTTAAGAGCTAAGTCAATTATGTCGCATTTTCGGAGTTCGCGGTTCTATAAGAGAGTGTCTCTTGTCATCATGTTTCCAAAAACTCAGATTTCCTAAACCCCGATAGCTTAAACCAATGATCCATGTGAACTCCTCCCATATGACCTCAGTCATACTCCTCATCGGGATTCAGGGTTTTCTATGATGAAACGCGCATGTCCTATGGACTTGCGAAACACTGAATTCCGATGCACTGTAACTTTGGCTAGCCCTTTGTAGGATCTCAGCCTACGTGACTGTTGCTCCGTGATCACGACCTTCCTTCCTTTTGGGGTTTCAGAGTTTGCAGTTTCGTAGTGCATGGACACTTTGTCCATGAAACTCGTGATATTTCGATGCGCAATGCAATCTGCCACCTGCCCACCATTCACCCTTTTGTGGGCCCCATTGTCCCTTGGCCCATCGGGAAATCATGTTTCGTGATTTCACAACTCTCACTGCTATGTCCTCAGGACTCGCGATATCTCGATCCGTGATGACAACTCTCCTTTGGGATAAGGATTAGTTGCATGAGACATTACGTGGTGTTAAAATTGCTTTCTTGGCAAGGTTAAAATTTGTATTGGTCTATTGTTCATGAGATTTTACATTATTTAAAATTTACCGAGGCTAATACAGGCAAGTATTTTATACCATTCTCACACAATACAAGTCTTCAAAATTTCTTTTTTCCTGTTGTGCATTGCCAGTTCCTCATTTAGGTAAGTTCAAGATGAAGTAGACGTTTTCAAGGTTTTTCAAAAGTCCTATTGCATTTTATATAGTATAGTTCCTGTAGTTATTAAATCTTGCCAACTTCAAGCCTTGGATAGAAGCTTCCCTCGACATTTTCATAGACTGCAGGTGTCTATTCTACCCGAAACCTCATTGAAAAGTATTTCTCAAATAAAATTAAGTTATCACCTATGTTTTTCATGCTTAATAGCTTTATCAGGCTGCTTTAAGGGTAGCCATTTTGTGGGAAGTGATCCTTCAAACTATCTGGTTTGTTGCCACTATTTTAAAGGGCATTTCTTTGAATATTCAGACTAATACTGTAGTAGCCATATATGATCCAGTTAAAGGGTATTACCTAAAGCGGTTGCTAGTGATATATATGAGACCATTTGCTTGGATAATGTAGGGGTACTACCGTGAGTATATTTTCTGATACTGTATCAGTCATATTGGGTCAATCTAAATGTTGCTTGAAACAATATATTAAGACACAAAATGACATGTTTTGTTTGCAGGTTAAGCGTGGCTGGAGTTAACGCTTAGGATTTTGGCCCTCAGGCCTAGATTTCAAACTAATATGTTCTGATACCAAATGTAACAATGAAATAAATTTAACATCACATTATTTCATAAGAAATTTATTTCATAAACTGAGAGAATAACTTCATAACATAATATTGATTTTCATAACAACAACTTCAGTAACTTAGATTTATCAATGATTAATGATTTCATGGCAGAATGAAACAATACATAAATTTAACAATTTACCTGGTTCTGATGCTAATTTTTGTCGCCTGGATGCCTTGCTGTTGCCTTCCTACTACCTGATGCACAAACCAACACTGCCCAAACCTACTATCCTCCCTGCCAACTCGGAAAACTACCTAGCTCCAAGATATCTATGGATATCCTGGCCCCTATGCCCAAAACCTCTAGCAACCCGGTGCCTCCCTGATCAAAATGCCACTGCGAGAAACTCTCTGCTCCCTGCAAGTCCAAGCCCCTTCAAAAAAAAAATCCCCTTCCCATAAACCTCCTTTCCTCCCTTATTCCTCCTACACCCACTCCTGCATTTACCTATTCACCTGCCCTCCTTAATGTCCTCGATCCCCCCTTTAATGTTTTATCTTCTCGGGTTTAATAGGTTATCCCTTGTTGGGTACGTAACCATTTTATATCATATATCGTTAATCTATTAAATCTATTACTTATGTTATCAAATATAATTTGTAGTTAAATATTTAATTAATTAGTCACTTATTATAACCTTTAATTAATTAATAACTTACTTAATTAATATCATTAGATCAATCATTGTATAATTACTACCTTGTTAAGAAAATTAATCCCCTAATTAATTTTCACTTTATAATTCTTAAACCTTTATACAACGAGGGTCACTATAATACCCTAACCTCACATAACCTATCCTAACCTAAGATAAATTATCCTACCCTAACCTTGCGTAACATATCCTAACCCATCAAATCTAGCCTAAGTTACCCTATCTTAGCCTAACCTAGCTAAATAACATACCCTATCCTACACTAGCATAACCTACTCTATCCCACCCTATTCTATGCTAGCCTAGCTTATCCAACATTACACTAGCCTAAGCATGACCTAACCTTGTTTAGCTTACGCTACCCAAACTTCACCTAGCTTGACCTAGGTAACCTACTCTCACCAAGGTTATCCTATGTTGGCCTAGCCTAAACCAACCCTACCCTACCCTAACCCAACCCTAAATGAGCTTAGCTTAGCCTACCCTAACTTAACTCAACCTAGCCCAACCCAACTTGGCCTAACTTGGCCTAACTTAGCATATCCTAGCTTAKCCTAGAAAACTTTAATCTAAACTACCCTAAGATATTATATTTTATCCTACCATAACCTATCCTATCTTATCCTAACCTTACCCTACCATAAACTTTCATTTCCTAACCTAACCTACTCTAAATAAACTATCTTCACCTAACTTAGCTTAACCTACCCTACCCTACCCTAGCTCTAGCCTATCCTAGAATAACCTACCTTATCCTACCTAACCCTACCCTACCCTAGTCTAATATAACCTAACATAATTTAATATAGCTATCCTAGCCTACCCTTCCCTCCTATCCTTTAACCTAACCTACCCTAGTGTAGCCTAACCTAGATTATCCTAACCTAACCTAATATAGCCTACATCAAATAATATAACCTAGCTTAGATAGACTATCCTTACCTATCCTAGCCTAACCTTCAACTTCAATCATATGTATAATTATATAAGCCTAATCCTAAATGATAATCCTAATCCTAATCTTAAATGAGAATCCTTATCCTAAGCTTAACCCTACTCGTACCTAATCCTACTCCTTTAATCTTATGGCCCAATCCTTGAGCTTAAATCCTATGCTCAAGCCTCACATAATACTTTGAAATGAGAATAATTATTTACGCAACTTTATACTTTGATTAATCAAATCTATTTTTGAATATCAAATAAAAAATCACACACTCATTATGTTATTTGAAATTTGAAATAAAAATCACATATTTGTAGTAAGAAATACAAACTAAATGACAAAATGACAAAAAAATATAATAAATTAATGTTATAAATATACATTAGATAGTCAAATAAAAAATAATCTACATAGAAAATAATTAACATAAATAATAGATTTATCAATATATTATATATAGATATTATATGATGTATAAATAAATTATATATATATATATATATATATATATATATAAATAAATAAATAAATAAATGTTAAAACATAATATACATCACATAATAAAATAATTTTCAATATATATAAAAAACAAAAGAATGATATACCACATATATAGATTTGAAGTTAAAACATGTTTCAAGTATCTTCCGATAATTTCTTACGGGGTTACGAAGTAACCTATATTCGTTTAGGGTTCTTCCTCTTTCGTGGTTCTTTCTTTCTCTTTGGTTTCTTCTTCTATGTCATTGTGGTTGGTGTGAATATGCTAGTTATTTTGTGAATATTGGAATAAGGCATATATATCGTTTGGGTCCCCAAAGGCTCTTGGGTATTGTCGAATGGGAATCAAAACCTGACTTCTCTCCATCCTCTGATCTATGGGATACTGGTTGAGTTATTTGCAAGGAAAGCAACAATGGGCATTTACTCCCGAACTGCTACTACTCCTTATATATGTGCTACCTATGCCTTTTCTTATCCCGATGTCCTTAGTACCTTTCCATTTCCTGTTAAACAATTGTAGCAGCTCTTTGTGGGTATGGATTTTCTTAACCAACCACATAATATACTAGAACCACATAATATACTAGGTAGATTGTCTATTATTATATATGTTTATGGGTCTAGATATGGGTCATCAACTTCATCATATAATGACAGAATGAATAAATTATTATATAATTAATGAATGCATAATTATATATATATAATTCATGAGTGGAACAAGAAAGAAGAACAAAAAATCCCTAGCTCAATTCTTTTCTCCATTCTTCATGATTTGACAATTATTATAATTAATGAATGCATAATTATATATATATAATTCATGAGTGGAAAAAGAGAGAAGAACAAAAAAATCCCTAGCTCAATTCTTTTCTCCATTCTTTGGGATTTGACAATTATTTGACTTTCGCTCCTACATCAAAGGATTTCTCTATCGGCTATTAAGAATATTTATCTTCTATTGTGATTTGGGTACCCCTCATCAAAAGAGTCAACTCTACTATAATGGCCACTAGATTCTTCCAATATCCTCACCGGAAGGTCAACCTAACCTTGGAGTAAGGCAAGTAAAACTTGGAGTAAGTAAAGTAAACCTTGGAGTAAGTCATAAGTCAGATAACCTAGATAACTACTTGAAAAGCTTATACTCGATAAGTTAAGCAATTGGTTCGAGATACTCTATGGGACTAATGGCTAAGGAAACACTGCAAGTCGTGGGCTTCCAAATGAGGATTGACTCCCATTGATGGTCTACAGGGAAATCTCTATCATCGCTAAGCTTGTCTCCCTCGGGCCCTTACACGGTCTTTAAAAAATATTCCAGCTCTTTCCCTTACAAAAATAAATAGATACAAATTTTATGTTCATTTAATTAAATAAATAAAAAATAACTAGAAATAACACAAAAAAAATTACAGAATAAAAAAATTGCATTTCATTATGAGAGCAACTAAAACGTGTAGATCAATTTACTCAATACTGACAATTCAATCTCTTATAATTGTCATCTAAAATTGGATATCCATACACTAATTAAAGGGTATTTAACAGTATCATGAAAATACTAAGCATTCTAAAGAATATATTCTTAAAAATATGAAGTTGATCTACTAAATACGATTCATGGATGGAATACAACAAGGACACATTTGATTTGTGATTTCATTTGCTCTAAAGCCACTTCCTTCCAAAATCAAACTTCCCTCACACAATCCAACAAAATTTTTAATAAATGCCATGTTCTTTAAAAAAAAAAAACTAGTCAAAAGAAATGAGAAAAAATATTGGAATGGATACATTGCATGCGTTAATGTGGATGCAAGTTATTGGAAAAAATTTCATATTGATTGTCGCTATCATACTGCTTAAAAAATATCAAAAGTACACAATAATTACATGATTTATGTTGTAATATCATGATAACAATATTAATATAAACAATGTAACATGGAAGTTGAGAGAAGCTGTCGTTATGTTTCAAATTTAGCAGATTCACTAACAAAACACCACGAGAATGGATTGTAGCATGCAAGGAAAGGATGCGCGTAGATATATCATAGTTTGGAACTTTCTCAATGTTTTCATGATGTGTGAAAGTATGTAAGGTTGATCATGATATAATTATAAATAGGTTAGATAAGATACTTATACAATAATTACATAGGTTAGTACATACTAATTATATGAGTTATGCCTTAATATCATGATAACAATAATAATATAAAAAATGTAACATTATAGCTGAGAGAAGATTTGGTTTTGTTCCAAATTTAGTTGATCGACTCACATAACACCACGAGAATGGATTGTAGCATACAAGGAAAGGAGGGGTGTAGATAGATCGTAGTTTGGAACTTATCAATGTTTTCATGATGTGAAAAAGTATCTGTGGTTGATCATGATATTATGTTTTCATGATGTGGGAAAGTATGTATGTTAATCATGATATTATGATAAATATGTTAGACAAGATACTTACACAATAATTATATAGGTTAGTACAAACTAATTACATGATTTATGCCTTAATATACGATAATAATAAAAATATAAACAATGTAACATTGCAGCTTACAGAAGATCTTGTTATGTTCCAAATTTAGAGGATCCACTGATCCAAAATCGGATTCAGCAGGCTGTCAGGGCATGAAAAATGCTCAAAAATGAAAGTGCTCGGAATCCGACGAAACCAACACCATTGCGTCCGGCTCGTCTTCCTGATTCCGGTGGTATAATGTTTATGTCAAACGGAGTCCGTATGAAGAAGATATCGCATTCTGTCTGAAAAGTCAAACAGGCAAAAAAAGATGCTAACTGGGTAGTCCATACAGTGACACGTGTCATGTCCGTACAGTGACGTGGCACGTCTGTACGATGGCACGTGGCAAGTCCGTACAGGACACGTGTCAGGCAGTTTTGGCATTTTCAGTGTACGGTTGGACCAATCCCGAGGTGACACGTGTCACCACTGGAAAGGTGACACGTGGCACGGGATGATGTCAGCAGCGTACGGCGGATGACGTGGCAGTGCTGACTGGGCATACAGTAGATGATGTGGCAGTGCTGACTGGGCATACGGCAAGTGACGTGGAAGCGACGCGTGGTAGTGACGTGGGCCAATCAGCTATTGACACGTGGCATTCATCGAGTGGATGAAAGGGTGCCACGTGGCCCAATCACGGGCTGCCACGTGGCACCCTGGGTTTAGCCAATGACGGCTATGTCAAAAATTATTTGGGCCCGGTGGATTCGAACCCCGGACCTCCCTTTTTACAACGACTTCACAAATCTCTGCTAGCCGACTTACCGCATATTGTTACTTGTAATATAACCAGGTAACATTATATTTGAACTTGGTATTGTGTAGTTTTGGCAGGGGGGTCGGGCCGGGACTTAGCCCCGACCCCGGTTACATTGTGTGTGCATAGGACTGATATGTAGCGCTGAGGTTGTATAATGTTTAACGCGCGGGAATGTTCTATTGTTAAACATTTTATGTTATGGTTTGTATGTTTTAAAGTTTGGTTTTATAACCGTTCCAAATGTTAGCGCAGGAGGGCACATGCCATAACCAATGTGACCGAGAGGTAGCAGGGGTGGCCCGCGCATAGTCCAAGGGATAGCGCGTGGCCACATGGAGTCCATACAACTATCCAAGAGGAGTGCACGCCCAGGTTAAGGGGCTGAGCCAAATTTAAAACTAATTTATAGTTAAAAATGGAGTTTAATTACATTTAATTAATAACAAAGTGGTTGAAAACCCACTTTATAACTATAAAATAGTTACAATGGGCTCTAGCCCCTCTTGGCTGGGCGCGGCCCCCTTCAATCGATCATATGAGTTACCATGTGGCCACGCGCTAGCCCTTGGGCTACGCGCGGGCCACCCCTGCTAGCGTTAGCACTGGTCATATGACGCATGGGCAGAACCGTGGTCTTACCGCCCACTTCACATATATATTACGGGTCACATGGCTAACCGTTGGTTATAATCGTAATCAAACGTTCAAACTGCACCCGTATTGACTCCCGCGCTAACCACAATGCCATGGTCACATTACAACACCAAAGACCGCGGGTCGGGCTAAGCCCGACCCGTCCCAACTGCCAACAGATACAACTGTAAACTTAAATACATTTAAGTTCGTTTACATAACAAGTCAAAACGGGTGGTCTAACGGCTAGCAGAGGTTTACGAAGGCGTAACTAGAAGAGGAGGTCACAGGTTCAATCCCGGACCACACCAAATTTTTTAACATAGGCCATATTGGCAAAAACCGGGGTGCCACGTGGTAGCCCGTGATTGGGCCACGTGGCACCCTTTCATCCACTCGATGAATGCCACATGTCAATAGCTGATTGGCCCATGTCACTGCCACGCGTCGTTGCCACGTCACTTGTCGTATGCCCAGTCAGCACTGCCACGTCATCTGCTGTATGCCCAGTCAGCACTGCCACGTCATCTATTGTACGCCCAGTCAGCACTGCCACGTCATCCACCGTATGTTGCTGACGTCATCCCATGCCACGTGTCACCCTTCCAGTGGTGACACGTGTCACCTCGGGATTGGTCCAACCGTACACTGAGAATGCCAAAACTGCCTGACACGTGTCACACTCTGGAGATGCCACATGTCCTGTATGGACTTGCCACGTGCCATTGTATGGATGTGCCATGTCACTGTATGGACATGACACGTGTCGCTGTATGGACTGCCCAGTGAGCATCTTTTTTTGCCCATTTGACTTTTCAGACAGAGTGCGATATCTTCTTCATACGGACTCCGTTTGACATAAAAAGTATACCATCGGAATCAGGAAGACGAGCCGGACGCAATGGTTTTGGTTTCGTCGGATTCTGAGCACTTTCATTTTTGAGCATTTTTCATGCCCTGACAGCCTGCTGAATCCAATTTCAGATCACACCTCCCAACAATAATACCTTTTGGTCCCCAAAAGGTTACAGACCACTCGACAAGCTCGGGATAGGCCACCCGKCTTGCTCTTTGTCTCTGAAAGATGATTACATCAGGGGAAGCAAAACACAATGAAGTTGAGACATCCACTTCTGGCAGAACCAAGTGACTGCTTTCTTTCCTTCATGATGTTCTTCTTGCTTTGCTGGTAATCCTTCCTCCTTTGTGGGTGCATGCAAAATCCTTTTTCCCTTCTTTGGAGGAAGCTCCAGATTAAGCTTCCAACAGTTAGCCTTTTGATGTTCACTCTTGCTGCAAAACGTACAACGAGTTTTTGGCATCCAAACCTGCTTAACCTTCTCCTTCTTCCGTTGTGGACTTGAGCCTTTACGTCGTGTTTCCTTATTGGATGACATAGGTTTCCTGTACAAAGTTTGTCTCTTCCAACACTTGGCAACACAATGCTTAGGTGAATCACAGTAAGTACAAGGATATAGTTTCCACAAGTTCTGGTTTACTTGATTATTCTTGTTATAATCAAAAGGAGAATTAACAGAAACATGACCATTATACCTTCCATGATGATCTTCATTTTTCTTTGGAGACGACTTGCATTCACTATCACAAGCCTGAAGTGATGCGCCATTTCCCTTTGTGAAGTGTTCTTGCAATGTATTAAGTTGGCCATTCGAAGCATTACTTGCTTCCGAAGTTTTGGAACCCATCTTGGAAGACTCTCCAAGGTCCCCTCTTTCGTATCCCAATCCTAAGTATCGAGGCCTTTCCTCAACCTGAATAGGATTTACAATGCCTTGACCTCGACGTCCAAGGCCCTTTCCCTTTTCATAACCCATCTTGGTTAATATTCTCAAACCTACACCTTTTGTGTGTTTTTCAAATTCACCAAAACCAACTTGATGAGTATGAGGAAAATTTGATGAGTAACCTTCACTGCATACCTCGTATATGTTGTCTGAAACAGATGTAGAAGGCACTTCCTTCAATTCTTCTTTCCCCTTGTTGTTCTTTGAAGCTTTTGCTTGAACCGTGCTCTTTCGTTCCAAGTAGTCTTCATACAACACCTCCACCATCTCGGCCATGGAAAACACCGAATCTCTGAACTTCTTCTCGTCTTGAGAAAGTCCTCCTGTAGATGCCATTTTCCTCCTTGAGATGTGCTCTTCCCTGGTTAACATGCAAAACTCAATTCCAAACGTCCACTAGCTCTGATACCACTTGATCCGTCAGGATTTTTCGAAATGACTATGGTTGAGTTTTATTTGCATGCATTTATTAACCATTGGGAAACTTAACGAAAGAGAGAGAAAAGAAAATGCATTATACATCCATAGACATATATGCAAATCTGAAATGCAATAAAGAACAACAAACCATAATGCACAAGTTTGATAACAGAGTTCGGCAACTTTGCCTACGTCTCCGGGCCTTGTTATAATCAAAAGGAGAATTAATAATTATAGCTGAGAGAAGATTTGGTTTTGTTCCAAATTTAGTTGATCGACTCACATAACACCATGAGAATGGATTGTAGCATACAAGGAAAGGAGGGGTGTAGATAGATCGTAGTTTGGAACTTATCAAATTTTTCATGATGTGCAAAAGTATGTGTGGTTGATCATGATATTATGTTTTCATGATGTGGGAAAGTATGTATGTTAATCATGATATTATGATAAATATGTTAGACAAGATACTTACACAATAATTATATAGGTTGGTACAAACTAATTACATGATTTATGCCTTAATATCATGATAATAATAAAAATATAAACAATGTAACATTGCAACTTACAGAAGATCTCGTTATGTTCCAAATTTAGAGGATCCACTCACCATAACACGACTAGAATGGATTGTAGAATCCAAGGAAAGGAGGGGTGTAGACATATCATAGTTTGGAACCCTCTCAATGTTTTCATGATGTGAAAAAGTATGTATGGTTGATCATGATATTATTATAAATAGGTTAGACGAGATAATTCATGGTCAACATGGAAAATATAAACTCAACACAATGTGCTACCAATCGATGCATTACAAAGTTACTTCAACAAGTGTGGGACAATTATGTACATTGTTCATAT
>ML776678.1:1719610-1731350 GCA_009831015.1 Picea engelmannii | reverse complement strand
GCTTGAGCACAGGGGGACAGTCTAGTGGTGGATATGAACCTGTTTCAACTGGCTATGCTCCTGGTGGTGGAAGTGATAGAATAGGAAAATGAAAGCAGTACCAATTTCCAAAGTTTAATAAGCATCAGGGACAAAGTAAGTAGTGAAGGAGGTAGATGCAGTTCGAAATTCATTACCAGATACAGAGCCTGTTCCGGTGGATTTCGTGAATGAAATCATTTTACCATATTCTTATTATTTACGCAATTATTGGTGCTCATTATGAGCTCATTGAGTTACAAAGTCGGTTTATAATATAATGTAGTTGGAGATTCAATTTACCAAGTTTACTCTGAAGTAGAACCAGCATCGGAACCACCCTACTACAGGGATGCAAAAGTCGGCGAAGGTATGGATGTCCGATACCTGGATGTAAGATTAAGATAGTAGGGTATAAGCCTATACGATCTGTGCTTACGATTTGATGGAGTATTATTTCTATGCGTGCTTATGTATGGGCTAAGCCTCGGAAGGATCCTTACAAGCATAGGGTTAATGGTGAATTCAAGGATGTGTCCATCTATTCCTGAATTATCCAATCCAATTTCAAATATAAAATATGCGAACACTCACTAATGCCTATACGGGTAGACTAGCTAGCCGGGAAAATAAGTTGGTACCGTCTCAATTGGCCGGCTATGTGAGTGTCTTTCCTCCCATTACTGCCCAATAAGAGCATCTATTCGTGTGTATTAGTAGCAATTGACTGGAAGACCATTGGATTAGGCATAAATCACATAATCGTTAGATTCCTAACATAACCTCTTACCGTAGCTGTGCAGATAGAAGTTGCAACTGTGGAGTAAAGGTAATGACCATGATATCAATTATCATGGTCCCTCTTAGGCGTGGGCATCGAATTTAAGTCCTTAAAGTACCCATAATAGCAGGTATACTTCGTTGGATTGCCCCTCTGTGTCTCATAGCCTTGATAAAGTCTAGAGTATGTGGGTAGGGACGGTGTACAAGTCTCAATCCCATTAGTAAGTTAATATGCTTTATAAATAGTAATGTAGGTAATAATTCCTATAGTAGACATAATACAAATACTAGTAGCAATCAAAATAGTAATAGTACTGATAATCTATAATGTGTTAGTAGGGTCCTTCCCTAATGTGTTAGTGGGGCCTTTCCCTAATGTGTTAGTAGGGCCTTTCCCTGTGAGTGTAGAGATTATTCTTGTTCCTGTTGAATCCTCCCTTTTAAAGGTGATAATTCCTATAGTACCTAGTACATCTAAATTGAGTTTTTGCTCAAAACTAGTATAATTGCACAAAATCCTCATCCATCTGTCAATATCCCATAAAAATGTAATAATAGATTTGATGCCAACCGAATACAACCTAATATACTAAATTAATGCTCAGCTCGATATGTGATTAGTTCCTTAAGAGCCAATGAAGGCAGGAAAAAGCGATGCTTGCGTTGACTTGTTTCTCTCTACACTATAAAGAGTAGTAAGAGAAACCCATGAATAGAGATACCACTGGGACGTACTAGCTATGGTAGATCGGGGAATGAAGTTGGAAAACGCCCATAAACAATGCACCCACAACATTTTGTATCTGGTCTCTAGTACAAGGGTTAAGCTTAGATTTGATCCTTATAGAGATATAGTAATGCTTTAATAGATTTGAATGGAGTAGAATGAAATGGACCATTTCAGGCTGATTACACTGACATTCGGTTTCGATCTCTCGAATTTGATCCTTTCTCTGATAGAGGTAAATTAGGGGGGGAAGACCTAGGAATGCAAGAACTTACAAATACTGAGCCGGGTAGACCAGGGAATGAAATTGGCAAACACCGTGTGGACTCAATGCATTCGATTGTTATTTATCGAATAATTCCATTCTATAAGGTTAGCCAATTGCTCACCTCTTGCTAGGTGTAATAAGAATTCTCATTAGCTTCGGGTGATTTGGTGAAATTCCAACCACTATGAATGCAAGAGCTCGCAAAGAGGTACTAAGATCGATAGACCAAGGGAATAAGATTGGCATAATGCCTGTAGTAGACCCAATGCATTTGGGATTTTCCCCCGTAGCAGTTTCTAGTTCAAGGTGGTTGGTATCCATAATCAAACATCGATAGCTTATCATTCATCAATAACTTAGGATTCAATAATCAATCTCTATGTCTTTGGGGATAATGGTATCTATCGGTGCCTTGCTTTAAGGTTGAGATGGACAAGCTTTGAACTTGCAACTCTTAGACACTTCATTGAGTAGTGCATTGAGTTGATTACCTAGTTTATCATAGAATCTCTTGATAATACAGTTGCTTATCCAATAAGGACATCTGCGAGATCAAACTATATCCAAGGGATAGGGTCTGACTAATACTTACATGCTTAATGGAAAAGGGCATGACGTCAAGAGTCCTTGGGAAGTTGACAGGTAAATAAGCTAAGAAAGTTGACATATACTAGTCAAGGGCAGGGGGAAAGTACATCAATTGCTTACTCAGAATCAATATTTTTCTCCCGATCTGATAATTTGATCATCAATCCACTACCTTATATAGGGAATTATATAGGGAATCTGGCCCTCAAGAATCAGGGAGCCTTGTAGCTAGAGCTGAGTCATCAAGATAATGAGATCATGTAGCACGTGTGGACTTAGTGGGAAGACCTGTAGTTAAATCCTCTGAGACGTGCTTCCAGTCGTAGGAATTCTCTGGGAACCCCTATGTTACAAAAACTGTCATCTTGGTGGATTCCATAGGTCTTTGCTCCCGATCGATTAAGGATGGTGAATCTGTTAAATCAGTCACAAAATCGTGAGAGTCTTACTACCTTGTTGCAAGTGCAATAAAAAGAAAGTTCATAAATGGTAGTAGCTAAATTCGAGGAGCCGTCCGAAAAGCCTCTAAGCCATGCGTGTAAGTAGGATAAATTCTTAGGTTTTCCCTTGTGTCTCACAAAAACCTTGAAATGGGTGGTGGATTCTGAAGGTGGTTTATTACCGTCAATGAGGTGTGTAGTAGGGGGTTTAGAGGTTTAGTAAGGTCTGTAGTAAGGTAGTGATATTGGGTATGTACCCTACAATAGGGAGGCTAGTACAAAATCTTCTCTTGATGTATGATTGGTTTGAGAAGGACCCTTTTTTTACGTCCTGTCATCCTTGAAAGCGCGTGATATCTTGTTGCCCTGAATCCCGATAATTTCTCTACTATGGCTCCCAACAGTATCTTAGTGGAAGTTAAAGGTTGGGATTTGTTCCCATAACATAACTATCCTCCTATGATTTGTGTGTAAGGTACCCCTTGTCAATTTGAGATGAAAATTGGCATATCTAATATTATATGATGCATGTGATCGATGGATGTTGGTTAACCCGATTTGACCTATTGGTATGCATAGTAGATAAAGTAACTGGTGTGGCCATCCAAATTGATAGTTCGTGTGGAGGTTTTTGTGCCGCATAAACCCTTGCTTGTGATCCCATTACGAAGAATGCATCATATAATAAGAGAAACACATGGATTTCTACTGTATCTCCACGATGAACTAATTGCACATTGCCCGCTCATTTTTTGCATTACGCAAATGTGGGAAAATTGTTGAATCAATATTCATAATCCACTGCCAAAGGAGGCACAAGACCTCGATCAGTAAGTGGGTATCTTTACTCTTTTGTCTAAGGAGGATAAAACTTGATCAACATAAAGCTTGATTCACCAGTCAAAGGAAAGGTAGTTGCCCAGACCAACAGTCATCAATTGATTTACCACCTGGACCCGAACAACATCATAGAGTTGAACGTAGCTGATCCTTCCTCTATGGTAGTATATATCAATGGCCATTTGGTCGATACAATGGATTCTATGGCTAGATAAGGGACTAGAAAATGAACCCATGCAAGTCTCCTCACCTCGATAAAGGATATTTTTAATCCCCGGTGAACAAAGGAATCTGCACTTGGCACTTCTTTTTCTTCTCTAGCAAAAATGGGAATGGAAGTCTACAAAAATTCCTTAACCTATCTATTTTATCTGGCCCCACTATTATAAAATGAGTGTACCAACCCAAGCGGATAAAAGAGGGTGGGTGCAAGAGAGAACATTGAACTAACGATATATGCTCGTTGAATGAGATTTGGTGGATTTCACAGTTCCCCGATTTATTTGATTTGATCCCCAGTTGGTGTAGCTCTCTCTATAGAAGACAAAACAATTTCAATTTATTCCCCTCTGTGAGATGAGATTTTAAGACTACACACTTACTTATACTATTTTATTCTCTCAATCTCTTTCCTTACTTACTATATTTATTCCCCTCAAATCTCTTTCCTTACTTACTTACAAACATGCCAGGCTCAGTAAGATAGGCATCCCATCTACTTAAGATCAGATCTCTCAGGGGGTACCACCTACCTAACTAACTCAATGAGCCCTTGAATAAAGGGTACCCATCCATTCCACCTAAGAATCATAATTAATAGGAGATTCATGGTACCCGTCCCACCTACCTAGTAAGTCTAGGTTCCCATCCGACCTCAATGCCTTTCTCTCAAGTATGCCTGGTAGGTGAGTTAAGGTAGGGAGCCATCCTGGGCCTTTGTAGCTAATTGCAGATTCTTCTCTTCTTCGGGTGAAAATCCAAGAAACTTCCTGAAGCGAGATGGATGAGTGAGGTTGGAGCGAGCCATGAGGCAACCTAGCAGAGTGATAACAACGATATCCTCAAGGGGGTTCTCAAAGGGTGGCAGGTGGTTATTCGGGAAGGTAGAGTACTATTGATTAATTGAATCTAGTTTCTTATCTCGACATCGACAAGTGTGAGGGAATCGGATTGGAAATGAACACAATCCTCCTTCCTGAATTTCCTAACGGGTTCATTAGAGGAGAGACAACCTAAAGAAAGAAAAGCAAGAGAACACTTCACCCTATTGTCCCTCTCGCCTGGCCAATCTTCTTTATTCAAGGCTTGCTCGGGGATACCCTTTCACCACTTCCACGATCCTTACTGGTTCTTGTCCCTTTCGTTGTTGCCTATGGAGGAGTTCAGTCAAGGAGTCCCCTAACCTACCAAAATCGGACCGCATTCAATTCTGAATGAGAAAGTGTAAACTGATTCCTTGCCCTCCTTGTCTTTTCGCTTTCAATCGCCTGCCCATTCTTTATAATATATTATTCCAGTTCCTCCTGCTCTTAAGGGGAAAGAGCCCAGGTGTGGATCCCCAATAAATCCTTGTGCATGCATAGATTAAAAAAGGGGGAGCTATTTATATCTCCTTGGCCAAGAAAGTATGTCTTTAGAGGATAGGCTCTTAATCTACGTTCTGTGGAGTTGTGTCTTTCTTTATGCTATATACCATTTGATTGATTTTAGTCCTGAAAGGTCCTAAAAGGTCGCTCTGCAGGACTCCTGTTCCACGCAGAGGGGAGTTAAAGGTATTGTCTGAGCTCTGAGAAGGTAAGGGTCTGAGACGTCAACCCTTCATTCGCTCACCGGGAAATTCCTAACTTACTGAAGGTAAACCTATCCTAGGTCCTGGCCCTTTATTTCTTCCCCTCAAGGACTTCCTTGGACTTCCCTAGACGTCTCTAGATCCTAGATTTTTTAAGACTTTCCTGGGCAATCTAAAGACCTCACTGGACTTCCCTGGACTTGATCTATTTGTCTTACTATTAAAAATAGCCAATAGTACAATGACCTGGATCACTTGCACGCAAGTGTCGTCAAAGAATAAGTTCACTCAATGCGTGCAAGAGCGGGATGTTACAGATTGAACAAATGATTTACACCACTGTTGTCGATTAGTAACATAAATTTTCTTCCCATTAAATAATGTTGCCAGATTTTTACTGCATGAATCACAACTTCTAATTCTAAATTGTGAGTCACATAGTTTCGTTCATGTTATTTCAATTTACATGATTCATAATAGATGATGTGTCCATCTTGTGTTATCCCACCTACTAATCCCTCTTTAATATCATCTACGCAAACTGTAAAATCTTTATATGGATCTGCTACTTTTAGGATAGGTGATGTAGTCAACAATCATTTTAAATTATAAAAATTGTCTTGACATTTTTGTGACCAATTAAATTTTATCCCCTTTTTCTGTAGTGATGTAATTAGATACACAATTCTATTAAATCCTTCGATAAACCTCCGATAATAAACGATACTCCCCATAAATGACATTATGTCTGCTATCTCTTTAGGAATAGGTCATTCCATAATGGCTTTAATCTTTTATGAGTCCACTGCAATACCATCTTCTAATATTACGTGCCCTAAATATTGTATCTTTCTTTGGTAGAAATTACACTTATCAAACTTAGCATATAACTTATTTTATCTTAAAGTCTGTAGTACTAATTTTAAATTCTCTTCATGTTCTTCTTCAATTTTTGAATAAACTAAAATAGCATCGATAAAAAACAACACAAATTTATCCAGATATTGGCTGAATATACTATTCAACAAGCACATAAAGTTTTTTGGTGCATTAGTAAGTCCAAACTGGATCACTACAAATTCATAGTGTCCATAACATGCTCTAAATTTTGTTTTTTTAACATCTTCGTCCTGTATCCTCACTTGGTGATAACCAAACCTCAAATCTAGCTTAGAGAATATCCTTTCTCCTCCAACCTGGTCAAAGAGATAATTAATTCTAGATAAAGGATACTTATTCTTAATCGTCATTTTATTCAGTTGACGATAATCAATACATTGTCTCAAAGTTCCATCTTTCGTTTTAACAAACAAAATTGGTGCTCTCCTGGGTGAAACACTTGATCTGATATACTCTTTATCTAACAATTCTTGTAATTGAATTTTTCAGTTATTTTAATCTGGGTACACTCATTCTATAAGGTTCCTTGGACACATGGGTAGATCCAGGTAGTAGATTGATAGAGAAATCTATCTCTCTCCTTGGATGTAGTTCCAATATTTTTTCTACGAATACATCTATGAACCCATGTAGGACTACAAAGTCTTCTAAACTTGGTTTGATTTCCCCTCCCTAGGAGATTAATTACTTGAACAAAATATACTTGGAAACCCTTATTAATACATTTCTTAAATTGCATTGCTAATATTTTCCTAACAAAAACTGGTTTTTTGATTCCTTGTACTGCTATGACTGTATTATTTTCATCTTTATACACAAATGAATTTTCGTAACAATTTAATATCACTTTATTTTTTTCTAACTAGTCCATTCCGATAATTATATCGCAAGACCCCAAAGGTAATACATTCGTATTTAACTTTCTACTCTAACCATTTATACTGAGTTCACAATCAGAAATAAAATGTGTTACCTTTCTTTTGGTCCCCGTTGCTAACTGTACTAACCAATGTTTATAATGTTTTACCTTATTTAACTTGTTCGATTCTACTAAAGCTGGAGTAATATAACTCAAACTAGCTCCTGGGTCAATTAATATAGAAACATTGTTGAAAATCATTTTACCTTCAACTTCCACAATAGTGGATTGACGATATTGATGTTTTGCACCTAGAGATGCATTGATATTATGCACGCTTCTGCCAATGTATCCAATTGTTGATTCCTCTTGAATATTATGGACTAAATTTCTTGTTGATGGGTTTAAGAATGGACAATTTCTCCGTAGGTGGGGTTCTCCACACTCCCAACATTTCAATGGTTCTCTACGGTTGTCCCCTACCTTCTTGAATGCTAGATTAACTAGTTTATTCCCCCCTTGAGTATTTTGTGTGTTAGATTGATAGTCCTTCCTTTGAAAACCCTTTTCCATGTTCCAGAAAGGGGTTGGTTGGAAGCCTTTCTTACACTGATTCATTATATCCTATTTCTCGTCTTTCTATTCCTTGGGAATTTCAGATCTATGTTTGTATTGATCATAACACATTCAATCCTTTCTAAATACTTCATTTAAAGACTTAGGATTATCAAATTCAATCCTTTCCTTGTAAGAGTGTGTTAGACAACTTAAGAACCATTTTATTTTTACAGTATCTTCTTTGATGTACGGTACAAACCTTAATAGATCTAGGAATTTATTTATTAGATCGTCCATAGCTATTTTTCCTAGTCGCAGTTCATAAAATTTCTTAGTTTTTATTTTGTAATAACTTTAAGATAAGTACCGCTTCTTGAAATATTTTTTGAATTCTGACCATTCCATTCATTTTTCTTTCAATCCCTTTGCTAATTCTAGGTCTTGCAACCAGATGATATTTTTTCCTTTTAAGTTATAGATGGTCATTCTAACCTTCATATTACTAGAGTAATTATAAATCTGAAAGTATTTCTTAATGTCTAACAACCGTGCTTCATCTTCCTCGCCAGTCTTATATTCTCCATCGAAGGTGGAGGGTTTTAACTTTTTGAACTCACCTTCTAGGTGGTACACTTGTTTTCTTTTCCTTCCTATAGATGCTCTATTTTTTGTCATGTGTGTGTCTTCAGAAGAAAATTCATCTTTTTATTTTTCACAATTAGAGTTCTTAGAGGAATTTTTGTTGAACTCTTCTTCTCTTTCATTGTCTTTTGGACTCTTCTTTATTACAATACTGTGTAGTGGCATTACATTTATTTCAAGCTTGTCTTCCTGTGATCTCTTCAAATTTTCATTATCTTCTTTAAATACTTTCAATTCCACGATAAGGTTCCTCATCATTTCCAAGACTTGGGTGGCTAAAGTACCTTCACCATTATGTTCTGGATCTCTAGGAAGTTCTTGATTTTGAGTCCCCTCAGGTTTTTTTTCTTCTTCATTATGTGTTGACATTTTCACAATAGACAATTTTTTCTGTTTGTAATAGTAAATATGTTTGTTAAATTTTTCCTTCAAAAAAAATACAATTCTAGTGCTACCCTGAGGTCCAAGCGTTGTAACCTACAACTTTGATACCATATGTAATGTACCCCAAATTTCATTAAAATAAAAAAAAAATTGTAAGGAAAAACTATAGTTTATTAATCATCAAAAATGTTTGTGACACAAGAAGGAAATCCATTATATATCTTAGTCCACTATTTTATACACACAACAGTTTTACTCCACTGGATTTTCCCTCCTAAAGATATGAATTAGATTTAAACCCAACCTATCTCCTACTGTTATATTTCATCATAGAGTTGTTACTATATTAGAGTCATACATTTATTTTCATTGACGAATTAGTGGCTTGGACTATCAAATTCCATAACATAAGCGCTATGGTTACATCTAACCATGCTATCCAAATTACAATAAAAAATCAAATATGTTATAAAACATGTAAGAGATATAATCCATAACAACAAGATTTAAAACACTAACGGACATAATGTTGAACTAGGAGACATGACTATGCAAGTCAAAAATATACGCGCTAGGGTTTATAACAAGCCATAACAACATACAACCTTACCATAGTGTAAATAACTATATTTCATCAAGGTAAATGCGATGTGAATACAGTAATAAACTTGTAACCCTATGCATATACTAACATTACCCAACCAATCCAATGATTACACATATACAACATAGCATTTAAGTGGATTCGTAAATCATATTTGAGGTGGATGCCAGGTTGGTCTAAACCTAGGATGTCATAACTGTAGGAATTTATGCTAGAGAGGTGCATTAATGGTGATATGCCTACCATTACTCTCCAAGCGTGAAACTACACAAAACTTCCCACTATGTTATTGCCACTTCAGTTGGTTTCACATGGAAAGGTATGGGGTGGCATACCCTTCACTCTTCTCCACTACCGAGGAGCACGAGGTGCCATTACACCCATCGTAGTTGTTTCATGGGTATCGTTTTCACTTTTTTACTCTGTGGTTTACTCCCCGCGATTGGTACTAGTGTTCGACTCTATGGAGAGTGGTAGCATTGGTGCTCTAGTAGGGTTCCCCACAGGGAAAGTAAGTAACTATTCTAAATCGTGCATTCCTTTTGCAATTTATTCTTTATGAAAATGTTCTCTATTCAATGTATTCTTTATGCAAAAAAGTTCTCTGTGAAATGCATTCCTTATGCCAAAAATGTTCTCTGTCAAGTGCAATGCATTCTCTGAATAATTCCTTATTTGTCTGGTGTACTAATATATCTGTGAGGTTCAATGTCACATTATTTATGCTTTTTTTGTTTTTTCAGAGTTGACATCGTATGAAAAATTGGAACTCTGTATGCATTTCATTCCAGGATCCACCACATTAAAGATTTGATTTGTGAGTTGGGTTAACCCTTTAAGTTTATCACTCGGGTTTGATGGGGTTATTGTGTTTCTTCTCTGTTGGATATCAATCTTCAAACCCTTAATCCTTCAAGGATACTTCTTAGTCCACCTGTGGTTAGAATCATCATTTTCAAAGGCTAAACCCTATGCAACATTATCGTTTGTTTTCAATCTGTACATAGGCCGTTACACCCACGACCCTTGTTTGGAGGTTACTATGTAGGAAAATAACCGCTAGTTTTAGAGGCCTATTGAGTAGAACCTGCATAATAGTCATGGTCGAATAGTCTTATAATTGCATTCCGCTACTCAACCATAATCTTCGAAGCTTCATGCACTTAAAGGATTTCTTACAGATTTTGATTAATTTAAACTCTGTATGTAAAATTCATAATGGTACTCCGTATCTTTATATGGCATGGTTAAAATCCCTTGTTCATTGAAAATAGTAGCAATGCTTCTTTGTATGTATTCACTGGTTGTAGAATATCTCCATTGAGAAGAAATTGTGCTCTGTCTTTGTTAAAACACCCACAATCATTCGGCAGTGCCCTCCATTGTTTTCTATTGTTCAAATCCTTCTACATAAAATTAGGGAATTCTCTCCTTTGATAACCGTTGTTTTAAAAGACAAGGTATTCTTATTTTATTACAGACTATAATTGATACTTGCATCCATTTCCACATCACTTGGTGCAATTTGAGGCAAGACAATTCACATGGTTTTGAATATGTTTTGCGTAAATAAACTTTAACTTACGTACTATATTATTACCCAGATCGCATCCTTGCATCTCTATAATTATTTATTAATTTCATGCTTTCTTGCTGCAAGTATCATCCTTGTCGAAAGATCCATCTGTGTATTATGAAAGATAATTTATGTTTTAATTATCATCCTCTCCACAATATTGTTTTGGCCCTCCATATGGGGTTTGAAAATTTCTTCGAAGTAAAACTCGTGGAATTATTAAAACCCTTCTCTTGATTACAATCTATATTTCTTTTGTATAATTGTTCTCTGTATTTTATAAACTACAAGATATCAAAGATACATAACTTAATTAGAAGTTTGTTTTATTCTTATTACTTTCGTAAGTAAATTAATTTCACATGTATGTCAACTGATGATGGGTCCCTTTGTCTTGCGAGGGAACCCATCAGATGAATTACGCACCCACTCCCCTTCTGCGGTCTTGGGTCGACTGTTTCACAAGGCAACAAAGATACTCTAATATGCAATCGGGATCCAAGATAAGTATACTTTGAATTTTCTTGTTTATCTCATTCTTTAATGGTTTTCACATTAGTAAGTTACTAACACTTTCATATGGGTATTTTGCAGGTTGGGAGAAAAGACAGTGCACTTGGTGAAGTAAGAAGCCGCTTCACAAAATTAATTCAAGTTCCATATATCTTCCACCAGTCCATGCACACACTCACAAAACGTTTTATGGAGTATTTTAAATCTCCGTTTAGACTAGCTATGGAGTTCTTGGGTCTATGGAAAACCAA
>ML776678.1:1701617-1713700 GCA_009831015.1 Picea engelmannii | reverse complement strand
TGTGTATATATATATATGTGTGTGTGTGTATATATATATATATATATATATATTCTTTCCACAAGTATCACTTAGATCTAGATTTTATTTTCCTAGGTTGGGTGAAATTTTATTAGGGAAAAAGTTTTTTTTTAATATTTCTTATTACATTATTCATTCTAAGGCCATCTAGGTTTATTCACTTATTAGTTAACAATGCGATGTGCCCTTCAGGACACACCAGGTGCTCCAAGGGTGCCACTCGCCTCATTATGTTTCCCTTGCGTGGCGTTCCCTTCAGGATGCACTACGTGCTCCGAGGGTGCCACTTGTCTCTTTCTGTTTTTCTTGTGTGACATGCCCTTCCGGACACACTACGTGCTCCAAGGGTGCCACTCTCCTATTGACTGACTTGGTAGACATCAAGAACCCCTGGAGTCAATACTCCATCAGGTGATCTTGTGGGAGACTAAGGGCCTCTAAAGAATAAGGCCCTGGCCTTATTGCATTCCCCTTAGAATCATCATGAGTGACTGTCGCAGTCAGCCCTCACAGCATCATGGGTCTTATCTAACTAGGTAATCGTTAACCTACAGTTCAATCCATGGGGAGAGTGCTAGTATGCTGCGGTAGGGATTCTGTCCACACCTCTCCCTCAATGTCTCTAGTTATCATGTGTGACCCATCTAATCCACATGTGAGTCTGGTCAACAAGCTATCATCAACCTGCATCATAAACGAATCATGTTAGAATAAAATCCATAATAATAGCATCTAATCAGATGCACATAGGTCATATATACAACAATCAAACCCCAATTGTCCACTCCCTAACTCCGTCTGGAGTCCAGGAGGTTTCATCGATGCCTCTGCATCCTCGAGGTCCAAAATTCTACACACTGAGGAGAACCGAGTCAATAGCACCTATCTATAACAATACATCAAAATAACATGTCATCATATCCATAATGCCTCATAATCATGATCAAATTCCCAATAGTAATATAATCTAGATCACTTGCAAGTAAGTGTCCTCAAATAATAAGTTCGCTCAGCGCGTGTAAGAGAAGAATGTTACATAAACCCCCTCTTGGTATAAACTTCATCACGAAGTTTCATAGTATATAAGTGCCAAAAAAGTGTATTACAGTGTCAGAAGTCTATCTAGCAAACAAAAATGGAAACTGTTGGCTCATATCATATGCGTACTCCCAGGTCGTCGAGTGTAGACTATAGTTGTCCCACTAGACCTTGACTTGTTCTATTGTTTGACATAGTAGTTTTCGAATGCGATGAACTAGGATGTGGATCGGCTCAGCCATGAGTGCCCCCTCGTCCGATACCTGCAAGGAACTCATGTCAATAACATGTGTAGGATCACTAATATAATGTCTCAAAACAAAAACATGAAAAACATTGTGCATGCAGCTCAAAGAATCAGGCAAGGCTATTCAATAGGCCACATGCCCCTTCCTCTCCACAATCTCAAAGGGTCCCATGAACCTAGGGGATATTTTAGCTCCCTTTCCAAATTTGATCGAACTCTTATGTGGTTTTACCTGCACGAAGACTCGATCGCCAACTTCGTAACTATTGTCGACATGGTGCGCGTCGGCATAACCCTTTTTCCCATCCTGTGCTTCTTTGATCATTTGTCTTATTGTTTGCATTTTATCTTCCATTTCTTGGATCACTTCTAGTCCCACCAGGACCCTATCCTCAAGCCGATCCCAACTCAAAATCATCTAACATGGTCACCCATAAAGGAACTCGAAAGGCACAATCTTAATGGTGCCTTGGTAGTTGTTGTTATAAGTGAATTCTACTAGTGGCAAGAATTTTTCCCAACACTTTTGTTGGTCCATCACGTACATCCGCAACATGTCTTCCAAGATTTGTTTTGTCCATTCGGTCTACCCGTCAGTCTATGGGTGATACAAAGTACTAAAGTTAAGTTGGGTTCCCAAGGCCTCTTGGAAACTAGTCCAAAATTGTTCAGTAAACATCAATCCTCGATCAGATATAATCCTCTTAGCCACACCATGCAACCTCACAATCTCATTGATGAAAACTCTAGCTATGTCAAGTGCCTGATATGTCATATGCACTAGAATAAAATGATCACTCTTCGTCAAAGTGTTGACTACCACAAAAATTGAGTCATGTCTACTTGCTGTTAGTGGAAATACAACAATGAAATCCATCGAAATGACCTCCCATTTCGATTCCCGAATAGCATGTGGTTGTAGTAATCTGTTAGCGATATCTCTTGTAAGGGGGACGGAATGCAAAAAAAGGGGTTAAAAACCCACTTATCCAAAGTTTCGAGCGATAATGCGCCCCAGGGTAAGTCACAAGCATGATCGAGCGGCAGTGATTCACGCGCCCGGATCAAAAGCACGGGTTGAATTCCGGACCCCCCTTTCCTTTCTACCTTTAAGCGGAGGGGGGGGGTCCGGAATCGGGAGCGCACCTCTCCAACGGCCCAGATCAATGTGACCAGATCAATGACGATAAAGGTATTTCCGGACCCCCCTTTCCTTTCTACCTTTAAGTGGGTGGGGGTCCGGAATCAGGGGCGCACCTCTCCAACGGCCCAGATCGGCGCGCCCGGATCAACGGCGATAAAGGTAATTCCGGACCCCCCCTACCCTTCTACCTTTAAGAAGAGGGGGGGGGGGTTCTAAAATCATGGATGCAGCTTTCAACGGCTGAAATCATAGCGCCCCGATCAACCACGCTCATGCAGCCTCGTCCTTCTCAACCGCCCCACGTTTAGCCAGCATGGGCCCTCCTCCCGTCATATCATCCTTCATAATCATATTTCTCCTCCTGCCGTGTGTCGCCTATCCTCCTCTGCTCCTTGGTCCGCATGGTCATCTCTCCTTCTCATCGTCCACTTACCACCCACCACGTATCCCTTTCCCTCCATGTCAGCCTCTCACTAAATTAAGGCTGCCACGTATATTCTCCCGCCACCTCTCTCGCCTCTCATCGTTCTTACTTCGTCCATGCGGTTGTGGCCCCGTCATTCCGTAGCCGTACCCCACTTCCCGCGTTGGACTCCATACCCGTCCTTCAAGATATTCAGTTATTCCAAGTGGCAGCACGAGGAGTCTTCCATGTCCCAAAATGCTGAGTTGGCCAGGTCGTCTTCAATCCCAAGAAGCAGTTATTGAAGTGGTTGGTGGTGGTTAGACATCGTCTCCGCCATAATGGGAAGTCCTGCATTGAATTAAAGTCACGTCGATTCGCCAAATAAATTGTCAGGAGATCGATCGCGTCTGCCATAAGTTGCATGACCATTCAAAGATTGCAGCTCCGTATTGTCAGAAGCCACGCAGACGCAAAGATTTCAATTCTACGTCTTGATTTTGTTGTTGTTGTTAGTTTGAGTATATGAAGTTGTTTTTTCCATTTTTGTATCTATCGAAGGTAGAGCTAAGCTCCCGACTGTAAAGTTTCAGCAAACATTCTATCTTTTTGGGTTATGTATCAGTGTTTGAGATTTCTGGGTTTATAAAAAACAATTTTCCTTTTCCATCTATGTCTCATCTTTCGCTGGAGAGTTCATGATCGAATGCTTCGTATGAATTAACACAGTCCTGTTATGATAAATGATTTATTGTTGCATTACTGTTTTCTCTGGTTTTCTGCATTTGGAAGTAAGAAGATCTTGTTTTCAGATGCCTGCTCTCACAGTCTGTTAGAGGCTTGATGCCTATAGCAGACCCTTGCACCCTTCTCATGAAGTCTTCCCCCTACTCACCCTTTATTGTAACTCATTGTTTGAAGTTTATCAAGACCTAACTCGTTCATGCATGCCTGGCCTAGTTTCTGAGTTGAGACAACTGTTCTGAGTTTGCTTCCATTTGATCACCCCTTTCAAACAAATCGTGACATTAAACTGATGGGCATCGGGCTCTGCTCCTGCAAGCAATCTAGGAGTGACTTCTGGCTCCAACATTTCTGCCGCCGTTGCCGGGGATGAAGTTGAATATTTTCCCCGGGATTGAGCGACAAAGATCAACTGATTCTGAAGGTGCATCAGATATCAGAACTTGAATATTTCTACTGTGCACCTGGAAACTCCATTGTGAAGACTCCGCTGGGGAGAACCTATTCTATCAACTCTGGCTTCGAGAGGTAGACACACGAGGTCTAATCCACACCTGCCTTCAGCTACACCAGAAGATGACTCAGAAGCAGTGCACAGAAAGGGAAAGAGATCTGCGAGAGAGGTTTCCATCGCCGAAATAGGTAATGCACCTTCCCCTTCTATGAGAACTCCATTGTCTTATTCTCAGCTTCCTAGTCGTCCTTCCTCTGAGGTTTCCCGTCTTCTGAATTTCGGGAGTGTTCCTGTTGAGTTTTCTCCTCCTGGACTGGTATCAGAGGGAGAGATCCTTGTCACTCCCCCTTCCCCGGAAGCTGTTCCTTAACGCAGACCTCAAACCTCTGAAGGTTTCATTACCCCTCCTTTTATTACTACTATTATACAGAGAGAAGCAGTTGCGCATTCTGGTTCATTAGACTTCTCTCTGTTTTCTCCCTCGTCTCCCATGAGAGCCTTTTTACCCACATCTCCCGTTCACACTCCTTCTCCTCCTAGTTCTCCTCCACCTAATATTCTTATGGCTGGTGCTAATCCCCCTCCGACCAGAATGGACGCCATAGTTGCTGCTAGATATGCTCCTTTAATCCTACCTCATCCTATGAATCCTCTCCCTATTGGAGACTACTTGAAGTACATGCCCAAGTTCAGTGGGGAGGGAGACATAACTGTTGAAGAGCATTTGGCTTATTTTTACAGCTACGCAGACAACCTAAACATTGAAAATGAAGATGTCTGGATGAGAGTTTTTGTCCAGAGCCTGGAGGGTGAGGTCAGGAAATGGTTTAGAGGACTGACCCCGGGATCTATTGCTGGAATTGAGGCTCTGGATAATGTTTTCCTGAGACAGTGGGGAGACAGGAAGGATTATATATATTACATGACAGAGTTTGGGGCTCTGAAGAAAATGGATGGAGAGTCTGTCTCTGACTTCTCCAAAAGATTCAATAAGATGTATAACAAGATTCCTGCAGAAATAAAGCCTTCAGAAGCCTCTGCTCAAATCTCATATGGTAGTGCGTTTGACCCTGATTTATGTCTCTTATTAAGAGAAAGAAGAGCCACCTCTTTAGCTCAGATGCAATATGCAGCTATAGAAGTGGAATCCAACATATTGGCAGCTGACAGGCTGAGAAACCAGGCCGACACAGACAAAAGAAAGGAAAAGTCGGAAGCCTCAACTTCCAGCCCATCGTTGCCCCACCCTCAAGTAAATGAGCTGACCCAAGTAATGAACTTCCTTAAAGAAGAGGTGGAGAGATTGAGGGTGAAAAGGAAACAGATGTATAAGGGCCCTCAGAACACCAAAAATAAAGGAGGTTTCAGGAGGCCAAATAATATTTCTCCCCCGACTATGCACAGAGAAAGAGGAAAAGACAGAGAAGACCAGAGAATTCAGGCTCCCTTCCAGAACAATTTTGTAGCTGAGGAACAAGAAGGGGAAGCAGACGAGCCTGAACCCAAAATCCACTCTGTAGAAGTCACTCCTCCTTTCCCTCATCTGACCCAGTCATCTTATGAAGAGTCTCTCATGTATGGTCAGCTGAATGAGTTGAGAAAAGGAGACAAAGCCAGTGGTGGTCGAGGCAGATACAACCTGAGGTCTGACAAAAGAATAGCAGTACCTGATGTTCCAGAGCAGTCTGCTAGAATAGAGAAACCTGCTAATGAAGTAGCAGACGCCCACGGAGGTAAGAAGGCCCACCCTCTCTCTCCCATTGTCCAAAATCATGTTCCTGAAATTAGAGAAATTCTAAAGCCTTCATCTTCTTTTAATTTCGAGCATGAGATTCAAAAGATCAGAATTCTTGTGCCACTCACCGAGTTAATTAAACATGGGGAATTCAAAAAGTACCTCTCTGACCTGTTGAAATCTGAAGCCTCAAGCCCTTCCACAGACTTCATAAACCTCCAAGATGAAAGGCCAACAGTTGTCCTAGGCCCCATGGTGGAAGACAGAGATGATTCATCCCCTCCCTTCTACACATCCCTGAACATACATGACAATGTTCTTCATAATTGCCTTATGGATTCAGGGGCCTCCCACAACCTCATGCCCAAAACTGTCATGGAAGAATTAGGACTGGAAGTCACCCGAGCCTATCATGACCTCTATTCTTTCGACTCCAGGAGGGTTCATTGTTTGGGAGTCATCAAGGACCTGGTGGTTTTGTTGTTTCAGCTGCCCATGAAGAGTATGGTCATGGATATTGTGGTAGCTGACGTTCCCCCCAAGTTCGGCATGTTGTTGTCAAGGTATTGGATTAAAATACTTGGAGGAACATTACAGATGGATCTCACATATTCCACCATTCCAGTCTTTGGGGGCGAACATAGGAGATTATACAGGGAAGCCCATCTGGCCTACATTGTCAGTGATGAAGCAAACCCCACTAACCATCCCATCTATGCCTTGGAAACTAATTTAGGCTCCAGTTTACTACAACTCACTGAGACTCCTGAGGCTCCTTTACAGATCAAAAAGCACCCCATTCTCAATCAGAAGACACCCTCTCCAACCGCTTATGTTTGGAAGATGTTATTTGATGGAGCTTCCTCCAGTATGGGTGCAGGTGTCGGGGTGGTATTCATATCCCCCTCTCAAGAGACCATATCTTTGTCATACAAGCTGGAATTTGAAGTCACCAACAATGTGGCGGAGTATGAAGCTCTGGTTCTGGGATTAAGGGCTGCACAACAGATGGGAATAAGAGAGATAGTTGTGTTTGGAGATGCAGAATTGATTGTCCAGTAGGTCAAAAATGTTTATAAGGCTAAGAACCCTCGGCTCAAGAATTATAGGAATGAGGTATGGGACCTGGTTGATAATTTCTTCCTGGCTTTTAACATTTCCTACATTCCAAGGGAAGAAAATATTTCAGCCGACTTCTTAGCTTTCATAGCTAGTGTGCTCGAAGTTCCTGCGTCACCCACTATTGAGTCTGATGTTGGAATAAAGTATAGACCCTCTGTTCCAAACAATGTCAAACATTGGAAGGTATTTGAGGATGATGAGGAGATTGAAAAGTTTCTTCAATCCATTGATAACTTTTCCGCATTACACATAGATGAGGAGTCTGATGCTGCAGGAGAGCTTGACCATCACCCTGGGGAATTTGTGAATAAAATTGTTGATCACCAGATCATTCAGCTACCGAGCAATCCCATCCCTAAAGGTCTAATCCCATTAGAAAGATTGTTTGATGGGAATGATGTGGCAGTCAGGGGAATATTTTCTAGTGATGATGTTGATACAGCTGAGTGCAACATAGGCACATCAGAGGAACCTAAATTAGTCAAGATGTCAAAGAGTCTGACTGAGGAGCAGAGGGCCGAATATACTAAATTGCTGAGGGAGTTTGCTGATGTGTTCGCATGGACCTACGAAGACCTCAAGACATATGACACATCATTCATTGAGCACAAGATCCCACTGAAAGAAGAGGCTAAGCCGTTCAAGCAGAAATTGAGACAGATAAATCCCATGCTGCTACCTGTCATGGAGAAGGAAGTGAAAAAGCTGATGGATGCCCGGATCATTGTCCCCTTGATATATTCCGACTAGGTGGCCAACTTGGTCCCAGTAAGAAAGAAAAGTGGTGAAATCAGACTCTGTGTTGATTTCAGAAACTTGAATAGGAGCTCAAGGAGGGATAATTATCCCTTTCCCAACATGGAGCATATATTACAGAAGGTCATGGGTGCATCTAGGATATCTATGATTGATGGATTTTTTGGTTACAATCAGATATCAGTCATGCCTAAGGATGGAGAAAAGACAACCTTCACCACTCCTTGGGGCACATTCATGTATGCCAAGATGCCATTTGGATTGATGAACGCAGGAGAAACATTTTAGCGAGCCATGGACATAGCCTTCATTGGGGAGAAAGATAAGTTCGTGGTGATTTACTTAGATGACATAACAGTCTTCTCCAAGACTGATAAAGAACACCACTGCCACTTGAAGAGGGTTTTCCTGAAATGTCGCAGGTTTGGCCTTTCCCTAAATCCCAAGAAATCATTGTTTTCTATGCAATAAGGGAAGTTGTTAGGCCATATAGTCTCAGCAGAGGGGGTGAGAATCGATCATGACAGGGTAGAAGCAATTCAGGCCCTGTCACTTCCCAGATCTAAAAAAGAGGTTCAGGCGTTTTTGGGAAGTATTAATTTTTTGAGAAGGTTTGTTTCAAATTTTGCTGAGTTGGTAAAACACATCACAGCCATTCTCAAAAAGGGGAGTGAAGTAATATGGACCTCTGCACCCAAGGAATATTTCGATAAAATCAAGAAGGCATTGATTGAAGCACCTATTCTTATCAGTCCCGATTATTCCAAAGATTTTCTGATATTTTCTTTTGCCTCTTTTGATACAGTAGCAACAGTCTTACTGCAGAAAAATAATCAAGGATAGGAGCAGCCTATTTCCTTCTTTAGCAAGGCACTGAGAGATGTAGAACTCCGATACGAGATCATGGAGAAGCAGGCTTATGCCCTGGTAAAATCCCTCAAGGCTTTCAGAGTCTATGTCTTGCATTCAAAGATCACTGCATATGTCCCTTCAACCTCTGTGAATGACATTCTTATACAACCCGACATAGACGGGAGGAGAGGTAAATGGATCGCTAAGATCCTAGAATTTGATCTGGAGATTAAGCCCACCAAGCTGGTAAAGGGGCAGGGTTTAGCCAAGTTGCTGGCTGAATCCAATTGCAGAGTCTTGGGAATCAATTGCATCAATGAGCAAGCTGATTCATCCAACAAAAGTTTCCAAAGAGTTCTACCACTAGAAACTTGTGCCTGGTACAAGGATATCTTGTACTTTCTGCAAGAATTGAAGCCTCCTGATGGGATGGAAAAAAGCAAGGCAAGAGATTTAAAACTCAAAGTTGTCAGGTATTGCCTCATTGGCCAAACCTTGTATTGGAAGGATCCTCTAGGGGTACTACTAAGGTGTTTGGACCCACAACAGGCACAAAAAGTTATGATCGATTTCCATAGCGGTCTCTATGGAGGTCATCATTTTTTGAAGACCACAGTGCACAAGATCCTCCAAGCCGGGTATTATTGGCCCACCTTATTTCCTGATGTTTGCAGAGAAATAAGAGCTTGTATCAAGTGCCAAAAATTCTCAAGAAAGCAGTAGCTCACATCCCTGCCCTTAAAACTTGTGGTAGTCTCAGCACCCTTTCAACAGTGGGGATTGGACTTCATCGGGGAAATTCATCCTCCCTCAAGTGGCCAACATAGATGGATTCTGACTGCAACCGATTACTTCACCAAATGGATAGAAGTTGTCCCCACCAGAAGAACTTCTCACAAAGTAATTATCAGCTTCCTGGAGGACATCATAACAAGGTTCGGTTGTCCCAGTAGAATCGTCACTAATAATGCCTCTCCCTTTCGGTTTGAGCCTCTGGTCAAATTCTGTGAACAGTTCGAAATTTCACTGATTCATTCTACTCCCTACTATCCTCAAGGGAACGGACTGGTAGATTCCTCCAATAAAATCCTAATCAAGCTTATCAAAAAGCTACTGGAGGACAATAAAAGGGCCCGGGACTCAAAGCTCAAATTTGCTCTGTGGGCTGATCGGGTAAAAACAAAGAAATCGTTGGGCATCTCACCTTTCCAGCTGGTTTATGGAATAGAGGTTGTTTTCCCCACTGAGCTCTCCTTATCTGTGGCTAAATTCCTCCAAGACCTTGAAGGAGAGCCTAACCATGTGCTCAGAAGGATTCATCAGATGGTGGAAGTACAACAGATTAGAGAACAGGTTAGGGACAGAGCCTACCATCATCAGCAGAAGATCAAGCAGGCTTTTGACAGAAAGAGAAAAAAGAAAGAATTTGAGCAGGGTGATCTAGTGCTGAAATGGGATGCACCCAGGGAGGAAAAGGGAAAACACAGTAAATTTGATGCCCTCTGGTTCAGGCCTTTCAAGATCCTTGAAGTATTCTCAAACAACACTTACAGGTTGCAGGATATAGAAGGCAATGAAGTTTTTAGTGGCCCAGTCAATGGGCATTTCTTAAAAAAATGTTTTCTATGAGCCGCAGTCGGCTCCTTTTGTTTTGTTTTGTAAATATTGTTTCTGTTTTTGTTTTTTGGACTAATAAATGACTCCATAGCCCAACAGTAAAGGCACTAAGTCTGCAAAGAGTTCTTAGAGCATCACAGGGACGACTCTATCCCCCATGGAGCCAAATCTTAGCCATATCTCTTGTAAGGGGGCTGGAATGAAAAAGAAGGGGTTAAAAACCCACTTATCCAAAGTTTCGGGCGATAATGCGCCCCAGGGTAAGTCACGAGCATGATCGAGTGGCAGTGATTCGCGTGCCCGGATCAACGGCACAGGTTGAATTCCGGACCCCCCTTGCCTTTCTACCTTTAAGCAGGGGGGTCCGGAATCGGGGGCGCACCTCTCCAACGGCCCAGATTGGCACGCCTGGATCAACAGCGATAAAGGTAATTCCAGACCCCCCTTCCCTTTCTACCTTTAAGCGGGGGGGGGGGGCGGTCCGGAATCGGGGGCGCACCTCTCCAACGGCCCAGATCGGAGCGCCCGGATCAACGACGATAAAGGTAATTCCGGACCCCCCCTACCTTTCTACCTTTAAGCGGAGGGGGGGGGTCTGGAATCATGGATGCAGCTTCCGACAGCTGAAATCATAGCGCCCGGATCAACGATGCTCATGCAGCCTCGTCCTTCTCTGTCGCCCCGCGTTTAGCCATCATGGGCCCTCCTTCCGTCATATCATCCTTCATAATCACCTTTCTCCTGCTGTCGTGTGTCACCTATCCTCCTCCGCTCCTTGGTCCGCATGGTCATCTCTCCTTCTCATCGTCCACTTACCACCCGCCACATATCCCTTTCCCTCCATGTCAGCCTCTCACTACATTAAGCCTGCCATGTCTATTTTCCCGCCACCTCTCTCGCCTCTCATCATTCTTACTTCGTCCATGCAGTTGTGGCCCCGTCATTCTGTAGCCATACCCCACTTCCCGCATTGGCCTCCATACCCATCCTTCAAGCTATTCAGTTATTCCAGGTGGCAGCATGAGGATTCTTCCATGTCCCAAAATGATGAGTTGGCCAGGTCGTCTTCAATCCCAAGAAGCAGTTATTGAAGCGGTTGGTGGTGGTTAGACATCGTCTCTGCCATAATGGGAAGTCTTGCATTGAATTAAAGGCACGTCGATTCGCCGAATAAACTGTCAGGAGATCGATCGCATCTGCCATAAGTTGCACGACCGTTCAAAGATTCCAGCTCCGTATTGTCAGAAGCCATGTAGACGCAAATCTTTCAATGCTGCATCTCGATTTTGTTGTTGTTGTTAGTTTGAGTATATGAAGGTGTTTTCGCCATTTTTGTATCTATCGATGGTAGATCTAAGCTCCCGACTGTAAAGTTTCAGCAAACATTCTAGATTTCTGGGTTATGTATCGGTGTTTGAGATTTCTGGGTTTATAACAAACAATTTTCCTTTTCCATCTATGTCTCGTCTTTCATTGGAGAGTTCATGATTGAATGCTTCGTATGAATTAACACAATCCTGTTATGATAAATGATTTATTGTTGCATTATTGTTTTCTCTGGTTTTCTGCATTTGGAAGTAAGAAGATCTTGTTTTCAGATGCTTGCTGCAAGATACCAGATATATAAAATATGCAGAACAGAAACAAAATGCTAGAAATGACAGAATAAGAGTAAAATATCCAGGATAATCTTCACAATACACAGAAATGATATACGAAATAGCAACAGAAATAACACTTGAATCCGATAGCAATGTTCATAGGCCTCTTCGAAGGGGCAACCTCCAGTCGAGCAACTCTCTGTTATAATAATATCCAAGCTAGGGTTTTTCATACCCTCGACCCTTATTTATACTAACTATGTCTATTAAGAGAAGCATCTAGAGGAAGATCCTTCTAGAAGCGGAAGCTTCTATTAGGTCTTCTTACATCCGCCTTATTCTATTTTAT
>ML776678.1:1673712-1696045 GCA_009831015.1 Picea engelmannii | reverse complement strand
AGGAAGATCCTTCTAGAAGCGGAAGCTTCTATTAGGTCTTCTTACATCCGCCTTATTCTATTTTATTGAAAGGTCTTATTAATATTGAACTTTATTACATCTGAATACATTGATCTACCTATGTGCGGGTTAGGACCTTAACACCTGCTCTCATAGTCTGTTAGAGGCTTGATGCCTATAGCAGACCCTTGCACCCTTCTCATGAAGTCTTCCCCCTACTCACCCTTTATTGCAACTCACTGTTTGAAGTTTATCAAGACCTCATTCGTTCATGCATGCTTGGCCTAGTTTCTGAGTTGATACCACTGTTCCGAGTTTGCTTCCATTTGATCACCCCTTTCAAACAAATCGTGACATTAAACTGATGGGCGTCAGGCTCTTCTCCTACAAGCAATCCAGGAGTGACTTCCAGCTCCAACATAATGCTACTGGATGTTTATGTTCAGCCTTTACCTACTGACATTCTAGACATACGGCCACATAGTTGACTACATCTCCCTTCATTCCCTTCCAGAAGAACAAGGGTTTAAGGTTTGCCCTCATCTTCATGACTCCGGGGTGATCCATGTACACTACTCTGTGAGACTCGTTTAGGATCAAACTCCTCAATGCGTCATTCATTGGTACGTAAATACACTTTTTAAACCTCAATAATCCATCATCGTCAAACGTAAATCCTTCAAATCTTGGTACCATCATTGTGTTTTGTTCGATAAAATTCTTGACCTCTTTGCACCAGTCATCATCGCACTGTAAAGTTAGGATCTTTTCACATAGATTCATCTGAAGAGGCAACACCGAAAAGATGTGTGTTATCCAACTCATTGCATCTGCCACTTGGTTCATTGTTCTCTTTATGTAAGTAATCTCATAATCGTACTCGCTAAGCGATTTCGACCAACGTCGTTGTCGCACATTCAGGTTGCTTTGCATAAAGATGTGTTGTAGTCCACAGTGGTCCATCTTTAGTTCAAATTTTCATCCAGAGAGGTAGTGTCTCCAAACCTTCAAGGCATATAGAATGGATAACAACTCCAAATAGTGCGTCACATAGTTCTCCTCATGCCTTCTCAGTTTCCCCAAGATGTAATCGATCACTTGACTGTTTTGCATCAAGACTCCACCTAAGCCTTCCTTGGATGTGTCAGTGCATACCAAGAAATCAACATCCATGTCGGGGACATTTAGTATCGGTTTCATTGTAAACATCTCCTTGAGCCTCCAGAATTCTTCCACACGTTTATCGGTCCAAGTAAACTTTGTGTTCTTCTTCTGCAATTCCATGATCAGATTCGCTATCATTGAAAATCCCTCGACGAATCGTCGATAGTATCCTGCTAAACCCATGAAGCTATTCTCTTTTGGGACATTCATCGATGCATGACATTCCATAATAGCCTCAACCTTTTTTGGATCCACGATGATACCTTTGCCTGAGAAGACATTCCCTAAGTAGTTAATCCTTGATTGATAAAACGAGCATTTGGAGAATTTCCCATACAATTTGTGCTCTCGCATGAATTGTAGTACCAAACACAAGTGCTCGTCATGATCCTCCGTCGTCTGAGAGTAAATCAAAATATCATCAATGAATACTTGGACAAACTTGTCCAAGTACTCATGGAACACCCCATTCATCAAACTCATCAATACCCCTGCGGCGTTTGTCAGTCCAAACAGTAATACAGTAAACTCGTAATTCCAAAACCTCATATTAAAGGCGGTCTTAGGGACATCATCCTCCTTGATCCGTGACTGGTGATACCCTAATCACAAATATATCTTTGAAAACACCGTATCACCCTTCATCTGATCAAACAGATCATAAATCCTTGGCAGTGGATATTGATTCTTGATCGTTGCCTTGTTCAATTGATGGTAGTCAATGCAGAGTCTCCATGACCCATCCTTCTTTCATATGAAAATAATAGGCATGCCCCATGGTGACACACTTTGATGTATAATTCCCAGGTCCAACAACTCCTTTAGTTGAATTCTCAAGTCCTATAACTCCGGGGTCGACATACGATAAGGCATTCTCTCTATTGGTTTAGTCCCAGGTTTTAGGTCTATGGTAAACTCCAATTCCCTCTCTGGCGACATCCCAGGTAACTCCTCCGGGAAGATGTCTGCAAACTCTCTCACCATTGAAAGGTGTTCTAGAACTTCCACTACTCCCTTCTCGTTTAACACAAGGATCACATAAATCTTGCATCCCTTGTGCATGCTCTTCTGTAGCTGCAAGAAAGAGATGAACCTCAGGGAAACTTCCTGGTTCTATCCTACAATCACGTGTATCTATCCCTCATCATCAACCAATATCAATAATTTTGTCTTACATTTGAGTATCGCCTCATACGATTCCAACCAATCCATACCAATCACGACGTCATACGATCCTAAGATCGTGAGGTACAAGTTGTCCCTGGTGAAAAAATCTCCTAGGTTAAGGGTACAGTCCATAAACTTCCCTCCAACCTTCTGTTTGGCTCCCAAAGCCATCTCTACAAAGATAAACTCATCCTGTTTGATTTCCTTTACCTTAATCCTTTTTAGCATTGCACTAGAAATGAAACTCTTAGTAGCACCGAGATCTATCAAAATACTAAGGGTCTAGTCAGAGATGGTACCTTTTGTCTCGAGCACAGTCGACTAGTGCTCTTCCTGGAGGTTGTTCACTGCTGCATGAATCCGATGGGCCTTGCTCAAATCTCCCATGGTAGTGGGTCCGACTGATCCAGATGATCTAGTACTCTCCATTGGGCAGTTGCACTGGTAGTGTGGCTCCCCACAAGTCTAACACCCCTTCTTCAGTCTAGTACTCCTAGTACCCATAGTAGAAGTTGAGGGCCCACCAGCCTGGAAGCCTCGTCTGTTCTGCTGAATAGGCCTAAACTATTGCTCTTGCGATCAACATTGTTGTTGATGTTGTGGTCCCTAATAAGGTGTCCTATGTTGAGGCATTATTCTTCAAGGTGTAGTGAAAGGGTATCCTCTCTAGAAGCCACGATACCCAAGCATCTATCTAGTTAGGGTCTAATGTTGTTGTGCACCAGATGAAAATTGCCCTGCTAGTCTCGCTGAAGTCCTGCTCTGAGCCCCGCTGATAAGCTCCTCATCTTCTATGAGGGCCTTCTGGATGACATCATGCAAGGTTTGAAGCATCAGAATCCTAACCTTTGCACATATTCTAACATTAAGGCCAAACAAGAACCTGCTAACCTTAAGTTTCTCAATATTAAGGTGTAGAGCATATCGAAGAAACTCCATAAAACGGGCCTTGTACTCGGGCACCATACGGTCACCCTGTCATAAGGCATTGAACTTGTTGAGCTAGTGCTCAATGAATTCCTCTGATAGGTACCTCTCTCAAAACCGTTCCTTGAATAGTTCCCATGACACGTCTTCGATGATCATGTTCAATTGTGGTAGGAGCATGTTCCACCATAGAAGAGCGCTCCCCTTCAGTTCAAAGACCGCTATGTAGACCTTCATGTTGGAGGTATATTCATGAAGTGAAAATCACATCTCCATATTCTCCAACCATGCCTCGGTGGCTACATCGTCTGGGGAACCAAAGAACTCAGGAAATTTGACCTTCTCGAGTTCGCGGTGAATGCTACCAGTACTAACTGGAGCGCATGGTGGACCCTTAGGGGGTTTCAGTGCCTTGGCCTCATCTCTGTCCAAATGGATAATCAGTGCCTCAAACATGCATTGAAAATACCTCATCAATCCAACCACATCACCCACCTCTATCTTCTCCTACCTGACAACATGTTCGTCTCCCTAGGTGTTAGACCCCTCAGGCATGGATGCTACTGGAGGCGTCACACCTCCTCCCCTAGAACCCCGTTGTCTGCCTCTGTGACATCCTCTAACCATTATTACCTGCATGAATACAAGTTATCTTAGTTAGAAACATTATAATAAAATATCATATCAACGAAAGTCGTAGTGATCCCAAGTCACGGGTTGAACCAGATCTGATACCATATGTAATGACCCCTTCGTTATGACTGCAAACGAAGAAAAAAGTGCATTTGTTTTTTTAAATAGTATGAAAAAAATGATTATAGATAAACAACACATCTAACAGTGATCTCCATGCCCACAGAACACGCAACATACAACTATGGCTCCATGCACTGGCACAACAACAATTGGGTGAAACATGCGTAAAACAACAAGGAGAAACAACAACCCGCCCGACACAACATTTCCATGCCTACAAGCTAAGGGACAACATCCCCATACCAAGACAATGACCTCGATGGATAGTTAACTAGGACCTCGATGGTGCACTACCCAACACATGAAGGCATTCAACCCATGCGCCAATAGAAACTTACAACGATAAAAAACACTCACATGAAAGGCATAGAGTCCGACCAAGTTATCATTCAACTCTATCCAATAGGGCATGCCATGATCCCCTTATCAAGAATTATGTCATCCCCAGGTGATAGGCACGACTTAATCCTAGCGTTACATAACCTAGAAGGGACAAGGACTCTAGATGAATCCAACTCGCTAGGAGTCGAGTGATTGACAAGAGGACTACACCCACACCCTAGCCAACAGTTCTACAAGATGCAAGGTGATGTCATTCTAAGGAAAAGGTACAAGCTAAACATGACTTCGCCAACAACCAAACCATTAAGCAATATGTTAGGGTGCGAAGGATTGAACTGTTACCACACTACTAAGGTCATAAATGTTATCATAAGGTAAATTTAAGCGAGCGCTTAACAAAATCAAATAAGTTGACTATCAATTACCTATTGATCATTAAGTATGTGAGCTACTGATCTATGTTGCTTATATAATAATCGATTTTTTGTCTAATTGAACAAGTCTACTTTAATCAATAAACAACATCTAAATTAACCATTTAACAAATAAATAAAAATAGGGCCAACATCCATAATTAATGCTAATAATAAACACTTATTAACAATATTAAATTACCACACACTATCTAACAATATCAACAATACTAAAGACTATCAAGTTGTCCTTTAACCTTAAAAAGAAATCGTTGAGTAAAGACAATGCCATCAAGCAGGCTATTTTCATGCTATTGATTAAAAGATAAATTTCAGAGTAAAAGATAAGTAATTCTTCCAGTAAGATGTAGGTAAAGCATAGAGTTAAAAATTTAGGGATATGAATGATAACAATGGAATAATTACTCAAAAAAAGAAGGCGCAAATACCATCAATCAACCAAGAACAATCAACAGGGTAGACGACTCACAACTATCCTTCGCTCATCATCCACGCACAAAAAAGTAGGGCATTAGAATCTATAGGTCATTGTGCACCGAAGTGATGACCATCGATTTGGCTCCTAGCTGACTACTCGGGTGTGGACTGATGAACTAGGGATGAGGACGAAGTAAAAATCACAACTCTTCACAACAAGCAACAAAACCAAAGGACAGTCACAACATTCAGGGATCGAAATCCAAGGGAATCAAATCAACAACAAGCTTAAGGATATGGAGAGATTAAGTTATCAATTAAAATGCTAAGTGAAGAACCTTATTTACATAGTTAAAAGCACATAAATGAAAGCGTAAGGTCAATAATAGTCTACCATGCAAAATAAAAGTAAGCGTATTATAGCCCAAGTTGTCCGCTCTAATTCGTTGTCCCACATGCTTCATGCAGCTCCCGCTTGCCGACCGATGATACTTCACCTATACCTCCCAGTCAACGCTAGGGGTACTCTTCTTCCCCCTTATCCCCCAGAGCCACAATGGGGCCACACACACTAAACCAGAGAACAACTATCTCCCATCTCGCCTCGCAAGGCCGAGCTACCACTCCTCACCGAGTTGGGTATCCCAACTCCCACAAGCTAAGTCAGTCAAGTCTAAAATTCTACAGCGTAACATTACACATAACATAAGAGATCCATCCTTCTCCTCCTCCCTCCTTTATATAGAATTTCTAAGTCACTTCCTTCCCAAATTCTCAATTAATTTATTGTTCAATAATTTAATTCAGAAAAATCCTCCCCGTACATGTGTCACCCATCCACTTCGTTGCACCAAAAATTAATGTTATTAATTATTTAATTACTCCTATTTCCCTCACCCACCTAAAAGCATTCCTAGAATCGCTCCTAGGTGTCCCCATATTCCATTACACATTTTAATGACTTAACCCCTCACTAATTTACTAGTTGAGTTCAATTTATAAAGTTCTTAATTGCAAGATACCTTACATAGTTAGTCATTCCTCTTTTTCCTTATGTTTCCCTTTCTCTTTATGTTTCCTCCTTTTTCCTTGGTTTCTTAATTATTTTAAATTTCCCTATTTCTCTTTTCATTTAAAACTCAAATCGGTAAGTGTAGACCTTACGCTTTTCCCCCCTTTTTCATTTTAGTAAAAATTTTAATTAGCACATGTGACAAATAATTATTTCCCTTTTAAATTTTAAATCCCTCCATAATTTGATTTTAATAATTTAATCGAGTTTCTTACCCCCTTTTTGTCACATGTTTAATATATATATATTTATATTATTTTATTTTATTTTCCATAAGTATCACTTAGACCTAGATTTTATTTTCCTAGGCTGGGCGAAATTTTATTAGGGAAAAAGTTTTTTGTTCAATCTTTCTTATTACATTATTCATTCTAAGGCCATCTAGGTTTATTCACTTATTAGTTAACAACGCGACGTTCCCTTCAGGACGCACCAGGTGCTCCAAGGGTTCTACTCGCCTCATTATGTTTTCCTTGTGCGACATGCCCTTCAAGTTGCACTATGTTCTCCAAGGGTTCAACTTGCCTCCTATTTTTCTTGCGCGACGTGTCCTTCAGGATGCACTACATGCTCCAAGGGTGCCACTCTCCTCTTGAATGACTTGGTAGAAATCAAAAACCTCTGGAGTCAATACTTCGTCAGATGATCTTGTGGGAGACTAAGGGCCTCTAAGGAATAAATCCCCTACCTTATTGCGTTCCCCTTAGAATCATCGTGAGCGACTGTCGCAGTCGGCCCTCACGGCATCGTGGGTCTTCTCTAAATAGGTAATTGTTAACCTACAGTTTGAGCCACGACAGCGGTGCTAGTAGGTTGTGGCAGGACTGTTGTCCACACCTCTCCCTCAACATCTCTGGTTATCATGCATGACCCCTCTACTCCACATGTCAGTCTGGTCGGAAAGCTATCATCAGCCTGCATCATCAACAAATTGTTTCAGAATAAAATCCATAATCATAACATCTAATCAGATGCACATAGGTACTATATACAACAATCAAACCCCAATTGTCCACTCCATGACTTGGTCTAGAGTCCAAGGGGTTTCGTCGATGACTCTGCATCCTCAAGGTCCAAAATCCTGGACACTCAGGAGAACCGAGTCAATAGCACCTGTCTATAATAATACATCAAAATAACATGTCATCATATCCATAATGCCTCATAATCATGATCAAATGCTCAATATTAATATAATCTGGATCAGTTGCAAGCAAGTGTCCTTATAGAATAAGTTCTCTCAGTGCATGTAAGAGTGGTATGTTACACTTCAAGAATATGATCTCAAGATTAAACCAGCCCAAATTGTTAGAGGTCAATTTCTTTTTAAATTAGTGGTTGATTCAGTTAATGCACCTGATATAGAGCCTGTCTTGCCGGACGAGACATTGTCTAATGAAACACAAATATATGGGGTACACAAATCATTACAAATTCCTGGTATAATGATATTACGTTTTACTTGATACATGGAACTACCCCAACATATTGACCCCAAAAGGATAAGAACACTAAGGCTAAAATATGCACCTTTTCAATTAAATAATGGTGTGTTTTTCAGAAAATGTTTTGATGGTGTATTGTTATTCTCCCTAGAACAAGAAGAATCTGAACAGGTATTGACTGAATTACACTATGGTAATGCAGGAGGTCACTTTGGTGGTGAAAAAACCACTCACAAAGTCCTTAGAGTTGGGTACTATTTTCCCACACTATTTAAATATGCCCATTCCATAGCCCGCAAATGCACACTATGTCAAAAGGCTACAAGATGAGTGAATTAAGTTTCTTTCCCTTTGCAACCTGTTACAATCAATGAACCATTCCAACAATCGGGCTTGGATATCATAGGTCCGATCAATCGAACCTCTTTGCATCATCATAAGTACATTCTCATGAAAATAGAATACTTTACCAGGTGGTCTGAAGTCATGCATTTAAGAGTGGTCAACAAGAATCAGGTGATTTCGTTCTTAGAATCTCATATCATTATGCATTTTGGGATACCAGAATGTCTGGTTTTCGACAATGCTTCTTATTTTTCCTCATTGGACATGAATGTTTATGATTTAGAAAAAGGAATCAAGTTATAATATCCCTCCATCTATTACTGCCAAGGGAATGGATTGGCTGAATCAACGAATAAAAATTTAATCAAAATCCTAAGAAGAGGAGTGTCTAACAATCATAAAAATTGGCACACAACCTTGTTTAATGCACTATGGGCTGATAGGGTCACCCCTAAAGTAGCCATCTGTAACTCCCCTTTATTTCTTATGTATTTAAGAGAAGTTATCCTTCCTCCCAATGTCATGTTACCATCACTTCAGCTATCCCAAAAGGTTCATGAGTAAGAATTCCCCATCCTAGAAAGTCAAATTAACACTTTACTTAAACTTGAAGAGACCAGAGAAAAGCCTAAACATAAATTGGATCAACATCAACAAATTTTTAAACCTTGGTTTGATGAGAGTTCATCCTTCGGTAGAAACTTCAATGTAGGAGACCTGGTTCTTAGGTGGGATAAGGCACATGAGGATAAATGGAAACACACCAAGTTTCAAGATATGTGGCTCAGATCGTTTATAGTTAAAGAAAAAATTGGTCCTAATTATTTTTGTGTCCAAACTATGTAGGGGAAACAAGATGCTTTTCTAGTGAATGGTCAGGCCCTCAAAAAGTACTTTTCTTGATCTACTTGTAAAAAGTTAGTTTGTAAATATTTAATTTTTGGTGTTTTTTTCTTTTCTTTGAGTGAAATTTAATTATTGTTTTGCTTGTCTTCTGATATTTTATTATGTTGTTCAAAATCAATCATCATGAAGGAATATAGTTTTAAAATACTGTGTTGTCTATTGATTTCCAAGACACCAACGAGAGTTCAAATATGGTATTAAAACTAAAAAATATACATTAGACCTCATGGTTAAACTTTAAATCTAGTTTCTACCATTTTTCTTTCCCTTTTCCTTTGTAAAGGATTGTTTTAGAAAATTGGTCTAACCGTTGACAATAATGTATGTATTAAAACTTCTTACACCATCCCTCGTTCTTAAGGAAGTTTATGTATCTTCTTCCCCATCTTTTAGATAATCTCTTCCTGGGATATTATTTTCAAATACCATGATTGGATCACCTGTGTTTTCAAAATAAATTTGGTCAAGTTTCTAGTTAGGGGTTGGAAGGTCTCATCATGAGCCGGTCCATTATGACCATGTAGAATCCATGGAAGTGACATTGCCATTTCTAGTTACCAAGCTAGGGTAGTGGCCTCCAACTTTCTAAACTGAAGGACATGAGGTCTCATCACAAGCTGACTTGCTCACTTTTTTGGAACTCTATGGATGAGATTGTTATTAACTGGTCACCGAGTTAGATATGTGACCTTTAGATAGTTGTTAAATTTCCAAAAGAATCAAAATCAATAATTCTAGGATCGATATACCATGTGTTCTTAACTACTATATGGGATAGAATCATTTTATTGGGTTAAAAGGAAACCCTGTCGAGGCTATGAATTCCTATTGGCAACAGTGGCCATGCTTATGGTATCGAATTCCTACTCATAAACTCCCATGACTCATGGGGGAAACTCTTAGGGATAATACCATTTCTATACATACCAAATGAGAAAATATCATAGGAAATTCAATATATGACAAGAAGATTCTTTTAGTATTCATGATGTCATGTTTTCACCAAGACAAAGATAACTGCTTCACTCATTGAGTCACCATTCATTGGTTTCCCAACTAGCATCTTGTTTTTTATTGTCATTTGAAATACAAAATCACTTCTTATACTCATTTCCTAGTATGTCTATATGCGTGAGATTGACTGATTTTCTTTTGTACAAAGGTGTGATTGTTTAGTGTCAATCAGTCTTGTTTGAATTTTTATCATTTTCATGAGAATATGTTTTTGTCACTTATTGATTGTTTTCCTTCTTCAAGTTCATGAATGTAAAGCGTGAAATTAAAGATTCTTTTCGTGCAAATTGTTGATCGAACTATTGTGATAGTATCCCTTTGCATGGATTAAAGATTATTGTTTGTTTTCTTTAACTAATCTAACATTTGAATAAGAAGATCCCTTGAGATATGTTTTAATGGAAGGTTTATGAATTATGTTAAAAAACCTAAGTAAGACTCGCTTCCTACAAACTAACCTCAATTTTTAAATGTGTGAGTTTAGTCTAAACCAATTTATGAACTTCAATGTCGAATCTGAACTAAATATTTGATTAAAACTATTGATAAATCATTGATAAGAATGATAAAGGGTTCATTTAAAAATTTACCTCTCTAAATAGTCTCCACATAATATTTTTAACACCTACCGTTGTCATATCATGACACAATGTTTTGGAATGTTCACTTACCCTGGCCTAAAATTTTGACTATCACATGAATCATTACTCTACATGGTGTTAATGTCCTCGAAATCAGGTTAGTAGTTCATGGAAGGACACAAGGGTTTCATGGGTTTTTTAGTTTCGAACATCTTTGTCCTCTGGTATAAAGGAAGTAATCATAAAATGGAGTGGGAACTAATGGTAGAGTGTCCTCAAAACCTCAATTTTTTTCTTATCATCATGTATTTTCGTTCACGCTCCTTTTCTATTTATGGGCTTGGTCTATTGTGATAATAGTGTTTTCCCCTTGATGAAAACCGTTTTTGTGTCTTCCGGTTTAGCCATGTTGATTTTATGGCTCTTGTAATGAGGATAGAGATTAATGTCTTGCAAAACTTGTTTTCCTATGATGATGCAATGGGTAGGCATACCCAGGTCGACTTGTTAGGTTTTATTCAATCGTTTGATGGGATTAATTTAGAAGTGGCGAGGGAATTTTCCAGGACTTTTGATGGCACCAAATCTAAAATCACGGATGTTCAGTTATACATCACTAAGGAATTCGTTTATAATGCAATGGGTCTTCCTCATCAAGGTGACAAGTGTTTTAAAAACATGAAGGTAACTACTATTCCATGGAGGTCTCTATTGGTATCCAGGAAGTCACAATCCCACATAAAGGGTATTACTTTAGAGCTATTTAACACCATTTGGAACAATACTTTGTTGATAATCAAAAAATTCATTACCTATGAAGGTCACTATGGTCTAGTTTTCTATTTTCACATATGGTTGCTTATGGTGTTTCAGGGGTTTAGTTTAAAATTAACTTTCTACTTACTTAGAAGCATGCAAAAAATGTTGAAATTTTATCAACAACCAAGCCCTAACCCTGAGACCACCTTGTTTCACCATGGCCTAATTTGTATCTTGGTCGAATTTCATCTGGTTAGCATAAGGGACAGTTGGAAAGGTTTTTCTCTAAGAAATATGTTTCTACCCCAGCAAAATGACCCTATCAATTTAACGTAGGATGGTGAAGAGTGTTACACATGATTTTGGTCACTCTGGTGATGTTTCTACAAGTGATGTATTCAGGCTCCCACAAGAAATGTTTTCCTAAGAAAAGTGGCTGCTATCTTCTTCCAAAAACACATTTTTCAGGTGAGTTCCCAGGCTACCTATATTACAGGGTGCGAATATCCCTCATTCTCGTAGGCCATCCACACTTAGGGTACGAACTGTTCGCAGTCTGCTCTATAGGTAGGGTGCGAACTTGTTTTTAAGCTTGAAAAGGAGAAGAGGTCACGAAGGTTCTAGAAGTGGATCTTCTAGAAAATGAGTTGGAATTCATATGATTGTCATCCTACTGACTTCTCAGATTTAGTGGGATCATCCTCATCCATGTAACCATCTCTCCTTCTCCTATATATTGAAAGGATTCTCATGGAAAAGGTTAAGCAAGATTGAATGGAGAATTGGTGAAAGAATTGTGTGAAGAACCCTGCTTGGATAGAATCTTGGAGACTCTTTTTGGCCCACCAAGTGGTATTGGATCTTCTTCATGCAATTATAGATAAAGTGTGTGTGTTGGAACCAAGGGTCAATGAAAGGAATCTTGTGACATCAAGGCGATCCAGTTTTATCTTCTACTTTCAATTAATATAATACAGCGGCATGTCCCTTTCCCATAAAATTACTCTTATTTTATTGCATAAATCCTTGATCATATGCATAGGTTGACATTGAATATACTTGGCTATCTTCATTTTGGTTGGTTTGTGTTGTCTTGGACTTGATTTCACAAGAGAACCAGAGCGAAGTGGGAACGACAGAGACCTAAGGAAGCGATATAAAGGTATGTCCCTTATTCCTTCTTATCGGTAGATTCAATGACTACCACTTAGGGAAAGAGTTGTGTCTTGTCCTGTTTTGTTCTAGATCTAGGTGGATCTAGGGAGGTATTTTAGTGTCCGGACCTACCGATTTATCCGATAACAAAATTGGTGACTCCACTGGGGATACAACCCATTTTAGTGGTTTTTTCTTGGCCATTTTCTCTTAACCTACCATTTTTCATTCCCAATCAATCTTTGAGTCTTAAGGAAACCCTTACAGACTCCATGGATCCATAAGTTCCCTCAGAAGTTTTTCCCTTTTTCCAAAATTTTCCTGATTATAGACCTTCTCGCACTGCACCCTTCTATAGCCTGCAAGAATCACTAAAGTTCACAGCATGTTGTTAAGTTCATTGCGAACTTCTCACAGTCTTCTTGTGTCTAGCCTGTGAGAATCATTGATTCTCGCACTGTGCCCCACTCCCAGCCTGCAAACTCACTTGTGAAAATTTTGGAATAGGCCTTTTCTGTCCTCAGATGCCTAGATGTGTTTGTGTTTCTAGGAAGAACTTCTCTGGCCAGTGATTGAGTGTTTCTTGACTTCAAATCTCATGAAGGATTAGTTTCCAGAAATCGAAAACTCGTCTTGGTCATTTTTCTCAATTTTTACCTCTTGACCTTTTCTTAACAAGGGTATAATCTCTGGTTTTGAAATTCGAGTGCTTGTTTGGTCGGGAGCCTTTGATTGGTTTTAAAAGTTGAGATCAATTGTCCTTTTCAATTTCTTATTACTTGGAAAAGTGTTACCCTTGTGCATTTGAAAAGACTAGTCTTCCCAGTTTGTTATTTTTCTCTTCATTGAAAGATTGGTTTGGGTGTTTGTTGTGTGTTTATTTTTCATTGGTTGCTTGTTTTTTTCTTAGTTCCATTCCTTTTGTTTGGTTTCTATTGAAAAATTAAAAAAAAATTATTTTTAAAGCACCCTTGTATCTGAAAAATATTGGCATTCAAGTACTGAAAGATAACAAATAGAAAATTTGCATTGTTCACGATTGTTTGATATTGAATTTCAGATAAGATCATACGTCGTAGTTTGCGTTGTTCCAGAAAAATCCTCTTTCCCTCTTGTAAATAGGATTAATTGAACAAAAAATTTGTGTCATTCATTCCTATTTATGCATTGTTGGGTCAAGATCTCACACAACATCAATTTCATTTCTGTCTCCTTTTGAGTAACAACAACCTTTAATAATATTGTGCAATTTTAAAATTTAACTAGTAACTTTTTCTAGGGCTCTCTTACACCAACACTAGCTAGACTAGAGCTTTGGAATAGGCAGTGAGACACACTCTCCAAAGAAAAAAACACACAATATCATATTTTGATAAGGAGCGTCAAATTCCATTTGCAACATTTTGTCTTGGGAAGCCCTTCTCACACAAAGGTCAAACCTAAGGTCACATCGAGATTGACAAAGTTACTCACCCTGCTTTGTTCATATCGATGTAGAGATTGCACATATTACGGGGGTCACTTGAAGGTATACCCACAATGATGAGTGGAATCCTCTCAAGATGATTTCGGGCTAGATACCCTGCCCTTGCATGTGGATCGGATTGTCGATTGTTCCCCCAAGCATCATTGTTGTTGGTGGTAACCTTAGTAGCCTAGGTCTTCGGAATTGGAAGGTCTTGTTTGCTTGATGTTTCTTACTAGATTTTACTAGCACGTGTTTTTTGTTTACTCAAGTTGGCCATAGAATGTATTTCGTAAGATTCTAACTCAATCACAATTGAACCTCCACGTCATTCACATAGAATGTAAGGCTTACCCCCAGAATATATGGAAGGTTCTCAACCCTTGCCTACCAACTCACCGGAGGGCTCTCCTCGATAGAGTGAAGTCCAAGACGTTGCCACTCCACAACTGGAAAGAAATAACTCTCTAGAATGGTTCTTAACTACCAATTCTCGAGAGGACTTTCAACTTCCTCCTGAGTCTGGGAGACGTATTGTGCGAGTGAATTCTTTTGGAGATTTAGTTGTTCAATCTTCTGGATCACCAACTGGACCTTTCATAGGACTTGAGGGTCAAGATCCTTTTTGGACTACTGGAATTTTTAGATGGGATCTCTTTGGCTCAGGAGTAGGCATTGATATCACTGTCACACCTGAACTTCCCGAAACATCTGATCTAGATGCAATACCTTTTAATACTGCCTATTTTTTTCCTGGTACAGACGCTCCACCAACTGACCACATCTTGACCCTCCCTCTACAAACGGTCCATTACACAATGGTCCCAGATACTACGAGTCCTCACATCGAGATTACTGCAGCTAGCCAAGCCCCCATTGGAACACTGCTTTCACCCAGATTCACCCACCACTTCCACCTGGGTATCATGCATTGAATGCTTCCATTCCCGCTCTGACACAAATCACATCCAGGACTCTAGGCGGTTCCACTCCTTATGGACACCATCTTCCCAGTTTCATTTTGACACTTCCTCAGCTCCCTTTCATAAGACCTCTTCCATCCTCTATTGGAGGCACTGATCCTAGTGGCACCATCCCATCTTTCACACCTAATTACCAGATTCTTGTTGGTGGAAAAATTCACCAAGGACGTCAAACTCAACCCACTTTTGCAGGAAAAATCCCAATTGGGATGCAATCCCCGATTGGAGGGAAACCCCCACCGACCCCACCCTATGGACAAAACATACCTCCATCCTTGGCCCAGTATTGGAATCATCTTATACAACATAATCTTCAATTGAATGGGGGGCAACAACCTCAAGTTAACTCCTTCATACCCCTTAGTATAGGTCAACCATATCCAGGCACGTCTAATCATATTTGGGGCTCGAACGCTCAACCCCATGCCCCTGTTCAAGGGTACAACCCTATGAATTACTTTCCTCCACACCAACAACTGAATCTGCCCAAATATTCACATTATATGCAAACTTCTTATGGTCCTACTAGTCTACCGATGGGACTCCCTCCCCAAAGTCACCAGTACCCACATGTGAATAAACAATTACCCTTATTAGCCACCTTGAACCTCCCCGATCTATCAAGAATTTTAAATGACCTGATCCGTCACTCTTCTCAATGGCCCGCCATACCAGCCAAACTACCATCCGACATCCCTAAATTCGATGGTAAATCAGGAGAGGAACTGAACAATCATGTAATGACTTTTCACCTATGGTGCTCATCCAAATTCTTGATGGATGACTCTTTTCGTTTACGCCTTTTTCTGCGAACCCTCATAGGTTTCACTGTGAAGTGGTCTATAGAATTACCAAGAGGCTTCTTCACCAACTTCAACACCCTTGCTATGGCTTTCCTCACCCACTACTAGTTACCGATCTGCTACGAAAAAGGAACCAAAATTTTGAGTTCTTTCAAACAAATTGAAGCCACTCATATCTTTGATCACATTCATGAGTGGCAATGGAGATGACGTCTCATCAAACTCGAACTTCGCGATCGGTTTCCGGTAGAGTGGTTCACAAAATCATTCATGAACGACATCTCTCATGACATCGCCATGGGTGGAGTGGTCACAAAAGAACAAGCAATCAGTCGTGCCCAATACCTAGACCTCGTTTACTCACAAATAGGTACTCTTTACGACTTACTCCCGGATGCACCGCATCCTTCTTGTTCTGCTACTTCAACCACTCTCGCTGCTTCTCATGCAGTCGACGGTGTGATTGGGACTTTACATGCCCAACCAAATTCTTCCCAGACCTCTAGAAACAACCCAAAATCCATTTCTTCTAATGTTCAAAATGCTTCGTCTCCTACCCCTCCCACCGACAAGACTTCTGAGGTAAATTCCATTCAATCTACCCCTTCTGGCAAAAATAAATCCAAAAGAGGAAAGGGTAAGAACAAGGAGGATAAAAATAATCTGCAAACTAAGAAAACCAAAACACCACCTGTTGACGATAAGGATAAGTGCAAACCCTGATACCCTTGTCTTATCTGTGGTGATGATCACTACACTAAGGATTGTCCAAGATGAGCCAAAGTCACTAAGTTCCTTCAGGGAACCCAAAAACCTCCCACTCTGGCCATGTTGTCACAACCCTTCCCCTCTCAACAACAGGCCCAATTGGTGATTCATGACCAACCTTCCCCCTCCAATACATCCTATGTCTTAATGTGTACAGGTGATTCAAAGAAGAATGACATCACACTTACCACTCGAGCCAAAGATTATTCTTCCTCCAAAGAGAATTTTTATGTAATACCTCCTTCGTTATTCCAACCATCTCCCACGACCCCACCTACCAATGGTCCTCTTCATCTCAAACGACTGAGTTTAGATACAATCCTTTGCCCTCCTCCAAAGGGCGTCATTCGAAAATTGGATTTCAATCCTCCTACACGTGTTGCCCAGAACTACAGTATTGTGGAAGATCTGGCCCAAGCACCATCCGCGATATCAGCCCTTGAAGTCCTTCAGAGTTTCCCTATACAACAAAAGGCACTATTGAAATCTATTGGTGGAATCGACCCTACAGATACGAATTTAATAATTTTTGACTTGGAATATCACATTCCAAGGTTACCCCCTCAACTCGCATTCCAAATACAAGTTATTGTCTCTGACAAAAACATTTGTAGAATAGTTATCGATGAGCGTGCCTCGACGTGTGTCATGTCTATTGCATGATGGAAATTCATTGGCTCTTCTCCTTTGACTGAATCCCACAACATGCTCAAAGCCTTCAATGGATCTATTTTTAAGCCTTACGGTGTACTCCCTTCATTGCCTATTACGTTAGAAGGCAAAACGGTCAATGTTGAAGTGGAGATCTTTGACACTCCTCTCGATTACAACCTTCTACTTGGTCATAGCTGGATCGATTCCATGTGCACAGTTGTGTCCACTCTTTTCCATGTCATGCATTTCCCACACCAAGGAAAAGTAGTTACCATAGACCAATTGGCCTTCTTTCACTTGGATGCACATATCGGCAAGGTACCGTTCATTGCAAAAACCCCCTGGATACGAGAATGTCGGTGTGGGTCTTCTTAAAGATTCCTCGTTGATGGGAACTTTCCCCATCCCACCACCCAATGTTCCACATCCATTTGTTGCCTCGATTAACATGATCTCCACTTCTTTTCATGTAACCCCTACATCTTACGACCCATGGATGGTACCCAACCCCGACGATCATCTTCGATATGGAAATGAAATGCCACTAAGTCTAGTTGAATCTACTTATCGAGCCATTCAATCGGAAACCCTTTCGACCCCCTCTCTTGGTGATTTATCTCTAGATCCATTCCGCATCATTTTTCGCAGGGATGAGATGATTATGTCTACTATGTCCATGGAAGACACCCCTTGGGACGATGGACATCATCATTCCATCCTCTTCCTGGAACAACACACCATCGAGGGTTACCAATGGGTCTCGACCCTATCGACCGTTGTCGTCATTTCTACCATTCATGAGTCTACACACGATTTTTTCTACGAAGGGAACTTAAGTAACATCTCACCCACCCTCCCTCTCGACATATCCATAAAACTAGGAATTGTCAAAACTGTGCATATCGGAGCTTTGTGTTCCCATGACGAAGTGGTCACCTACAAGTCTCTATTCCAGGAATTTCATGACGTCTTCGCATGGAGCTATGAAGAAATGTCGGGTATTGACCCCGAAATTGTGGTACATGAAATTAAGACATATTCGGGCGCTAAACCCGTCCGACAACGACTTCGTCTGGTCCACCCACGTAAAGAAGTCGTTATCAATCTTGAGGTTGAGAAACTTCTTAAGGCTGGCTTCATTTCCCTGGTGGCTCTCACTGATTGGGTTTCCAACCTTGTTCTGATCGACAAGAAACAAGGCACAATCCACGTGTGCATTGATTATAGGGACATTAACAAAGCTTGTCCTAAAGACAACTTTCCTACCCCCTTCGTTGACCAGATCATCGATGATTGTGTCGGAAGAGAAATCTTCTCTCTGATGGATGGTTTCTCCAGATATAATCAAATCAATATCGTACCAGCGGACCAACACAAGACCGCTTTTATTTGTCCTTGGGGCACTTTCGCCTATCGAAAACTCCCATTCGGTTTAAAGAATGCCAATGCAACTTTTCAGCATGTTATGTCTTACACCTTTCATGACATAAAGAACATTGTGCAGCCATATCTCGATGACTTACCTGCCCATTCCATGTGTCATGTAGATCATCCAATGCACCTTCATGCAATTTTCCTTCGATATCAATTTTACCATATACGCTTGAATCCCCACAAATGTGTTTTCTGCATAGAATCCGGCCGAATTCTAGGCTTTATTGTTTCACGTCAATGGATCAAGGTAGATCCATTGAAGGTCGAGGTGATTCTCAATCTCCCTCCTCCTTCCTCACTTCGCCAGTCACAATGTTTGCAAGGAAAGGCAAACTTTCTCCATCGTTTCATCCCAAACTATGATGAGCTAACTCTTGGATTTACATGACTACTCAAGAAAGGTTCTGAGTTCGTATGGGATACCACTTCCAACAAATATTTTGAAGCTTTGAAACTGTCTTTGACACGTACCCCCTACTCTTCCCACCTGACTACAGTCAAGATTATTTCCTTTACCTCGCAGCCTCGGACTATACCATCGCTATGGTTCTCGTCCAGGAAGATGATTCTCATGATGAACATGTCATCTATTACTTGAGTTGGAGTCTCATGACTACCGAAACCAAGTATTTACATGTTGAAAAACTGGCCTTGGAAGCCGTCCAAGGAGTTCAACATTTCCGGCACTATATCCTTTTACGCAAAACTACAGTGATTTCTAACTGCAACCCTATGCAACACATTCTTACACGTCAATTTCTAGAGGGAAAACACTCCAAATAGATCGTAATACTCTAGGATTTTGACTTGGAATTCGAACACGCTAAGTCCAAGAAGTCCTTGGTGTTTTCCAAATTGATATGCGAGCTTCCCCGCTCTGAGACGGAAAATGTAGTAGAAGATTCATTACCCGATGAATCCCTTTTCCTGATCAGTTCCAATGACCTTTGGTATGGAGATATCATCATATATCTCCAAACACAGACTTTATGGCCCAATTTGTCTAGCACTGACCATCATCAAATACGCTACCAAGCCCGTCAGTATATTATCCTCGGTGATACTCTTTATCATCGTGGTATTAACTCTATTTTTCAATGCTGCCAAATGTTTGATGAAGCCGAGAAGGCCCTGGATGACTGGCATTCTGGAGCCTGTGGTGGTCACATGTCTAGGTATGCTACTGCCCAGAAAATCTTATGAGCAGGGTATTTTTGGCCTTCTTTATTCAACGATTGTATAATTACCGTCCAAAAATTCCATGCTTGCCAAACCTAGAACAATAAAATCCGCTCACACCCCACTCCTCTACACCTTGTGGTCTCCATTGGTCCTTTTGCGAAATGGGGTATCGATTTCATGACATATCACCCTCACTCGGTCGAGGGGCATGGATACATTATAGTCGCCATAGATTATTTTAGGAAATGGGCTAAGGCAATGCCAACATTCGACAATACCGGAAAGACTGCAACATTATTCATATTCAATCACATCATTGCTCGTTTTGGTGTTCCTCGGGCTATCATTACTGATCACAGTAGCCACTTTAGAAACTTCAGGATGTCCGAACTCACGAAAAAATTGGGTCTTCACCATGAAAACTCAACACCCTATTACCCTCAAGCCAACAACCAAGTTGAAGCAATAAACAAGGTCCTCGTTACCATGCTTCGACGAATGATAGAGATTCACAAAATGAGTTGGCACACGATGTTGTTTTCAGCATTGTGGTTTTACCGAACATTCGTTAAGTCTTCTACCGGGTTTACACCATTCCAGTGAGTCTATGGTCTACAATCCATCTTGCCGATTGAATGTGAGATACACGAGCCTTAAAACTAGTCATCGAACTTCTCCCAAACACTTATTCCAAAGAAGAACGTCTGTTGTATCTTATGCAATTAGACGAAACCTGTCGCGATGCCACCCTGGTTATAGAATCCCAAAAGAAATGGGTCAAAGCCCAATACGACAAACATGTTAGGACATGCGTTTTCTCCGAAGGTGATCTGGTTCTTCTTTATGAATAATATTGGGACATGATAGGAGACGAAAAGTTTGAAGCGATGTGGCGAGGTCCTTATATCATCAGACGAGTTTTGGAGAAAGGAGCTTATGAGTTAGTGTTAGGATATTTAGACACTTAGGAGTTAGTTAAGATCTACTTGGTCTAATATGTCGTTAGATAAAAGTGTGTTTCTTTAGTATGCATTAGTATGCATTTGTAGTTAGGAAATCCGACGGTCACGATATGTTCCCGACATAGAGTGATCCGACGGTTCATACTCTCCTCGATCTTAATGGCCATTGATCTGTGGCTTAACACCCGATTGGTCCATGATCTCTATTTAAAGAGCATGGAGGTTCATTTGCCGATGATCGCTTGTGAGAAACTCTCTTGTAAAATCTCTCTGTAATTTTTTTCTTTGCATTAATAAACTGCTCCAAGTGGCCACGTTGGCTGGGGCCATGGATGTTTCCCCGTAGGGGTTTTACCACGTGAAAACATCGGTGTGTTGATCTTTTATCTGGTTATGTGAGTGGTTATTGAAGGTGTTCTTCCTCTTTTGGAATACATGTGTTGTCGAACATGGTATCAGAGCCTGTTTGAAGACCCGCTCCTGTTGTAGATCGAGATCGTGAAGCCGAGTTGCCTCATCTCCATTTTATGGAATTTATGTACATTTTTGGGCTGAAAGGACTGTTCCATTGCGTCTGGAGCACGCTTTTCATTCAGGAACACTTTTCTTTTCACTCGAAAAGGTTTTCATTTGCCCAAGATATGGCCATTACAGTCAGAATCTGGAGCGAAATTTTTTTCTTGTGTGAAAAGAGTTTTTTTGGAGCATGCTCTCCAAGGCTGTCTTCCACAACAACAACAACAACACACCCAATCCTCCTTATGAACATTACAATATGTTTTTCTAGATCAGTTGGTTAAAACTTGCCTTATTAAGTAAGAGGTCTTGAGTTCAAGTCTCTCTTTTGTTGCCTTTTTTTGAAAAAGTTCATGCTAAAAATTGTAAAGTGCATTTCACTTCAAGTATAAGAGTGAATCACTATAAGTAGATTTATATTTTATTTTAGAGTTATCTTGCATGCAACTTTTCTGTTATAAGGTAACCTCATTGTAAAAAGTGATCCCCACTTCTCTTTATAAAAGTGGGTCACTTCATAAAGTAGCTTACACTATCACGTGGTTATTTGGTTACCATTTATGTCTTTTTTAAAAGGGGCATAACTCTCATCTCGAAAGTCCGTTTTCAGTGCCGTTTTTTTAAAACCGCACAACTTTTTGAGATATTTCCATCCAGATCATTAGTTTCAGTTTTTAAATCTACATTATCTACATATTTAATATGGATTCTACAAGTACTGTCATGCTTACCAGCGACAACTACTTCCAATGGAGATCCCATATGGAAGATTTATTAAGAAGTAAAGGCCTGTATCAGATTACCATGGGAAAGGAAACAACCCCCACAGATGATGATAAGAAATCCAAATGGGATAATAGGAATGACGAAGCACGTGGACTAATTGGAATGTCCATCTCTTCTGATCTAAGGTACCACCTTCAAGGAATTGATGACCCCGAAGCAGCTTGGGACAAGATTGAATCTGTTTGGTAAACTCAATATTATTCGAGCACAACAGTTAGAAAATCAAATACTGACCTTGAGTCCAAGTGATTTTTCTTGCCTTGGAGACTATCTATCTAAGTTTAAAACACTCATAC
>ML776678.1:1648539-1673292 GCA_009831015.1 Picea engelmannii | reverse complement strand
TTTTCCAGACGTACTTGGGTTTACTTCTTAAAGCTCAAAAGTGAATTTTTTGACAAGTTTTTGGCCTACAAGGCCCTTGTAGAAAAGCAATCTGGACATCAAATTCAAAGGTTAAGAACAGATAATGGAGGCGAATATGTGAAAAACAATTTTACAAGTTGCTACACTACACAGGGCATCCAAATGAAACACATTGTTCCATATACACCACAACAAAATGTGGTTGCTGAGAGAAAGAACCGCACATTAAAAGAAATGGCTAATTGTATGATCCAATCTAAGGGATTAAGTCTACAATATTGGGCAAAAGCAATCAACTGTGAAAATTACATAGTCAATCGCAATCCCACAAAGGCTCTTAAAAATATAACACCAAAAGAAGCTTGGACTAAAATTAAACCAGATGTAAGTCACTTCCGTGTATTTGGCAGTATCGCATGGGCTCACATTCCTGATGAGAAAAGAAAAGCATTGCAGCCTAAAAGTGAGAAGTGTATATTTGTTGGTTATTATGAAGATGTCAAAGGTTATAGACTTCTTCAACCACATTGTAATGAAATTATTGTTCGAAGAGATGTTAAATTTGATGAACATATCTTGGCCTGCGAGCCTAATTCGGCGGTTGTGCCTTCTTCGGCCTGCGAGCCATCTTTGGAATTTGTGCCTTCTTCTATTCCTATTCTGTATTTTTCTTCAGATGATGAAAGTGAGGATGAAAATCCACCTCTGCCTACTGACACTCCTCCAGATGAGTCCTTTGAAACTGAACAAGCACCAGTTCCACCGCTTCCAAGATGGGTCCGTTCAACACGAGAAGCAGCTGGTGATCTTGTCGGTGATCCTTCAGATCAGCGTCGGACACGTTCACAGTTTCAGCGAGCCTCTTCTCTTTTGGCTCAAGTTTCAGAAAGTCATGATCCAAAGACATTTGCAGAAGCCTCAGGTCATCCAAATTGGGATACAACAATGAATGAAGAGTATCATTCTTTAATGGAAAACGATACTTGGGATCTTGTACCTCTTCCAAAAGGAAGAAAACTTGTTATATGCAAATGGGTATACCGAACTAAGTATGCATCAGATGGAATTATTGAAAGACACAAGGCTCAATTAGTTACCAAAGGATTTTCCCAAGTTGAAGGCATTGACTATAATGAAACCTTTGCCCCTGTAGCCATAATGAATTCCATCCGCCTTGTTCTTGCCCTTGCCGCCTCACACAAATGGGAGGTCCATCAGATGGATGTTAAATCTTCCTTCTTGCATGGCGATTTGAAAGAAGAAATCTACATGGAACAACCTCCTGGTTATGTCCAGAATGACTCTAGTCTTGTTTGTCGCCTCAAGAAATCTCTATATGGTCTCAAGCAAGCTCCCCGAGCTTGGTTTGACAAAATGGATAGCTTTCTTATTGCCACTGGATTCTCTAGATTCCATTCTGATCCTAATTTCTATACCAAGAAAGTAGAAATCCATCTCATCATCCTTGTCCTTTATGTTGATGACCTTATCCTTACTGGTAGTGACTCAAAAATTTTAAACCATGTGAAAACCAGCCTTAAGAAAAAATTTGAAATGACAGACTTAGGCTTTTTGCACTATTTCCTTGGCCTCCAAGTTTTGCAAACTAATGAAGGAATTTTTCTTTCCCAGTCTAAGTATGCTTGTGACCTTCTTCGTCTCTTTCACATGGACGATTGTAAACCAACCCCTTCTCCCTTCCATTCTGGAGTCAAGTTTTCTTCCACTTGTAATTCTCCTGAAGTTGATGCCACCCTGTATCGTCAGTTAGTTGGTAGCCTCTTATACTTGACTCATACCCATCCTGATCTTTCCTTTGTTGTTGGTCTTGTTGCCCGATATATGAAAACACCCCATGAAATCCATTGGAAAGCAACTAAAAGGATACTTCGCTATGTTCGTGGTACTGTTCAGTTTGGGATACATTACAGTTCAGGGGGGACTCCCTTATTGGTTGGTTTCACTGATTCAGATTGGGCTGGAGACCCCGATGATCAGAAGTCTACTGCAGGTTATGTTTTCAGCCTTGGTTCAGGACCTGTCACTTGGGCCTGTAAGAAACAACAGGCTATTGCACTTTCTTCAGCAGAAGCAGAGTACCAAGCAGCGGTAAATGCAAGTCAGGAAACCCTGTGGCTTCGACAGATCTTATCAGAGTTTGGATTCCAGCACCAGGATCCGACCAAACTTTGGTGTGACAATCAAAGTGCCATCAAGATCACCAATGACCCAGTTCAACATCAGTGTAGCAAACACATCGAGCTACACATGCACTTCATCATAAAGCTCATTCATGATCAAGTTATTGAAGTGCTCTTTTGCCCTACTGAAGATCAAGTTGCAGACATTTTCACAAAGTCTCTTACAGAAGCGAAGTTTTCCAAACTTTGATCTATGTTAGGAGTTCAGGAAGCTGTCATTAAGGGGGGATAGGCTCTAATGCCTCCTTCCTTATCCTATTTGTGTCATTATTGTAAATCTTTCAATCCTATCCCAAGTTGTTCTTAAGGGGGGATGTTAGGATATTTAGACACTTAGGATTTAGTTAAGATATACTTGGTATAATATGTCCTTAGGTAAAAGTGTGTTTCTTTAGTATGCATTAGTATGCATTTGTAGTTAGGAAATCCGACGGTCATGATATGTTCCCGACATAGAGTGATCCAACGGTTCATACTCTCCTTGATCTTAACGGCCATTGATTCGTGGCTTACCACCCGATTGGTCCATGATCTCTATTTAAAGAGCATGGAGGGTCATTTTCCGATGATCGATTGTGAGAAACTCTCTTGTAAAATCTCTCTGTAATCTTTTTCTTTGCATTAATAAACTGCTCCAAGTGGTCGCGTTGGCTGGGGCCGTGGATGTTTCCCCATAGGGGTTTTACCACGTGAAAACATCGGTGTGTTGATCTTTGATCTGGTTATGTGAGTGGTTACTAAAGGTGTTTGTCCTTTGTTGGAATACCTGTGTTGTCGAACAGTTAGTAGACTATGATGGTATCCCCTTAAGTGAACCCATAAATGAGTTGTACTTAAAGAAATACTATGACTAAGATCACATGTGCATGAGTGCTTTTATTTTATTGTGTCATACTTTTTGTGTGTTACTTTAATATGTTTTTTTCGTTATTTAGTCTTTTCCCCCGACCACTTATCTTACATTGTGCTTGGTTTCCAGATGTTGGATTCTTTGCTACCCCACATTGACTTCACTGATGGCGCTAGTCGTAGTACTCAGAATCTTGCTTCTGCTGCATGGGAAATTTATGCACCTACAAACGAACTTATCAGTCTACGAGGTGTATACCTTGGTTGTGCGACCAACAATATAGCGGAATATAGTGTCGTCATCAAATTTTTGATTGATGCTATTTCTCTTGGTATCCACCACCTAGTTATATGACTCAATTTGCAGCTAGTAGTACTACAACTAAGTAATGTCTATGTTATTCGAAGCCCTACTTTATTACGAGTATATTTATGAATTCTCCTCTTGGAACATTATTTTGATTATATTGAGTATCAACACATTCCTAGATGTTTAAATACATTGACTGATGCATTAACTAAATATGTGTTGGACAAACATTTGGGACTTGTATAAACCAATCACACATTATATGTATAACACAACACAAGATAAGCTGGTAGAAGTCGTATATATGTATATAACGATCAAACGTTTTTACAAAAATTTTCTGTTTAAGGACCGAAATCTCAAAAATACGAAGCCCATGGCTTCTACAAAATAACATCACGGATGACGCTCACGATAACACACGACTACTCGGGCCACCCTATGAAGCAGTCGACTGATAGACTCGGACACGCCCACAGTATGGCACTGGTAACGTGTAGGGATCTCCCCAATAGCCATATCCAGGATGTCCGCGGTCAACCCATCCAAGTTCTACTCCACTGCCTCACAGTCTTCAGCATCCCATCTCTCCACTGGAGCCGCTCCTCCTTGCCATTTAATAGTATACATTCTCGGAGGTCGATAGGGCCCCACATTTGTGTCATCAAAAAACATTTTTTGATTAGTTCTTGGATAAACACAAAGAACATTTGATATGATAAAAATTAAAAAAATTGTTAAAAAGAACAAACAGTGTACTTCTTACCTAGATCACCCCACTAAGCATCCTCAGGTAGGTCCAAATCTGGATCCCCTCAAAAATCCAAACCAACATATGCATAGTCATCAATCATCAGCATATGGGGCCTTATCCAGTCAAAAAATGAATCAGTGTACTTGATTATAGGCCCAGCTACGTTTCGAGCCATGAGGTTTCACCACCTCAACATCGTCGGATCCTATGGGGTCGGTAAAACCCAATCAACCTGTAATCACAGAAGTGGGACCCTCTCGAGAAAGAAGGACACCAAAAGTGATCTGTACCCAAACTGCTTCAAGTTACCCCTCCTGCATTTCGCTAATTATCTCTTTATACTGCGGAGAACTGCATCCGACCAGTTGAAGACCCAAGGATCTCTGCACTCTATGGCATATTGGAAGTATCTCTGGAGAGCCATGTGTGGAGCCGCGCTCCCATCCATGTGTGCAATAGTGAACAATATGGTTTGCAGGGTCAAGTCTTGGACCCCCTGTTTGGTCTAAAATGCGGATGCAAATTAGAGTTTCATTTACTATCAATCCGGGTAAGTAAAATTCGAGGATCATCCAATATATATAGACTTAGAGACAAACTAGACTAAGCTAGGTGAAGAAATGCCAAAGCTCCCTTATAGGAGGTCTTTCATTGGGATCTTCAACATCAATTTAGTCATTTAACAAAATGAAATCTAAAAATTAAAAGACATTGTGAGAAGTGTAAGAAATATTAAAGATCCCTTAGAGGAGACCACTCATTAATATTTCTAATCATCCTAATTCTGATTGATTGCATGAAATATTAAATCTCTCTTACAAGAGACTATTCATTTATATCTCAAGCATATAAATCAGAAACTTAAACTAATGAAATCAAACATTAAATAACAAATCAAGTTCATTGAAGGAAACATTAATACTTTCTTACGAAAGGTCATTCATTAATATTCCAAACATATGAACCTAATGAAATTCACAAACAAACATAAAATAAAATCCTACTAAAATAAAAGTGTACCTGCTAGGCAATGGGGATCCTTCCAAGGATTCACAAGCACACCAAAAGAAAAGTCAAATGTAGAGGATCAAAGAAGCTCCATCTTATTCATCATCAATTGCATATTGTAATTGCAACCATTACATTGATTCTCCAATCTAACTTCTCACTACCAACCTATAAGATACTAAGATTACAAAATGAAGAAGAAGATTAAGATCAAGATTACAAAAGAAGGAGATAACACTCCTATTTATACAAAAGATATGCTAACAAACTCATAAATGTAAATCCACTATTCCCTCCTTTGACCCACATATTTCTCAACCAATGGTGACACATAACCCTATCCTCCCTAATCTCTTCCATGAGGTCCATGATTTCCTCCATGAGGTCCATGATCTCCTCAAATTCTAATTTGAACATAGAGTGCCACATAAGGGTGCCTAGGAAGCTTCTTTTGTACCTACACATGTCAAAAAACTCATTCTAATTGTTAGGTATAAGTATAAGTATATTATTTTCTAAAGTTTAACCACAAATCCACTTAAAAATGTTAAGAATTAATAAACTTTGGAAAAGCATAGTTATAACCCAATGATGAGATAATGTAATGATGTGGAGGTGGAATGAAGGTGACATGAAGGTAATATAGAAGTAATGTGAAAGTATTGGTGAATAATGGAGTGAGAATAGGGACTATTTTGAGCCCTAACACCCCCCAAATAGAAACCTTACCCTTTCTTCTTTCTGCCTCAGGAACACAACACTGGCGACAATAGTCACTCATAGGGAGTCAGCCACCTTGGCCACCGGTTAAGCTAGAATGGTATCCACACTATGATAAGCTCATTAGAAAATAGATATCCTCGATATCTAGGGTTAGCGTATGGACTCCCACGTGAAATAAATGTTGGTCCACATCCCACATGTGGACCAGGTATTCCAACAATCTGAGTTGGGCTCTCATGCCCAGAATCCTGAAGAATTTCAAGAGCCCACAGTCCCGGAGGGTAGCGATGGTACCCAGGTCATTCCTGATAATAGAATCATTTTCCTCATGTTCTCTTTCATGCCACTCCAACATTTTGATGGTCAAACACCTGCACAAGAGCCATGAGAGAAGAGTTAGAAACTTATTCCAAACATTGGCATGTTTTTTATTGAGAAAAACTTATATTCAAAATCCATTTCCTAGCCCTCGCAGGTGAGCCTTTGGTAAAATGCAAGATTCTCGCAGGTCCTGTAAGTCCTGCCTGCTTGAATGCTCAAGCGCATGTTGTGGCCCTAAAACAGATTTAAAATCCAAGAAATTGCCAATAAAAACGAAAACATGAACCATGAAAAGTTGAAGGATCAAGATGTTACCTCCTTGGATGAAACGATTCGTCGAATGATTTCTTGTGCCTCCCACAATCGAGCAAATAAATTTGAGGGAAAATGAGGTGGTTGGACAAGTTTTTTGGCAAAATCACAATGAAATGGTAAAAAGCCCTATTTACCCATATTTATTCACTTTTTACTATTTTTTATTGTTTTTTTATATATTATTCTTATTTTTCTTATAAAACCTAATGCCTTAATCGCCTTGTGAGTATGGTTTTTTCTAGGTATAGAAATTTCGAAGTCTGAACGAAGGGATACAAGTGTTTTTTTCTTTTTGTTGCATATACGACTACTTTTTTAGGGTTTTTTAGGAAAAAACTAAAGCTCAGTCTTCGTTCGTTCTCATGCTCAAAAAAATATGAGAACATAACCGAGTATAATTTTTATCATTTTTTCGTACTCGTCATGGTAACACGAAAACGACGAACCTAAGGGAGTATCGTTTAAGCTCTTTTCATTCTCCATAAAAACAAAAAAATTGTCGAGCGATATTGTTATTTTCATGCTCGTTAAAGTATTTGAAGATAACATCTGTTGAGTAGTATTTTATCTCCTTTTCGGTCTCGTCAGACTACTTTATGAAAAAGGAACTGAGAGAGTTCTCTTTTAGGTGTTTTTCTAGACTCTATAATCATGAAAAAAACCTGAGTTTTCTTTCCTTGGACTCGTAAAACAAACATCAAAAGGCCCATATGGGACTGAGCCACTCCTTCCTAGGGTTCATTAAATATGCTCTAAGGGACTTGTCCAAAGGATGAGCTTACATCGACAAGCGTATGTTATCCTCCTCAAGCTTATGTAAAAATAAAGAGGTACTCGACAGAAATGGTGGGGTAAATTTTGGGAAAGGGATGTGTTTTCGTATTCATATTAATGGCAGTAAGTGTCATTCTTGAACATGACACCCCTTATTCATCATTTGAATCCAGGTTGGGAATCCACTTGTCTCTCATTTGACTTGCTACAAGGTCATATCTTGGGTCGTCTTTGAGTCAGTGTTGCCAAGTCCTTGGTCGTGTCATTCATATGTTCAAGATAAGTTCAAACGAGCCCTCTATTGAGTCAGCCATCTACAATTGTCCATTCTCACCGAGTTGACCCTCCCTATGTCCATTTCAATCCTTGTTCATACTTTGTCTCATCCTCAAAATCTGTTACTTATTTCATGTCATTGATGGGGGATACATCAAGGCCCTCCTGTGATGAGTCTTGTTACATCGACTCCAACTCATTATCCGAAAATAAGACTTAGAAATCATTTAGTACCTTGGAACCTGCATGCCTTAATGGTGGGTCTCTTCACTTTCGACAGGGGTTCACATTATCGATCCCTGATTGAGAGATTCCACCGAGTGCTCAACTTCAGCTCATTCATTTGCATTCGTTCGGATTGTACTTTGGTATCTTGGGAGTCATCGACATCAATGGTGATTTCCCTTGCACTTGTTAACGGTTCCCATCAATGACCAGTAATCAAGTGGTTTATGCCATGTTCGACTTCAACACATGTAATCACATGGATGGATTTGTACTTTCAGGTGACGAGATTGAAAACCCTGAATCTCCTCTTTTGATCCAAGATGTGATGGAGTATGTATGATTTGTAACGACACATAGATCCACTTTGTATGTCTTGTGGCTATGTCATTATTCAAGTCTTCTCACATAGATCCACAGTGTATTCCTGGTGGCTATGTAGCATTTTGATGACATGCATCCACAATGTATGATTCGTGGCCATGACATACGTTTACGATTCATTTGTTATTTGGGTATGGGAATGCCTACCTCAGGACTGCTATTATATTCTACAGATGCTTGGTTGTTTGCAGGTTTCCAACTAGGTGCGCTCCTTGTTTCTGAAACACACATGCATTTTACAAAGTATTTTGGCTGTCACAAGTTCCATCCTCATACTTTGGGGGCCATTCTGTTACACATGATTTTGGTCACTCTGGTGATGTTTCTACAAGTGATGTATTTAGGCTCCCACAAGGACTTTTTGCCTGAGAAAAGTGACTGCTATCTTCTTCCAAAAACACATTGTTGAGGTGAGTTTGTAGGCTACCTATGTTACAGGGTGTGAAAATCCCTCATTCTCGTAGGCCATCCACACTTAGGGTGCAAACTGTTCATATTCTTCTCTATAGGTAGGGTGCGAACCTGTTTTTAAGCTTGAAAAGGAGAAGAGGTCATGAAGGTTCTAGAAGGGGATCTTCTAGAAAATGAGTTGGCATTCGTATGGTTGGCATCCTACTGACTTCTCAGATTTAGTGGGGTCATCCTTATCCATGTAACCATCTCTCCTTCTTCTATATATTGAAAGGATTCTCATGGAAAAGGTTAAACAAGATTGAATGGAGAACTGGTGAAAGAATTGTGTGAAGAACCCTGCTTGGATAGAAGCTTGGAGACTCTTTTTGGCCCACCAAGTGGTATTGGATCTTCTTCATGCAAGTATAGAGAAAGTGTGTGTGTTGGAACCAAGGGTCACTGAAAGGAAGCTTGCGACATCAAGGCGATCCAGTTATATCTTCTACTTTCAATTAATATAATATCGAGGCATGTCCCTTTCCCATAAAATTACTCTTATTTCATTGCATAACTCCTTGATCATATGCATAGGTTGACATTGAATATACTTGGCAATATTCACTTTAGTTGGTTTGCATTGTATTGGAATTGATTTCACAAGAGCACCGGAGCGAAGTGGGAACAACAGAGACCTAAGGAAGAGATATAAAGGTATGTCCCTTATTCCTTCTTATCGGTAGATTCAATGACTACAACTTAGGGAAAGAGTTCTGTCCTATCCTGTTTTTTTTTAGATCCAGGTGGATCTAGGGAGATATGTTAGTGTCTGTACCTACCGATTTATCCTATAACAAAGAGCCTTTCTTCCTCAAAGCTTCACCTCATGATTTTCAAATTGAGATTCAGATTCAATATGACACTATCATGTTACTTGATTCCCAAAAATAGGATTTTCCTATGGCTATATTGGCACCCAAAATACATGAGTTTGTGCCTAGGAAACCATTATAAGTTGTCCTTAGTCATTTGAGAAATCATACATCAAGTGTTTTTTATCAGTCACAGTCTATGAAGCTAGTAGTCAATAAGAAACATAAAGAACAGGGTAAACAATATAGGCATTTACAGGAGTTATGTGAAGTCGATTTTGAAAATAAAAGGAATGGCTGCATCGTGTCTAGAATGATAAGGAATTAGCACAAACAAAGGAATGATCCAATTCAAATGATTATGATAGATTATCAAAACTTTGTTGAAAGTACAAGCCCAGAATCTGTAGAGAATAGTCATCCCCACTATGACTTTGCTTGTAATGTTCCCCTGTCCCTCCAAGACTGTGAGGGATTTTTCAAGAATTTGGGTTGAGATAAAGAATAAGTTAGTGCAAGAAAATACATTAGACTTAGATTGCCAATGATCGCTCCTGAATTTGGAAACTATGTGTTGTCACACATGTTTAGCATGGGCCCAAATATATTATGCAGACATTCCATATTTTCAAATGCACCTTAATTAGGTTATGAGGAAGAATAGGGAACTTGAAAGTGAAAATCGAGAGTTGAGGTTTGAAATACAACAAAGTGCTCCTCGGGAATACAACAAATCCATGAAATCTGGAGATATTATTATTAATAAGTCAACAAATGTCAATGTTATTATGAGATCATAGATGCACGAATCCCCATTTTCCAATGTTTAATTTGGGTAAATAAATATATGTTTTTATTTCTATTTGATTTGTTTGTTAAGCATTAGTTGTTGCATTGTTTTTAGACTAGCTATATAATCAAAGATTTTGTAGCTTGTCTTAATTTAGTCAATTTGATTTTAATTGGATTTTAATTTTATTTCTCGATCTCAAAAGGAATGGGAAGATGTCATATATATTGTTTGGTTAATGAAGACCATGAAGTACTTCTATTTTAAAGCTAGGATCTATTTCAAACAATTTAAAATATATTTTTGAATGATTGATATAACAAACTTTTATAAGTTGTTGTAAACATTATTGTTATAAACTCAAGTTAGTATGTGGTTTTAAAACACTCTATTTTTGTAGATTTACCTCTATCCTGTGGATATGAGAAGTGGATCATTATGATGTTTAAATACTTGGTTAGCTAGGATATCAAATAGGGTGAAAATTTCAGGAGATGGACTCATGGATGTTTTATTGAAGGATATAGAATCGTTCTTTAACCAAGGCTTTTATCCTGCAAGTTAAAGAGTTCAGTTCATATTATAATATATTGGTGTTATGATTTATATTCTTCAAAGTAATTGATTATGAATTGATTAAAATTATCTTTAGTCTGTTTTATCAATACATGGTTCATTATTATAATCTATACATTAATTCTTTCAATCTTTTAATAGTTCATGATTCCAAATTGTATAGTTTTAGGTGATTGTATTATCTTGATGTAAATCTTGAACTGTGTTGAATTTGTTCATATACTCTGAGTTTGCACAGACTATTTTTTCAATGGAAATTTATTTCTTATTGTAAATGGTCATTTATATCCTCAACTATGAATAACAATACAAAAGTTGTCCTTTATGTATTATGAATGAGATCTGAATTGTCAAAGTGAAGTGAATTTCTCTTGTCATTTCAATAGTCTTAGAATTATACAACTATCTGCTATATATTTATGTTAACATGAAGATTGCAGGAGTAGTTTGGTACAAGAAGACACAACACAATTTCTCTTTTAACACTAGCTAGTTTTAGGTTAGTATTTTTTCTTCTTTTGTTATTTGATTTGTGAATGTAGATTCACCTTTAAAATTAAATAATTTGTTAATCTAAGTCAGAACATTATCATCTACATTCACTCTTTTCTTTTCTTTTCTTTTCAAAGATAAAAGTAGATTAGTAATTAATCTTAGCTCTATTTACATTTTTCCTAAGATTTGGTTCTCTTTTATAAACTTAGTTTCCAAGATTTTTTCGCAAATATTGCAATCTGTACATTTGTACACTTTGTATATATAGAACATAAATGTACATAGTATATAATTAGGTTAGTTATTTTATTTTTATAGTTTAGATTATATCCCTTTATCGACAAAGAGAGTCGTAAAACCCATTAGGGTGAGTCATCCCAAATGACTTAGGTTACTTAGACAACTTCAAAGAAGACTTTCCCTCGCATTTGACCATTTGTTCACATATTCCTGTCAACAGATCCCCAACATCGAGTAGTCAGTTAGGAGGACACAATCCTAGAATGAGAATGGTGAATTAGGACACCACCATGAGGCTAATCGTTTTCCATGGAATAGGTAATGACAATGCAGAGAAACATTGGTTTATGTGTGAGGTGATATGGTCTATGAAGAGGATCATATATGAGGAATATAAGATTGTGTAGATGGAGACCACTTTTAGCGATAGATACTTGATGTGTTACATCAAGTAGAAGGTGATTGTGCTAGCCAAAAAGAAGAGGTCCATGACAAAAATTAAGAGATATCCTCTTAAGGAGTTTCAAAATCCTAAGTCCAAATCTCAATGCATTATAGAGATTAAGGAGATCAAGTAGCAACCGAGAGAGACTACATAGGATTATCACCAATAGTTCAATATCTTGTTGGATAGACTGACGTTCTAGATCCAAGACGTGCAACATAGAGAATGGTTCATTACATGGTTTCTTCCCCATATACGAGTTTCTCTTACAGAATAGAAGGTGAATAATTAGGAAGAGGTGGTGGAGATTGTAATGCACCTAGAGGATACACCAGGAGGAGATAAAACATTGAAAGGTTTGGCATAGGTGAAATACCATCTCATCAACATAATGATGTAGTTGCAAGATATGGAAAAGGAAGAGGTGGTGCACGAGCACATATGGTGTACAACGTTTTGATCAGAAGGTCACCACAGGGATGAATTTCCTACTTTCAAAAATTATATGGCAACGAGTGCACCAAATCCATTTTTGATTGGGCCCTAGATGAAATGGTATGAGATTTGCGGATAGTGGGGACAAATTCCATCCCACTTCCAAATAGTGGAAAAGTGTCAAAAAAATCAACATACTCAATTTTGTGATTTCTACAAATCCATAGGGAACGATGTGAACAATTGTTGGTCACTTCAATTGATGCAGGATCAAACCCATGATGTTTTTCGAGTTCAGGAAGAGAATAATGGTGGTGAAAGTGTAGGTGCTAAGAAAGGTGGATATCAAGGAGGTCCCAGAGGTGGATATGGACGAGGTTAAGGATGAGGATATGGAGGGGTAGGAGGAAGATGCCCCACTTGTTTTAACTGTGGTGAGATAGGTCATGCATCAGTATTTTGTACTAAACCGTGTGATCTCTGTGGATGCTTTTATAGTACTAAGAATGTCACAAATGATTTTCCTGACTTATTGAAAAGGTGAGAAGAAAAGAAGGTAGAATGCAACATGGTGACTTTAGAGCCACATGGGAATCAAAATAAGGATGAAGAAGTTGGCGTGCAATTGATAACCCAATGCGGAGAAATGATAGGAATGGAATTTGTTCATGGAGAAATATCAAGCCAAATAATGGAGTGGATGATAAGAAAGGGAGTGTTGCCTCCTCCTAAGTTTGATGTTTCACAACAGAAGTAATTTCTACATGATGAGTGGAGGGACCTATAGGAATAACGATTGGGAGAAGAGATGTAGTACATGACACAAAGGTTGCTTAAAATTCCTAGCTCTATGAGGAAGTACAACATGTGACACACAGGTCGCTCGAAGAAGCCTAAGCCCATGAAGAGTTATAGATTTCTACACATAGGTATTTGGAAGAATCTTTTATGCACAAGAATATAAAATGCATAAAAAAAAGGTTATTGGAAGAAGATCGCAGGAAAGAAGAATTACAGTTAGCCAAACAAAGGGAAATAGAGGAGAATGTGCATGAAGAGCTGAAGCACATAGTGTGAGAAGAAGCACTGCGTGACATGGTTCATGTAGTAGAAACTGAGGACTTGATAAGTAACTTCTTTCACTATTGCTTGAATTTGTAGTGATCGTAATGCTGGGAGAAAATTGATGTATAGGTTAGTGACCTACGCGGGGGAAGAAGGAAAGACTATTACTATATCAACCCCCTTACCAGAAAGGGATGTGTGTCGGGTTAATGAAACAAAGTGCACAGGAAGAGAGTTCAATATGATGGATGAAATTAGAAGATATGAAATGGATGGTGTCATATTGGAATTGGGATCCAATTTGTGCATATCTCCTAGAAAATCCTAAGACTTGATGGGTAAATCGAACTTCGTAATGTTAGAAAAAATAGGATCACGAAACAATAAAATAAAACAAATGTGGAAGTAAAACACAAATGATACACAATAAAATAGAGACATAGATATATGTGGTTCACCCAGTGTGGGATACGTCCACAAGAGAAATTTCCATGTCCTTCTCTTTTATTATCCAACAAAATGAAGGGATACAACCTACAACACACCCATTGTAACTTCCTTTTCTTTCTCGCACAGTCTCCTCTCTCACAATACAATACTTTCATTGCTACATAGCCGTAATACAATTCCCTCATAAAAGAGCATTTCCTTCTAGGAAAAAAAAAACCCTAACATAACTTCTACGGTCAGATCTGCGACCTTATAATGAACGGTCCAGATTTACTATGAAATTATAATATACATTTACAAGGTAATTTTTCCTTCGCTTTGCCCTTGACCCCCCATCAGGAGGGATGATCCCACCATGAAACCCTCCGATGTGGAGGGGTGTACAGTCTTCATGGGGTATACATGGCTGAAAACAAAAACCTTTGAATCAAGAATATAATCAGGCTTCACAACCAATGATCTCCCACTTGGAGATTGATCACAACAAATCCAGTGTTGTTTTATCTACAAGATTATCATCCTTATTGGATCTGAAAAATTTCTCATCTTCACCTTCATGCTTGAAGGCCAACTGAAACTAAGAAGGAAATCAATTTCTCCTTGGTTATTCCCTTTGTTAACATGTGTGCAGGATTCTGGCTAGTTTGTATCTTTTCCAAATTTAGATATCCATATTCCAAGATAGATTGTATGGAATGGTACCTGAGATATATATTCTTAGTATTCAAATGGAAGGATGATCTATTTGCAATATGAATGGAACTCTCATTGTTACAGTACAACCTGTTATTCTCTTGCTTATTTCCCAATTCCTCCATAATGTTAAGCCCTAAATAGTGGCACATTACCCCTTAATTGGGGCATATTACATTAGTAATTTTATTTTATTTATATCGGCTTGGGTCCATTAGTTGTAATTTTACCTCCTAGTATCCTATATATACCAAGGGGACATCTTCATTTGGGATCATCTTGTATTTGGACATTTATGTGGTGTATAAGGAGGTTGCCCCCTTGAGGAGGATTATTGTCTGAATTTATCTCTTTTTCAAGGCGTTGAGTACTTATACTGAGGTTTTCCTATGCTATATTGATATTTGGTTCTTAACATTTGGTATTAGAGCTCAAGGTATTGGGGTTTCGCTGCTACATCTGAGACACCTTGGAATTTTTGCTATATTTTATTTTCTACAATGTTTAAGAAGGAACCCCTTGGATGGTATTTAGAAGACAAATCAAGGAATGTTGGGTTACAATTCAAGATCCAGAGGCATTAAACTTTCAGATATACATCCTTTGTAAGATAGGGTTCAAGAATCATCTTGAATTGAGCCATTGCGAAATTTTGGCTAAAAAACAATTTATGTAATGTTTCAGACTCTGAAATCTGTAGGATATTCACAGAAATTATTAAATTATATGTGATAAAATATTCATCTTCTAGGTCATATTACATTTGTAGATACACCATGTGGAAGATAGGGTATATGACTAGTCTTATTGACTAGTCTCAAGTAGGTGTTCCAGGTAAAACAATCATAACTTGTTCCTAGAGTATCCAAATTGAGTGAGACTAGTTGAATTGGATAGTGAACAGTCTATCATATTTCAAGTACAATTTTCAAAATTTTATATCAATTATTTTTTGTGGGGCACGTTATACAAGTGATATCTCCTCGAAAGGAAAAAAATAAGCTAGTTATGGGGAAGTGACCATAAATTCCACTTGGCACATCCAATTGTTAAGAACCAAATATCAATATAGCATAAGAAAACCTTAGAATAAGTACTCAATTCCTTGAAAAAGAGAGAAATTCAGATAATAAGACTCTTTGAGGGGGAAACCTCCTTATACCCACATAAATGTCCAAATACAAGATGATTCCAAATGTCAATGTCTCCTTGGTATATATAGGAGACTAGGAGATACAATTACAACTAATGGACCCAAGCCGACATAAATAAAGTAACATTACTAATGTAATATGCCCCAATTAAGGGGTAATGTTCCACTATTTAGGGCTTAGCATGTCCCTCCCCTTGGTACAAGTGTTGTCTGCAATGCTTGAGTAAATCTGGATGCTTATGTATAAAAGACTCGTCTTCCCAAGTGGAATCTTCATTCGATAGTTTCCTCCATTTAATGAGATACTATGAAATGGATCTATTCCTCAGTTGGAGAATTCTTGTGTCAATGACAGTTTCAGGCTCCAAAATGATTTTTCCTTCCTTGTCAAGTTCTGTAAATATAGTTTGAACTGGGATCTTATCACCTACCTTCTTTAAGCATGAAATATGGAAAACTGGGTGTAGTCATGAAGATGCATGCAACTCCAATTTGCATGCCATAGTACCAATCTTTTGAAACAACTTATAAGGGCCATATTACTTTGGTGATAATTTATTATCCTTCTTGGCTTGGTTGAGGGACATCTGTTTGTATGGTTGTAGTCTTAAAAACACCCAATCCCCTACTTCAAAAGTTATTTCACTATGATCTTGATATGCTTGTTGTTTCATGCAATTATGTGTCATGGTCAGGTTGTCCTTTAAGATTTGGAGAACTTGTTGTTGATGCTTGATGTGATCTTCCACTTCTTAAACCTTATATTTTTCTTGTAGAGAAGAAGTGATGGAAGGAGGGTGGTATCCATAGAGTTCCATAAATGGTGTAATTTTTGTTGCAGTATGAAAGGAAGTGTTATAAGACCATTCTGCCAAGGGTAACCATTTGAACCATTGTGTTTTTTTATCAAATACAAAGCAATGAAGGTATCCTTCCAGACATGTGTTCACTATCTCATTTTGTCCATGAGATTGAGGATGATAGGATGAGCTATGAGCCAATTGAGTACCCAAACAAGAAAATAATTATGTCCAAAAATGTCAAATGAAGATGGGATCTCTATCACTTACAATAATCTTTGGGCTTCCATGTATCTTTTGAACTGTATCCATGAATGCAGTGGCAATTGCATTCGATTTGAAGGGATGAGAGAGTGCACAAAAGTGTGCGTACTTGGCCAGTCTATCAACAATCACTCTGATGACACTCTTTCCTTTAGACTTCGATAACCCTATGATGAAATCCATGGAAAAATCCTCCTAGCATTGACTTTGGATGGCTAATGGTTGTAAAAGACCCGAGGTCTTAATTTTTTCCACCTTATTTTGTTGGCAAACTAAAAATTCTTCCACAAACCTTTTAACATCATTTTTAAGGCCATCCCAAAAAAATTCCTTCTTAACCCTATGCTAGGTTTTCAAAAATCCTGAGTGTCCTCCTATCAGAGAGGTGTGCAATTCCAATAGTACCTTTTGTTTGAGTTGAGAGTTCTTACATAAATATAAGCGATCTTTGTACCATAGTGAATCATGTTTCCATATAAATGTATATGATGCACTGGAATCTTGCTACAACCTTTGAATGAGAGTCCACACATTTTCATCATTCTTCCATTCCTCTATTGCTTCTATTATCCAATCAGGTTGGATGATCGAGATAGCATGGAGAAAGGCCTCAACATATTTATCCTTTCTTGAGAGTTCATATGCCACAACATTTTGCTTCCCTTTTTTATAGACAACTTCAAAATCATAACCCAATATCTTGGTTACCTATTTGTGTTGCTCTTTTGAAGATAGCCTTTCTTCCAAAAAGTATTTAAGACTTTCATGATCTATTTTGACCTTGAAGTTCCTACCTATTAGGTAAGGGATCTATTTCTTCAATGCATGTAGTATTTCCATCATTTCCTTCTCATAAATGGGTTTGTGTAAGTCCTTTCCCTTGAGTGTCCGACTTTCAAAATCCAGGGTCCTTCCTTCTTGCATTAGGACAACACCAATTCCATTTTCCGAGGCATCACATTCCACAATAAAGGTTTTTGTGAAGTCTGGAGTGGTCAAGACAGGATCTTTGCACATCACCTCTTTAATTTGCTCAAAATCCTTAGTTGCCTCTGGAGTCCATGAAAATTCATCCTTCTTAGTTATTGTCATTAAAGGTTTTGCTATTCCTCCATAGTGTCGAACAAACTTGCGATAGTAACTTGTCAAACCCAAAAATCCTCTAAGATTCTTCAATGTTTTTGGAATCGGCCAATCCATCATGGCATTAATATTGTTAGGTTCTACCTTGACACCTTCATGAGATACGATATGACCCAAATACTCTACCTCCTTCACCCTAAATAAAAATTTGGATGGTTTGGCATATGGTTGTGTCTCCTTTAGTAGTTGTAGCACCTTGTCAACATGTCACACATGATCCTCCCAAGACTTGCTATAGATTAGTATATCATCAAAAAATACTAACACAAATTTCTGAAGGAAGGGCTTGAAAATGAAATTCATCAACCCTTGGAATGTGGAAGGTGCATTTGTAAGGCCAAAAGGCATGATAAAAAATTCATCATGGCCTTCATGAGTTCAAAATGTTGTTTTGGGGATATCTTCTTCCTTCATTCTAATCTAATGATACCCTGAACGAAGATCCAACTTTGTGAAATATATTTCTCCATGTAGTTCATCTAACAATTCATTAATGATGAGAATGGGAAACTTATCTCTAATAGTGATCTTGTTGAGCTCTCTATAGTCTGGACAAATAAGCCATGAGCCATGTTTCTTGAGTACCATTACCATCGGTGCAAAGTAAGAACTTTGGCTAGGTCTAATAATGCCAACCTCTAACATTTCATCAAACATATGCTCAATTTCACTCTTTTGGTCATATGGGTATCTGTACGGCCTGATGTTAGGAGGAAAATTCCCATGAATTAGGTGAATAGCATGATCATGATTTCAAGTGGGTGGAATACCTTTGGGAATATCTTAAAATACTTTTAATGCTTATCAATGTTCCCTTGGATATCTATGGGAATAGATGGCTTAGATGTTTGAACATCTAGTGAGCATAGTTGTGAAATTACACATTGATTCCCCTTTCTCAATAATTTTGTCATGCCATTAGAGATTATCAACTTACTGGGTTTTGTTGTGATACCTCTTAACTCAATTTATTTTCCTTCCAATGAAAATTTCATGAAAAGTTCTTGAAAAATAAAATCCATTGTTCCTAATGATGTAACCATTGTATTCCTACTATGAAATCAACACCACCCATGGGTATAGAAATCATTGGACTATTTAGTACATATTCCCCCATAGTAAGATTGATCCTATTGAATTATCCTGAGCAATTGATAATTCTTCCATATTCAATAATTACTTGAAACTCCGGCGTTGGATATACAAAGCAATTCAGAGCTTTGGCTAATTTATAGTGAATGAAATTATGAGTACTACCATAATCAATTAAGACTATTACTTTTTTCATTTTGATATATCCTTAGATCTTGAGGGTTTGAGGAGTGCTAATTCCAACCAATGCATTACACTATATCGTGGGATTCAACTCTTCAGAAGAAATTGCTTCTACATTTTCATCTTGAGATGGTTCTTCTTCTTGTTCCTCTTCACAATCTATGTAGAATAATTTATTCTCACCACACTTATGTCCTTTATTGTACTTGTTGTCACAATTAAAGCATAAACCTTTTTCTTTTCTTTCTTCCAATTGTTGAGGTGTCAATCTTATAGGTTGAGGTGTTTTAGAAGAAGGAGAATTATTATCTAGATAGATGTTAGGATTGGTCCTTCTAGTAGCCATAGCCATATTTATACTTTCAACATTTCTTGCCACCCTAAATGAATTCTCCAATGATTTGGCTTTGCAAAGGAAAACCTCATGTTGAATGGTATCCCTTAAATTTCCTATGAATACATCAATCAAGTGATCATATGGAATATTTGTTACCTTCATATTCAATCTTTGGAAGTCCTCAATGTGCTCTATAACTGAACCCTTTTTCTTTAGATTTATCAATTGGCTAAAGAAGGTATTGTTCCTTGTATCCTCATAGTGTTCTATCATTTCTTCCATGAAAATTTTCCAAGTAACGAGTGATTTGCGAGAGAAAAACCATCGATACCACACAAATTGATTGGGTTCTAAATATAAAGAAGCAATCTGTACCTTTTGTGTATGTGGCACATCATGTAGATCAAATAATTTCTCCATCTAAAGTATCCATGTGATCGAGTCCTTGCCATTAAACTTCTTCATATCGATCTTCGGAATGTGGTTAGTATTTAACCTAAAGTTGTAGTTTCTCCATTCTTGGTTCATCTTCCTTGTGTCCTCATCATGAATTTCATGGGATACGTTTTCACTTTCAAATGTCCTCTCTATTAGGAAATTTTTCAATCCTTCCATGATCTCCCTTTTTAAACCATCCATCATCCCTTGTAGTTCATGTTTTGTCACTTTCTTCTTTTGTAAATCATTAATGTCCATACGAATTTCTTCACCTTCATCAAGATTCCAAGTAGGACTGTCTGGGGGATTATTTGGTGTATAATTTCCCTTTTTGGTGGCATGTTTGCCAAGCATCACTTTTAAACCTTGATTTTGAGGTGGTTCTACTAGAAAATATTTCTTCTGTTGTATCTCCAAAATTCCAGCCCTTCTAGGTATGAAAATTTGTTTTTTGTAGATCTCTAATATTTCTTCTCTACAATGCCATAGTTTTGAAATCCAACTTATTGTTGTTCCACATATAGTAAAAACATACACTTTGGTGCTCTTCCTACTATCTTTATCACCTTCCATATATTAATCAACATATCCCTGTTGAACAATGTTTGAACCTCCAAAACATAATGCATGAGTAGAAGTACCTCTCAAATACCTGAGAATCCACTTTACTTCCTCCCAATGTTATTTACCTAGATTGTTCATATACCTACTCATAACTCCCAGTACATGTGCAATATTTGGTCTTGTGCAAACCATCACATACATTAAGTTGCCAACTGCTAATGAATAAGCGACCATAGACATGTATTTTATCTCCTCATGTGTCTTGGGACACCTTTCTTTGGTTAATTTGAAATGGTTGGCCAAAGGTTGACTAAATTGTTTTTCATTCTCCATTCTAAACTTCTCCAACACCTTCTCTATGTACCCACCCTGAGACAATGTCAATTTGCGGTTTTTTCTATCTCTTGTTATTCTCATACCAAGAATTTTCTTTGCAGCACCCAAATCCATCATCACAGATGAATTAGCTAATTTATTATTGAGAACATTTATATCCTACATATTAGACCCTGCAACAAGCATTCCATCTAAATACAATAGCAAGATAATATAGCTTCCATTTTCTATCCTTTTAAAATAAACATAGTGATCATAATGACATCTACTTTGACCTTGTTCTATCATGAACCTGTCAAAATTCAAATACTACTGTCTTGGATATTTCTTTATTCCATCCAAGATCTTCTTCAAACAACACACCAAATTTTATTTCCCTTTGACCTCATACCCTTATGGCTGCTTCATATAAATATCTTCATCCAAATCCCCATGGATAAAAGATATTTTTACATATAATTGTTCAAGATGCAAATATTCTACTTCCACAAGACTTAAAATAGTCCCAATTGAAGTCATCTTAACAATAGGACAAAAAATTTCATCAAAGTATATACCTTTGTTTTGTGCAAACCCCCTTACAACAAGTCTATCCTTGTACCACTTTTTGCCTCCATCTTCTTCCTTCAACGTGTAAACCCATTTATTCTGCAATGCTCTTTTTTTCTGCAGAAAACTAAACAAAGTCCCAAGTATGGTTATTTACCAAGGAATATATTTCATATTTCATTCCTTTCTCCCACTTCTTTTTAGTTTCTACGTTCATTACCTCTTCATAACATTATGGTTCACTAGAATCATTCAACAATAAATAATACAATGAAGTAGAGTATCGTTCAGGAGATCTACTTGACTTGGTAGATCTTCTAACAAGACTTCTAGGAGTTTGAGGTACCTACTACTCTTGTTGTTGTACATTTTTGTTTTCTGGTACCTTTGGAATTTCTTTTTCAGTGATCTTATCAAGCATTGTGTATTCTAGTTTTTCTTTTTCCTATTTCTTTCCCTACAAGTGATCTTTGTACATGGCCTTCTCATTGAATATGACATCTCTACTCCTAATGATTTTGTGATTTTCATAATCCCATAATATATAACCAAGATCATTAACACCGTATCCAATAAAAATACACTTCTTGTATTTTTCCTCAAGCTTTGTTTTATTTTCTTTATCAATATGGACGAATGCTTCACAACCGAAAGTATTCAAAAATGAATAGTTTACCTTTTTACCTGTCCATGCATATGGAATTACACCATCCAAAGATATTTAAGGTCCTATGTTTATTAAGTAAAGAAAATTGTTTACAACATATTCCAAAAGTGTAAGGGAAACCCAACATGCAATCTCATACTCCTTGCATGCTCCATGATTGTCCTGTTCATCCTTTCTGTCACACCATTTTCTTGTCGTGTTCTTGGAACTGTTTTATCTCTATGAATCCCATGGTATGAATAGTAATCATCCAACTCCTTGTTGAAATATTCACCTCCATTTTCTAATATGAGAAATTTCAACCTTTTTCATGTCTCATTCTCAACCAAATCTTTCCATTTCTTAAAAGTATCAAAAACATCATATTTTGTCGAATGGAATAAACCCAAGTTTTTCTAGTTGCATCATCAATAAAAGTAACATAGTAACGAGATCCACCAAGAGATGATACCTAAATTTTTCCCCACACATTCGTATGCACAAGATTTAACCTTTCACTCTTATTTTCTTTTCCAACTTTGAGAAATCTGACTCTCTTCTATTTTCCATAAACCCAGTGCTCACAGAAATCCAAATCAATTTGTTTAAGATATGGAAACAAATTTATTTTGTGAAGCATCTGCATACCCTTCTCACTCATGTGTCCAAGCCTATGATGCCACAATGTTGTATCCACTCCTGTAGAAGCTAAAGATATAGAATATTCAATGTTACCAGTAAATAAATACAATGTACCTACCTTCTCTCCTTTTTCTATCACCAGTGATCCTTTGGTGACCTTCCACACCTTATCTGTAAATATGGATATACAACCTTCACTTTCCAACTACCATGTTGAAATTATTTTTTACCTTAGACCTGGAACATGTCTTGCCTCTTTAAAAAACTATTGGTTTCCATTTCTTTCCTTTATTTTTACCTTTCCCGTTCCAACAATTTTGCATAGTGTATCATCACCCAAATGAACCTATCCAAAATCACTTTGAACATAATCTAGAAAATTTTTCCTATGGGGTGCATCATGAAATGAAGCCTCTAAATCTACTACCCAAGATTCATAAATATTATCTACAAAAAGAATCAAAGCATATTGTAACACATCACATGTTAGATTTGCTTCTTGACTTTTCTCTTGTTGTCCATCTCTTTGTTTCTTTGGAGCTCTGGAGTCTTTCTTTAGATGTCCTTTATTCCCACAATTCCATCACTCTATCTTTCCCATTATCGATTTGAATCTTCCATTCCTAAAATTCCCCTGGTTTCCTCAGCCCTTTTCTCTATCCTTTTGTCTTCCCATGTTCTCCATGGTTAACACATTACCTGATGTCTCACTTGTTATTTTCCAGCACATTTCCTCACTAAGGATAACACCAACAACATCATCAAATTTTAAAGTGTTTGAACCAGAGACAGATTTACTTACAACCATGACCAATCTATTCAACCTTTCTGGTAATGAGCACAAGATTAGAACATCCCCGACCTCATCACCAAAGTCCACTTTTACAGAACTTATCTTATTAGTAACCATATTAAATTTATTTAAATTATCTGCAACTGACCCACCTTCTAACATATTCATATTATACAATCTCTTCATTAGAAAAACCTTACTATACACCGAGGGTTTTTGTATAGTTTAGCCAATGCATCCATCAACTCCTTCGTTGTCTTTTCGTTCAAAATATTGAAATCCAATAACGTTGACAATCTCAACCGTATCGTTTCTAGTGCCTTTCTGTCAATAACCTCCCATTATTCATCCTTCATGATCGTCAAATTATTTTCTATTCCACCCAATATTAGGAATAGATCCTTTTGATATAAATAATATTCCATCTACATCTTCCATAACTCATATTCTTTGTCGTTAAATTTATCGACCCTAAAATTTCCATCTTCTATTATTGCTCCCACTCGAACTAGGAACACTCTTTTCCTACAAGTTACCTTTCACTTCGATACCAGTTGTTAGAAAAAACAGGATCTGAAAACAATAAAATAAAACAAATGAAAAAATAAAACACAAAAGATACACAATACAATAGAGTCACATATATACGTGGTTCACCATGTGTGGGCTACATCCACGTGAGAATTTTCCAGGTCCTTCCCTTTTATTATCCAACAAAATGAAGGGATACAACCTACAACACACCAACTATAAATTCTTCTTCTTTCTCTCACAGTCTCCCCCCTCAGAATACAATATTGACAATGATATTGTTGATACTGATAGGGGGGTGAATCAATATCAAGTACAATTTAAAACCTTTTTCAACTTATACTTAAACCATTCAACTCTATCCAATGAGAAATGAACAATAGTATAAGAGTTACACTAATACACCACCATGCACAATATATGAGAAATAATCAATAGTTATTGTTCAAGGGAAGTAATGACTTCCAAAGGTAGCTACAGCCTCCAAATGTAAAGGGAGGGATAAACCTCCAAGAGGAATATACAACTCTCCAATATCAAGAGAGAGTTTAACTCTCCATCCTTGCCCCTTCCTTCCACCCAAGAATATATGAGAGATAATAAAACTTTACATTAAATCATCACCATCAACCAATCATCACATAGAACCTGATAATGCTTCCTGAGACTT
>ML776678.1:1608189-1646777 GCA_009831015.1 Picea engelmannii | reverse complement strand
GTAGCTTTCATAGTTATTCCTTTCATTGATTCTACAATTGATTGCCTTGTGTCCAAAATTTCCACAAGTATAACAATGTCCAAGAAAGAAATTTTGATACCTGGGCATAAGTGATCTTCTTTGTGGTGTGGTCCATCTGGGTTTATGATCTATTCTTCTGTATTTTCCTTCATAATGATTGCTTTCATACCTGATGGGAGATGATCTTCTTGATATCTCATTCCTTCTGAATTCTAGTTTTCTATCTTGTTGTTCAACTTGTTCTGGAGTGTTGGTTTCATCATTTTCAACTTTCTTTTATTGTTTTGTTGTCTTCAAACTATCATTGTATCCTAGTCCTGTCTTGTGGTTTGGAGATCTTTGACTGCTAAGGATCTCATCTAAGTTTTTAGTGCTTTTTTCGAACTTCTTCAACTTTTTTGTTGTCAATAGTAGCTCCCCTTTTGTGTGATCCAATTCTTCTTTCAATTTCTCATAATCTTCTAATTGTTACTTCAAGCTATTAATGGTATTTTCAAGCTTGTAAATCTCTTCTTCACAACTACTCAATTCACCTTCTAATATTATGTTTGTGTTTCTAAGCTTGCTATTTTCAGTTTCAACATGCTTCAACTTGTCAAGATTCTCATCTTCGTGTTCACTCTCTTCATTGTCTTTGTATCCCCAAAAGGAATCAAGGTTGGTTTCTTCATCTGAATCTTCTTCACAAATGATTTATTCTTCTTTAGAATTCTTATGATCATCATCCTGGGTTTCTTGGGTTATGAAGAGGACTTCTCCTCCATCATTATCTTCTTCATCACTCTCATCTGAGGAGATTTCATCATCCTTGGAGTAGAAGCTCTTTTTATTATTGAGACTTCTCTTTTTATAGTAACAATTTTCAACAATATGTCCTATTCTACCACAATTAAATCATTTGAGAGGAGACTTACCTTTCTATATTCCAGTTCCTTTCTGGAACCTTCTTACGAAATTTTCTATTTCTTCATCAAGGTCCTTATCCTTGTATTTTGTCTTCTTTATGGATTTAAAGGCTGCTTCATTGTTTGTCTAGTCACTTTCTGTACCCGTTCTCATTTCATATGCCATAAGAGTCCCATGTAATTCATCCATTGTCATTTTGGTCAAGTCCATAGTTTCTTCAATGGTAGAGACCTTAGCATCATACTTCAAGAGAAGTGATCTCAACACTTTTTGTACAACCAAGGATTCATCGAGCTCTTCACCTAATCCTCTGATAACATTAACAACTTCATCAACTCTAAGAAGATAGGTTGCAATATCTTCCTTTTCATTCATCTTCAAATTTTCAAATTCTATTATATGTCATTGAAGCTTGACCTGCTTAACTTTTGGATCACCCTCGTAGATATTCTTGATTTTGTCCCATACCTCTTTAGCAGTGTTGCATCCCATTACTTTGCTAGCAATGGTTGGTGCCAATGCTGCTAGAATAACATGTCTAGCTTTTGAATTACAACTCATAAGATTCTTCTCATTTGGATTGGTTGGAGCATTATTTGGGATTACATAGCCATTTACAACTGAGTACCAAATGTCTACTCCCAAAACCGTTAGGTAAGTTTTCACTCTATCACTCCAATATGCATAATTTCTTCCATCAAATTTTTGAATCCCATTTGAAATGTGCTCATGGTCATCCATATCTGCTCAGGATTTTCCTTCCAGTGGTTAAACTGTTATGAAGACAACCTGCTCTTATACCAATTGTTTATACTAAGAGGAGGGTGAATCAGTATCAAGTACAATTTAAAACCTTTTTAAACTTATACTTAAACCATTCAAATATATCCAATGAGCAATGAACAATAGTATAAGAGTTACACCAATACACCACCATGCACAATATATGAGAAATAATCAATAGTTATTGATCAAGGGAAGTAATGACTTCCAAAGGTAGCTACATATTACAAATGTAAAGGGAGGGATAAACCTACAAGAGGAAGATACAATCCTCCAATCTCAAGAGAGAGTTGAAATATCCATCATTTCCCCTTCCTTCCACCCAAGAATATATGAGAGATAATAAAACTTTACATTAAATCATCACCATCAACCAATCATCACATAGAACTTGATAATGCTTCCTGAGACTTCTTCAATTTCTACAATTCTTCAATTCTTGGAGTAATCTGATCCTATAGATAATATTGCTCAATGTATTCTCTGAAACTCCTCTAATTTTCACTCCTTGAATCCTCCCCAAAAAGAGGTTATAGAAAGAATGGTAGACATTATTCAATTCTAGTCTATTCAGGAGAGTGAACTTGCACAGAATTACTCGCGCTCAATAATTAAAATCCGATTCTAAAACTCACACACAAGAAACCATAATCTTTACTCTTTCCAATGAAATTTGTCCGAATTCATTTGGATTCTCGATGAAGAAGTTATGATTGTTTTACCCGGAACACTTGTTTATTGACTAGCTTCAGGACTAGTCACAAACCCTATCTTCCACAGAGTCCATCTCCATAATTATAGTGAATCAAGAGCTAAATTTTTTACCAGAGGTGCCTTGATATGTCTTCTCAATACCATAGTGATTTAACCATATGAATCGTTCTAGAAAAAAAAATTATAGCAAAAATGGCAAGATGACCTGAAAATAACATACCTTAGAACACATCACCAAAAGACTTCATCCTCCCTTGAAATCTGGCCTTCTTTTCTTCTTATTTCCTATGAAATTCAACTTATATCAAATGAATGTATAATTATGTTTATTTATACCATTTATGTCACTTCCTTTTAACATTTGGGCTGACCTGACACTTTCTTATTTTGTAATTCTTCTCTTTAATTATCTTCAGGGCCTACATGTACTTTCTTCTTCAATTCACTTTGTCATCTCCAAAAATTCATTTCTCCTCAACCATGAGGATTCACGTGATGTGCCACATGTTGGTGATGGAAGTCACTCCTGGATTGCTAGCAGGAGCAGAGCCCGACGCCCATCAGTTTTATGTCACAGTGGTTTTTTATGGGTGATCAAATGGACAGAGACTCGAGGAAATGTTACTCTAACTCAGAGACTGGGTCTGGCATGTATGAAACAAAGGAGGTCTTGATCTAACTTCTATTAGTGGGTTGATTAAAAGGTGAACAGGTGGAGGACTTGATAAGAGGAGTGAACAAGCTACTTTATGCAACATGCTTTCTGCATTTTGTTGAAGAAAAACCTCAAACGCGAGATCCTCAGGTTCAGGGCTTCGAGGTACTGATAAAGGGACTTGACTGGATTCTCTAATTCCAAGTCGTTTAGCGTTAGGAAAATCACAAGGAATGATTAGAGAAAATGTGACTGTCACAGTGATTAAATTCTACATCATCCTATAACAACTACAACTTGACTGGATTCTCCAATTCCGAGCAGCTCTAACACAGTTTGAACAAAGACATGAAAGAAACTAACATTCATAAGGCAAGAAGTCTCAAGAGTTCATACATAACCAGAGATAACAATGCTTCATTAAATCATTACAACCAGGAGCTCTACTCTACCATCGATCATTACAAAATGGAAAAAATGCCTACATATACTCCTCCCTTCCTTTCGTCCAGTGGAGGCATCTCAAAACTTTCAAAGGGTGACGTCTCCTCAATCAAATATGTCCTTTGTTCCCCTGTAATACACCTCTTTAATTCAGCATGGCTCATGCCAGGGTGGTAGTTGAGCCCTTTGAATGTTGAATTGGTGTGTGCAGGTTCCTCTGGCGGCTTGAAGACTCGGCGTGGCTTCCCTGAGGAGAAATGGTACAGGGGACCCTCCCGGGCAAACTTTCGACTGGGACCTCCATACTCTGCAATAAATAAGCAAGGTGAGGTTTGAGCCACCCTCTCTTTTCTTCATTAATCTCCAGCAGGTACTAAGATTTAGCCCACGTCGATTCAACATCTTGTACATCACTGTGCCTTCCCTCTGCGATTTAGTTCGACGTTTCGGGGCCCGAGTGGCCAAATGACAAACATAAACACCCCTTCCCCAGGCCTCCTTCTTGATGACCAAGCGCCAAAACCATAGGCCCAAGTCTAGGTGCCATCGGAAATTCGGGGTTCGGGATTTCAAAATGAAAGAAACGAGGGGCGCTCGCTCCTCGAAACTCCGATACCCGATATGCCGACCAGATGCCACCTGTCCCAGTTGGATCGGACGGTCCAGATTTTCTTTGGCCCATGGCGCTTCCCCTTGCTAAACCGTGGGAAACTAGTCGGTCCTGATAACCCGATGACCGTTGATCTGCTTTTAAGGATGGATCTCGACCGCCGATGGAAAAACTTCGCCCGCTCGCTTGACTTGCTGCTACAAAATGGGATTCTCTCGTGCTATGCTCAGGTGCTTCCCGTGCAAACTGCAGACCTGGGTACACCTAATCCTGAGACAAGAAATATCACTAACATTAGGCTCCATGGGGGATAGATTCATCCCTGCGATGCTCTAAGAACTCCTTCTATAGCTTCAGTGCCTTGCTATTGGGATATGGAGTCACTTATTAGGCCTAAAAAATACAAAAATAAACTAAACAAAGAACTAAAAGACAATATTTACAAACAGAGGAGTCGTCTAAGGCTCAAATAAAACATTTTTTCAGATAATGCCCATTCACTGGGCTATTGAAAACCTCTTCACCCTCCAGATCCTGCAACCCATAGGTGTTGTTGGAGAAAAACTCAGATATTTTAAAGGGGCCGATCCAGAGGGCATTGAACTTGATGTGCTTGCCTTTATCCTGTCTGGGTGCATCCCACTTAAATACCAAGTCCCCGATATTGAACTCCTTTTTCTTGACCTTCCTGTCAAAATCCTGCTTGATCTTATGCTGATGACTATAAGCCTTGTCTCTCACTTGTTCTATGATCTACTGCACTTCCACTATCTGATGAATTCTTCTGATCATATGATCTGGTTCTCCCTCGTAGTCTTGAAAGAACTTTGCCAAAGGTAAGGAGAGATGAGTAGGGAAAACCGCCTCTGCTCCGTATACTAGTTGAAATTGAGAAGTGCCCAGAGACTTCTTCGTTGTGACACAATCGGCCCACAGAGCAAACTTCAACTTTGAATTCCAGGCTCTTTTGTTATCCTCTAACAATCTTTTGATAATCTTTATCAGGATTTTGTTTGAGGATTCCGCTAAACCATTGCCCTGGGATAGTAGGGGGTGGAATGAATTAGCGAGATATGGAACTGCTCATAGAACTTAATTAGAGGTTCAAACTTGAAAGAAGCAACATTATCGGTGACGATTCTACTGGGACAGCCAAATCGGGCTATGATATCCTCCAGGAAGCTGATAATTACTTTGTGTGATGCGCTTTTGGTGGCTTCTATCCACTTGGTGAAATAATTTGTTGCAGTCAGGATCCATCTATGCTGACCACTTGAGGGAGGATGAATCTCTCCGATGAAGTCCAACCCCCACTACTGAAAAGGTGCCGAAGATACTATGGGTTTCAATGGCAACGATTTGAATTGTTTCTTTCCTGAGAACTTTTGACATTTTGTGCAAGCTCTGATCTCCCTGCAAACATCGGGGAACAAAGTGGGCCAATAATACCCAGCTCGGAGTATCTTGTGGGATGTGGTCTTCCAGAAATGATGACCTCCGCAAAGGCCACTATGAAAATAAAGCGTAACCTTTTGGGCCTCCTGCGGGTCCAGGCATCTCAGAAATACCCCTAGAGGGTCTTTCCAGTACAAGGTTTGGTCAATGAGGCAATACCTGACCGCCTCGAGCTTAAGAGCCCTTGCTTTACTTTTTCCCATTCCATCGGGGGGCTTCAACTCCTGCAGAAAATACAGAATGTCATGATACCAGGCACATTCTGCCAGCGATAAGCCATCTTGAGATCCTTGGCTGGGTGATTCAGCTTGCTGATATCCTAGGCGAGCATTGATGAAACTAACTCCCAAGGCTTCGCAGTTGGATTCAGCCAATAGCTTGGCTAAACCTTGCCCCTTAACCAACTTTGTGGGTTTTATTTCTAAGTCAAATTCCAGAATTTTTGCGATCCATCAGCCTCTTTTCCCATCTACGTCGGGCTGCACAAGGATGTCCTTCACGGAAGCTGAAGGAACATATGTTGTTACTTTTGAATGCAAGACATAGACTCTGTAAGCTTTAAGAACTTTCACCAAGCATAGGCCTGCTTCTCCATGATTTCATATCTTCTCTCTGCGTCTCTTAACGCCCTGCTAATGAAGGCGATGGGCTGCTCACGCCCTTCCTCATTTTTCTGCAATAAGACCGCCGCCACTATATCAAAAGAAGCAAATGAGAAAATTAGGAACTCTTTGGAATAGTCAGGACTGATAAGCACAGGTGCCTCAGTTAATTCCCTTTTTATTTGGTCAAAAGAGGCCCTGGGCTCATCGGTCCATTTCACTTCATTTCCCTTCCTGAGCATGGTCGTGATGTGCTTCACTAGCTCAGCAAAATTCGAGACAAACCTCCTTAGAAAATTAACCTTCCCCAAAAAGGCCTGAACCTCTTTTTTAGACCTAGGCAATGACAAAGCTTGAATTGCCTCCACCCTGCTGGGATCAATTCTCACTCCCTCTGTCGATACTATATGTCCCAATAACTTCCCCTCTTTCATAGCAAACAAAGATTTTATGGGATTTAAGGATAGGCCAAACCTCCGACATTTCATAAAAAATTTCCTCAGATGACTGCAGTGTTCTCTGTTAGACCTGGAGAAAACCGTTATATCATCCAGGTAGATTACCACAAACTTATCTTTCTCCCCGATAAAGGCTATGTCCATTGCTCGCTGAAATGTTTCCCCTGCATTCATCAATCTGAAAGGCATTTTGGCATACATGAATGTGCCCCAAGGAGTGGTGAAAGCCATTTTTTCCCTGTCCTCAGGTATGACTGATATTTGATTATAGACAGAGAAATCGTCGATCATGGATATCCTGGTCGTGCCAGTTACCCTCTGCAATATGTGTTCCATATTGGGTAGGGGGTAATTGTCCTTCCTTGAGCTCCTGTTCAAGTTCCTAAAATCAACACAGAGTTTGATTTCTCCGCTTTTCTTTCTTACGGGGACCAAATTGGCCACCCAATCAGAATATCTCAAAGGGACGATAATTTGGGCATCTAGCAACTTCTTTACTTCTTTCTCCATGATAGGTAGCAGCATGGGATTTGTCTGTCTCAACTTCTGCCTGAATGGCTTAGCCTCTGCTTTCAATGGAATCTTGTGTTCAATGACAGGCGTGTCATAAGTATTGAGGTCTTCGTAGGTCCATGCAAACACATCAGCGAATTCTTTTAATAACCCATCATATTCCGCCCTCTGTTCATTGGTCAAGCTGCTTGATAATTTGACAAACTTAGGCTCCTCCTGCGTGTCGATGTTGCATTCAGCTATGTCAGCATCTTTACTTGAAACACAACCCTTTACTGCCACATCATTCTTGTCAAATAGCCTTTCTAAAGGGACTAGTCCCCTTGGAATGTGATTGCTAGGCAGCTGAATAATCTGGTGATTGGCAATTTTATTTGCAAACACTTCAGGGTGAAGTTCACCCTCCGGGTCGGGATCTTGATCAATGTGCAGTGCTGAAAACTCATCGATGGTCTCAAGAAAATTTATGATTTCAATGCCATCCTCAAATACCTCCCAGTGCTTTACATTGTTTGGGATGGATGGTCTGTATCTTATTTCGACCTCACCATGGATCTTCGGTGGCAGAGAGGCCTTGAACAGACTAGCCGAAACGGCTAAGGAATCGACCGAGGTATTTTCTTCCCTTTGGACAAAAGTAATGTTGAAAGCTGAGAAAAAATTATCAATCAGGTCCCATACCCCATTCCTGTAACTCCTGAGCTGAGGATGCTTAGCCTGATAAACATTCCTGACCTGTTGGATTATCAATTCTGCATCTCCAAACACGGACACCTCTTCAATTCCTAATTCCTTTGCAACCCTCATACCCAGAACAAGAGCTTCGTATTCCGCCACATTGTTGGTAGTTTCAAATTCCATATTGTATGACAGGGATATAGTCTCTTGGTAGGGAGATATGAAAACCACTCCAACGCCAGTGCCTTCGCTAGAAGAATCTCCATCAAAAAACATCTTCCACACATAGGAGCTTTGAGGGGAAATCAGATGATCAGGGCTGGGATGATTTCTGATTAGTAAAGAGCTTTCAGGGGCATCGGTAAGCTGCAATAAACTAGACCCCAAGTCGGTGTCAAGTGAAAATATGGGGTGATGGGTAGGGTCTGCTTCATCACTGACAATATAGGCCAGCTGGGCTTTTCTGTATAATCTCCTTTGTTCCCCTCCAAAGACCAGAATGGTGGCATATGTGAGATCCATCTGTAGTGTCCCTTCCAGTTTTTTGATCCACGATATAGACAACAACATACCGAATTTGGGGGGAATGTCGGCTACCACAATATCCATGACCATACTTTTCATGGGCAGCTGAAACAGAGAAACCAATAGGTCCTTGATGACTCCCAGACATTGCACCCTCCTTGAATCAAAAGAGTATAAATCATGGTAGGCCCTGGTCACTTCTAATCCCAGCTCTTCCATTACGATTTTGGGCATAAGGTTATGGGAAGCCCCTGAGTCCATGAGGTAGTTATGCAGCACTTTATCATGTATATTCAGGGATGTGTAGAAGGGAGGGGATGAATCATATCTATCTTCTACCATGGGCCCTAAGACGACTGCAGGATTTTCATCTTGAAAGTTTATTGAGTCAGAGGGAGGCTGGGGGGATTCAGATTGTAGCAACTTGGAGAGGGACCTTTTGAAGTCCTCATTTTTAACCAGCTCAGAGAGAGGTATAGGAATCCTAATCTTCTGAATCTCATGCTAAAAATTGAAGGACGGGGTAGGTTTAGGAGCTTCTCTTACCTCAATGACAGGCTCTTTGGCTGCTGGCGAAGCACTTTGAGTCTTCTTTTCTTTAGCTATGGATGATACCGTTTTAGTAGGCCTATCTGCTATGAGGGGCTGGTCTAAGCTGTCGAAGTCTCCTTCTTTCCTTCTCGACCTGAGATTATATCTGTTAGAAGTGTGACCAACCCTTTCTCCCTTCCCTAACTCATGGATCTAAATGTTCATCAAGGATCTTTCATATGCAGACTGAGTCAAGTGGGGAAAAGAGGGAGTCTCTTCAATACAATGAATTTCCAGGCCAAACTCATCTATCTCCTCTCTTTCCTCATGATCAACTAGGTTATTTTGGAGGGGGGCTTGAACCCTTTGATCTTCTCTGTCCTTTCCCCTTTGTTCCCTCAGGAAAACCTGAGGCATATTGTTAGCAGGTCGTCTGAAACCTCTATTATCAGTGTTCTGGGGATTTCTATACACGGGCTTCCCTTCTAATTCCCACCTCGCCATCTTGGCAGCAACCGATGTTATTGCTCTAGCTGTCTCATCTGTCTGATGGGGCAGGGGAGAGGAACTGGATGAGGAAGTTTCATGCCTGTTCTTGGGCGTATTTCTATCACCTATGTTCCTGAGTCGGTTGACAGCCAATATGTTAGATTCTACCTCCACGGCCGCATCCTGCATGTGGGCCAGCATAGCATCTCTTCTCTCCCTCAGCAGTAGGCAGAATTCGGGATCAAAAGCGCTAGAGTAAGTGATCATTGCAGAGGCTTCGGAGGGCTTTATCTCAGCAGGGATTCTATTGTACATTTTATTAAATCTCTTGGAGAAGTCGGGGACAAACTCTCCTTCCTTTCTCTTCAACGACCCAAACTCTGTCATGTAATACATGAAATCCTTCTTATCTCCCCACTGCCTCAGGAAAGCATTATCCAGGGCTTCAATTCCAGCAATAGATCCGAGAACTAATCCTCTAAACCATTTCCTTACCTCACCATCCAGGCTCTAGACAAAAACCCTCATCCAGACATCTTCATCTCCAATGTTCAGGTTGTCTGCATAACTGTAGAAAGCAACCAGGTGTTCTTCTGCAGTTATGTCCCCTTCCCCGGTGAACTTGGGCATATATTTCAAGTAATCTCCAGTAGGGAAAGGATTCGTGGGATGAGGTAAGATCAAGGGAGCGTACCTAGCAACAACTATGGCATCCATTCTATTCAGAGGGGGATTAACACCGACCATAAGAATATTAGGTGGAGGAGAATTTGGAGGAGAAGGAGTTCGCGAAGGGGATACCGGGAATGAATCTTGGAGTGGGGTGGGAAACAAGAGGTGATTCAAGTAGCAGGCTACCGAGCTCAAGTTAGCAGGTGCTCCTCCTTGCGCAGGAGTTGGGAAATCTTCTGTGGTCGTGGGTCTATGCCAAGGTACAACTTCAGAGGAGAGGGGAGTGACAAGGATTTCTCCCTCCAATCCCAGACCAGGAGGGGAAAACTCAGCAGGAACACTCCCAAAATTCAGGAAACGAGAAACTTGTGAAGGAGTTCTATCAAGAAACTGAGGGGGAGGAAACAAATTTATTACAGAAGGAGATGGCGGATTACCTATTTCGACGATGGAAGCTTTCTCTTCAGGGGCCTTTCCTTTTCTGAGAAGCACCTCTGGATCGGTTTCAGGTGTAGCTAGGGGCAGCTATGGATGAGACTGAGTGTGTTTTCCTTTGAAAGCCACAATTGATAGAGCAGGTTCTCCCCAGCGGATTCGTCACAATGGAGTCGCCAGGTGCACAACAACAATCTTGATAATTCTGATATCTGATGCACCTTCAGAATCAGTTAATCGTTGTCGTTCAATCCCAGGGAAAATATTCAACTTCGTCCCCGGCAACGGTGCCAGAAATGTTGGCAACGAAATTAACCCCTAGATTTCTAGCAAGAGCAGAGCCCGACGCCCATCAGTTTTATGTCACAGTGGTTTTTTATGAGTGATCAAATGGACAGAAACTCAGGGAAATGTTACTCTAACTCAGAGACTGGGTTCAACATGTATGAAACAAAGGAGGTCTTGATCTAACTTCTATCAGTGGGTTGATTAAAAGGTGAACGGGTGGAGGACTTGATAAGAGGAGTGAACAAGCTACTTTAGGCAACAGGTTTTCTGCATTTTATTGAAGAAAAACCCCGAACGTGAGATCCTCAGGTTCAGGGCTTCGAGGTACTGATAAAGGGACTTGACTGGATTCTCCAATTCCAAGTCGTTCAGCATTAGGAAAATCACAAGGACCGATTAGAGACAATGTGACTGTCATAGTGATCAAATTCTACATCATCCTATAACAGCTACAACTCGACTAGATTCTCCAATTTCGAGCAGCTCTAACACAGTTTGAACAAAGACATGAAAGAAACTGACATTCATAAGGCAAGAAGTCTCAAGAGTTCATACATAACCAGAGATAACAATGCTTCATTAAATCTTTACAACCGGGAGCTCTACTCTACCATCGATCATTACAAAATGGAAAAAATGCCTACATATACTCCTCCCTTCCTTTCGTCCAGTGGAGGCATCTCAAAACTTTCAAAGGGTGACGTCTCATCAATCAAATCTGTCCTTTTTTCCCCTGTAATACGCCTCTTTAATTCATCATGGCTCACACCAGGGTGGTAGCTGAGCCCTTTGAATGTTGAATTGGTGTGTGCAGGTTCCTCTGGCGGCTTGACGACTCGACATGGCTTCCCTGAGGAGAAATGGTACAGGGGACCCTCCCGGGCAGACTTTCAGCTGGGACCTCCATACTCTGCAATAAATAAGCTAGGTGAGGTTTGAGCCACCCTCTCTTTTCTTCATTAATCTCCAGCAGGTACTGAGATTTAGCCCACATCGAATCGGCAACTGGTACATCACTGTGCCTTCCCTCTGCGATTTAGTTCGACGTTTCGGGGCCCGAGTGGCCAAATGACAAACATAAACACCCCTTCCCTAGGCCTCCTTCTTGATGACCAGAATCCAAAACCATAGGCCCGATTCTGGGTGCCATCGGAAATTCGGGGTTCGGGATTTCAAAATGCAAGAAACGAGGGGCGCCCGCTCCTCGAAACTCCGATACCCGATATGCCGACCGGATGCCACTTGTCCCAGTTGGATCGGACGGTCCAGATTTTCTTTGTCCCATGGCACTTCCCCTTGCTAAACCATGGGAAAATGGTCGGTCTCAATAACTCGATGACCGTCGATCTGCTTTTAAGGATGGATCTCGGCCGCCGATGGAAAAAATTTGTCCGCTCGCTTGACTTGCTACTACAAAATGGGATTCTCTCGTGCTATGCTCAGGTGCTTCCCGTGCAAACTGCAGAACTGGGTACACCTAATCCCGAGACAAGAAATATCGCTAACACCACATACCACCGGAAACAACATGATGTATACTATCCATCCATGGGTGTTGTATTTGCATGTGCATTTTCATTCATGTCCAAATACCTTCATCATTCTTGCGGTCCAAAACCCATGACTAGGGTTAACATCAATGACAACAACCAATCTTCCAATAGATACATATTCATAATACAATTCCCTCATAAAACAAAGTTTCCTTCAGGGGAAAAAAACATTAACATAACTTTTACCACCATATATGTGACCTTATAATGAACGGTCCATATTTACTATGAAATTATAATACACATTTAGAAGGTAATTTTTCCTTTCAAGGCTTCACTCACTAACCCCCATCGGGGGACCACTTGCCCTAGGACCCGACAAGGGGGGAAATCCCTCCCTGCAACCTCCCCCCCACGTGGATGGGTGTACATTCTTCATGGGGTATAAACATGGCTAAAAAAAATTACCTCTGAATCAGGAAGATAATTAGGCTCCACAACCAACATGTATGGTCTCCCATTTAGCTTCGTTTGGAGAATCAATAAAATATCTATCCTATACGTTGGTTGGATCAATTTGAAGTGAGCATATAAGAGGTGAAGAATAATGCATATTTTAAGGGACTGATATCATGTATAATTGAGATTCGTACCCCACACTACTTGGAATTGAATGGGTCTTTGAAAACAATGTTGTATTAAATATGAAGAAGAGGAAAATATTGTTTGCGATAGACACCCCATGCATGATTTCATCATTATATCCAAATGAAGGTGATAGATAGAATGATCTCATTAATGAGGTTGCGCGGAGCTCTACCATTGAAAATATCTACTACATTATGGGGCGTAAGGAATTTTACATGAATCTCATGGAAGTTGGGGAGATAAGTTGGAGAAGTGTGAAGTCCTCTAATACTGATTCATAGGATGCCATTGCGAGGTGGCAGCATAATCTATATGAGGTCTCTACATGGATATTTTCATGGATAATGAAATAAGTGCGATGGATTGACTCTGAAATATGTGATATCTTGAGGTTTAATGGGATGGGGCCGATGGAAGAGTTATTAGTACACATGGAGAATACCATTCTAGAATATCGAAGGGTTCAATTTATGGATATTTTAGTACAAGGAAAACCTATAGGATTGTGGGAGACACACCACGTAGATATATAAGACTCAGTGCAGGTGGTCGAATTTATAAAGGTCAGATTCTGACCCATTTCTAACTTTGAATTGGCCAATTGGTATAAGGGTGCTTAATATCCTCAAGAGATTTTCTCTACTGTGAATGAAATTGTATTACGAAGAATATCCATCATACCCAATGTGTCCACCATCTCGTCCATACTATGGATATGGTTCCAAGGAGTTGGTACATTCAAGAGGAACTCATGAGGTAGACACTAGATTAGGTTCATGTAAGTGAATTTTTTTATTCAATGTTAATCTTCATGGTCAAAGATTCTTCCTAGAAGGAGGCACTAATATGGATATAAAATGATATCTTCCAACATCAACAAAAGGAAGCCAAACCAAAAATTGTCTGCTCATATAATCAACCACTAGTAAAATTAAAGGAGGTTGTGCATTGCTAGAAATTTGAAGTTGATGATGTTGATGAAGATGAATCAAGAGGCACGAAAATAAATTAGATGGAGGGAGAGAACATTGTGGAAGGAAAAATGGAAGAGATGGCTGCATCGGACTATGGTTGTCCAATTTCGAAAAAGAAGCATAATATTTGTACTAAGGAAGCACCAAAAATGGATATCATCGAAGACTCTTGGGACAAGGAAATTGTCACCGAATTGGTAGATCTTCCAAAGGAACATGACGATTTGTTCCCTTAAAGATTATCACATATGAAGGACAACACCAGTTCCCTTGGGGTCATGAAAATTGAGCTCAATCCAAATTATAAACTTTCTAAGAGAAGGCCTTACCGCTTGAACCCCAAATACAAGGAAAAGGTGCACAAGGAGTTGGATCGAATGTTATATGTTGGGATCATTGTTCCCATGGAGGATTCATATTGTATTAGTCCAATGGTGGTGCAACAAAATAAAATAGGATACATTCAAATTTACGTTGACTTGCAAAGACTTAATGTCATCTACACGCACGATCCATTCCATGTTGTTTTTAGCGATGAGGTCTTGGAAAATTTCAGAGGATGTGAGGAATATTCTTTTACATATGGGTTTTTGGGATATCATCAAGTTCATATCACTGAGGAAGATCAAGACAAGACCATATATGTGATGGAGTGGGGCTCCTTTTCTTTTATAGTCATGCCTTTGGGGATGAAAAATGCACCCATGGTATTTTCTAGGATAATGGTTACAATATTCAAATAATTTATCCACACATTTTTTGAGGTCTACTTGGATGATTAGACAATATTTAGTTTGCTCGAAAATCACATGCAAGCCTTCTTCTTAATGTTGTGCAGATGTCACCAACTCCATATTTCACTAAAATTAAAGAACTGCATCTTCTCTACATCATTTGGGATGTTGTTCAGGCATTTCATTTGCAAGGATGGATTTCTAGTAAACCAATAAAAAAACACCTCCATACTAGATATGGTGGCACCCACTTAGGTCCATAAGTTATGTGCCACCTTGGGTCATACAAGATATTATCGTTGATGTATTCAAAATTATATGAAGATTTTTGTACCACTAGAGAATATACTATGAAAGGACACAAAGTACATTTGGACATAGGAATATAAGGACTCATTGGATACCCTAAAGGAGAAACTAGTCACTTAGTTGATTTTGGTCTTCCCAACTGGTCCAGAATATTTCATGTTCATGTAGATGCTTCATCCATTTCACTGAGGGATATTATTGCATAATCACATGAAGGGCATATTGATAATCAAGTTTATTGTTGTATGTCATAAGCTTGAAAATTATGCATCATAGTGTTTAAGGAGGAAGAAGTGTGGAGAGAAATTGTAGCAGTAGAAGGTGGAAACCTCAACAAAAAATCAAATGAGCGAGTTTTCTGCAAAATTTGAGAGGGATTTCTCATTGGCTTCCTACCTTTCTGCTAGAAATATTTCTAAGAGTGCATGGTACGTGGACAGTGGTGCATCTTTCCATATGACATCATCAATGGAGTTGTTTACAAGTCTAATGGAGAGATACTCATGAGTACATGTGGACATTTTTAATGATTCCAAGTACGCAGTAAAAAGAGTTGGGAATTTTTTGTTTCATCTAGAGTTAGGTATCTCATTATGAGTGAAGAACATTATGTATGTTCCAGGGCTAATGAAGAATATTTTTTCAGTCTCATTCATGGAATATAAGGTTTTTTCTATGGAGTTCCAGAAAGGGAAAGCACTCATCAAGACGAATGGATCTAGAACTCACACTCTCAAGTAATTGGAGTTAGAGAGGGAAATTTGTGCTCATTTCAAGGTGAGACTATTCGATTCTTGGTTCATAGAAGTTACAACCTATATGAGTTGTGGCATAGGAGGATGGAGCACCTGCATTACAAGGAATTGCAAATTCTGAGGGAAATTTTCATTGGTCTTTCATATTTTAGTACTAAGAAGTAGAGGGTGTGCAAAGGGTGTGCACTTGGAAATCATGCCAATGATGATTTGCTAACTACCGAGTCTAGGTCCAAGGGGGTTTGGATATGATACACTCTAATGTATGTGGGATGATTTCAGTAGAGTTAGTACATGGAGGCATGTACTATGTGTATTTTATTTATGATTTCTATACGAATACATGGATCTACTTCATGAATACGAATATTTAGGTGGTTTTTCGGCACATGGTTTCTTTACCGATGGTTTTCTATTTTTGGTTAAGGAATTAGGGTTTTGGAATAATCCAGGTCATTGGGTTAGGGTTTTGAATTCCACTGGCTCCTATATGTATTTTATATTGTAAACATTGTAACAAGATGGATAATATAGAATATGTTGGCTTTCCTCATTTGGGTTTCCAGGGGAAAAATCTCCGTGTAATGTTTGTATTTTCCATTGTATCTTTTCTGTTCTTTTTTTGAATATTTGTTTGCAATAGATATTGTACAAGGTTATAATTTACATTTGGTATCAAAGCTTTATTGGCTTCATGGGGACGCCTTTGTGTTCAAGGGTTTGGCTCGGGACTGTGATAAGCCTTGTTACAGTGGGAGATCTACGGTATTGATTTTCCAGGTGAAAAGAAATGGAAAGCAATTTGAAGATGGAGATTGAGAAGTTTAATGGGAATTTTTTTTATCTATGGAAGATCAATATGGAAGATCTGTTGGTGGACAAAGATTAGTGGATCACGGTAGATCCAGGTACTGCACCTACAGAAAATTCTGCAGATGACTGGAAAAAGTTGGATCGGAAGGCAAAGAGAAAAATCTGACTGTACCTCTCCGATTCAGTATTATTGAATGTGTCAGAGGAAGATATAGCCAAGGATTTATGGGAAAAGTTGGGGCAGTTGTATCAGTCTAAGTCCCTAGTAAATAAACTGTTCCTGAAAAATAAGTTGTATAACCTGAGGATGAGAGATGGAGACTGGATGGCAGAGCATTTGAACGCTTTCAATACTGTGGTAAGTCAGTTAGTATCTGTTGAGATTAAAATTTCAGATGAATATAAATGTATTAGTTTACTGTGTTGTTTACCATACTCATGGGATAGTTTGGTTGTGGCCATATGTAGTAATACAACTTCCTTGAAGTTTGAACAAGTGGTTTCATCCTTGTTGTCAGAGGAGATGAGATGAAAGAATATGGAAGGACATAGAACAGACGCATTAATTGCAAGAGGATGTTACCAGGAAAGAAACATATCTAATTTTACAAGTGGGATATCTAAGTCTAAGGGTAGATCTAAATCTCTTGGAAATTTTGTAAGGGTATGTTGGAGAAGTGGAAAAGAAGGGAACTACAAGAAGCAATGTTGATCCAAAGTCGAGAAAAAGAAGGGATCTAAAGAATATCATTCTACAGAAGAAAATACCTCCAAGGAAGAAGGAGGGGATGTGTACTTGGCTTCTTGAAGCACACATGCAGATCATGAGGCATGGTTGGTTGACTCTGGTGCATCCTTTCATATGAATCCCCATAGGGAGTGTTTCTATGAATATGAAAGGTATGATGGAGGTAATGTTTTCTTAGGTAATGATTCAACAACCAGGATCATAGGAAGAGGAAGAGTCAAGTTGAGGCTCATAGATGGAAGGATTAGAACACTGTTTGGTGTTCTGCACATCCCAAGTTTGGCCATAAATTTGATTTCTGTAAGAAAAATAGACAATGCATTGGTAAAAACAATATTTGAAAAGGAAACCTGCAGGATGGTTCGAGGAGCAATGTGTTGCTGATGGGAGTTTGGTTTGGAACTCTATATAAGCTACAAGGAAGAACTATTACTGATGGGTGTCATAGTTCCATTGTTCCTGATATTGGAGTTCAAGAAGAAATAACTCCTACAGTCTCTAGAGAAAAGGTTATGATGTGGCGTCAAAGACTGGGGCATATCGGAGAGAAGGGTCGTCGACTACTACACGGTAAAGGTATGGTTGAAGGTATGTCTAACTTCTCTCTAGATTTTGATTTCTGTGAACATTTTTTATATGGGAAGCAGAATTGGGTAAGATTCCCCTTTAGTGCAACGAGGGTAGAAGTAATTTTACAGCTAGTTCACAGTGATGTTTTTGGACCTGTGTTGGTCCCATCATTAGGAAAATCTGTGTACTATGTCTCATTTATAGATGACTTCTGGAGGAATACTTGGATATATTTCCTCAGGAATAAATTTGAAGTCTTTGACAGGTTTAAAGAGTTTAAGGCTCTTGTTGAGAATCAAATAGAGAAAAGAATTAAGGTGTTGAGGACAGATAATGGTGGAAATTTTTGTAGAAATGAATTCGAGGAATTCTGTAATAAGTGTGGTATAGAAAGGCAGAAGAATACTCCATATACACCTCAACAGAATGGAGTTGCAGAAAGAATGAACAAGACGCTGATGGAAAAATCAAGTTGCGTGCTCAGTGGTGTCGAGTTAGGGAGATAATTCTAGACAGAGGCAGTGGGTACTGCATGTTACCTGGTCAACAGATCACCCTCATCAGCGTTGGATGACAAGATTCCACAAGAGGTATGGACTGGTAAGGAACCTTCTCTCATGCATCTCAAGGTTTTTGGCTTCGATGCATATGTTCATGTTCCAAAGGAAAACACGAGTAAGATGGATAAGAAGGTTTAAAAGTGTATCTTTATTGCATATAAATATGGTCTCAAAGGTTATAAGATTTGGAACCCAGAAACTAAGAAGTTAGTGTATAGCCTAGATGTGGTATTTAGAGAAATGAAGGATATTGTTAAACAAGAAGTCTTGTCAAGTAAGGAAGAGCCAGAGAAGATAGAGTTTGATTGAAAGGATGATGAATCAGACTCTATAGAAGAACATGAATCATAAGAAGAAGATCCTCATACTCCAGTATTGAGGAGATCGGATCAAGAAAGAAGACTACCGGAAAGGTATAGTCCATCTGATTTCCGTTCAAATTTTGCTTTTTCTATTACAGACGATGATCCTAGAACTATCAGGGAGGTAGTGGATTCAGAGGATGGAAATCTCTGGAAAAGGGCCATGGACGAAGAAATTACATCTTTGGATAGGAATGGGGCTTGGGATCTAGTGGAGTTGCCAACTGGAAGAAAGCTTATTGGCAACAAATGGGTATTTAAAAAGAATCTGAATGCAGAGGAAAAAGTGGAGAAATACAAAGCTCGATTAGTAGCAAAGGGTTATTCCCAGGTTGAGGGAATTGATTTTGGTGAGATTTTTTCACCTGTTGCCAAGTTAACCTCCATAAGATTTATGTTATTTGTTGCTACTGCATTTGATTTTGAAATAGAGCAAATGGATGTGAAGACAACATTCCTACATGGGGATCTGAAAGAAAAAATCTATATGAAGCAACCAAATATGCTGTGAAGGGAGAGAAGGAGTTGGTATGCAAGCTAAAAAATTCCCTGTATGTTTTAAAACAATCACCAAGGACGTGATATAAAAAATTTGATACTTATATGTTGGGACTTGGCTTCACAAGAAGCAAAGAGGATCACTATGTGTATTTTAAATTAATTGGTGATCATTTGACTTATTTTGTCTTGTATGTGGATGACATGTTGCTGATAGGAAACAACAAGGAGATTATTCAGGAAGTGAAAACTCAGTTGTCCTCTAAATTTGACATGAAGGATCTCAGTGCTTTAAATTTCATTTTGGGCATGGAAATTAAAAGAGATCGGAAAAGGAGGAAACTTTGGTTAAATCAGAGAAAATATGTCGAGACAATATTGCAGAGGTTTAATATGCAGGAATCTAAACCGATCAAGGTTCCTATTCCTATTGGTGTAAAGTTATCTGTGGATTAGTATCTCAAGGCACATGAAGAGGAGGAGGACATGTCTCGTGTTCGATATGCGAGTGCAATTGGTAGTTTGATGTATACAATGGTCTATACTAGATTGGAATTTGCACATGCAGTGGCAGTTTTGAGAAGGTATATGTCAAAACCAGGGAAGGAGCATTGGACAATAGTAAAAAGGGTTTTCAGGTATTTGCATGGCACTGCTAGCTATGGATTATGCTACTAAGACCGGGATTGGACAGAGTGGTGGATAAACATGGATTTTTTGATGCAGACAAGGATGGAGATCTGAATCATAGGATATCTAGAAGTGGGTATGTATTTAACCTGTTTGGAGGAGCAATAAGTTGGATGAGAAAAACACAGGATGTAGTGGCACTTTCAACTACAAAAGTTGAATACATGGAAGCCACTCATGCAAGTAAGGAAGAAGTATGATTACAAATATTGTGTTCAGGTATTGGGTTGGTACAACAAGATGTAATAATGGATTGTGACAGTCAGAGTGCAATTGTTCTGGCAAAGAACCCAACTGAACATTCAAAGACAAAGCATAGTAATATTCAATATCACTTTGTGAGAGATATGGTTGAATAAAAGAAAGTATTGTTGATGAAGGTGGAAACTTTGAAAAATGTTGCATATTCATTAGCAAAATCTGTGAGCATTGATAAGTTCTCTTGTGTAGAGGATCCATGGGCATTGTTGCCCTGGATTGTTGACTATGTAATCCTGTAACCCCCTGTGTGCAAAGAAAACAACAAGTGGGAGAATGTTGGGTATGTGTTATATTCTTTGCACGAGTAGTAGTGTTATATTCTTTGCATCGGGACCACATTTTTTCTACCTCAGGACCGCATTATATTTAGGTGATTTTTCGGCACATGGGTTCTTTGTTGATAATTTTCTATTTTCGGTTAAGGAATTAGGGTTTTGGAATAATCCAGGTCATTGGGTTAGGTTTTTGGATGTTTTTGGCTCCTATATGTATTTTGTATTGCAAGCATTGTAACAAGATGAATACTATAGAATATGTTGGTTTTATCGGTTTGGGTTTCCAGGGGAAAAATCTCTGTGTAATATTTGTATTTACCATTGTATATTTTCTGTTATTTTTCTGAATATCTGCTTGCAGTAGATATTGTACAAGGTTAGAATTTACATATATATGTTGTAGGGGATGAATTATCTATTCTTATGTTTGATCAATGATGCATTAAAACCATGTAATATTGTATGATATAATATTTCCTTTAATACTATCTTGTTTTTCTCATGTTTTGGAAAAAGATATGGTGGTGCACTAGCTCCATAAATGCTTTAATAATTACATTGTTCTTGAAAATTGAAATCCTTATTACTACTAAGTAACCACATTGCTTCATTTGATAGCCTTGGAGTAGTTTTTCAAAATAGTAATTAGTAAACCTAAGCAACAAAATTATCACAAATATGACCATACTATCTTTTTTGCTTATTTTTTGATATATTCTAATAGTAAACATGTATTGGAATATTTTCTATTCTCCTTAACCATCCCATATTTAGAAAAGGATTTCTTACACTAATGATGTGAAGCAAGTAAGAATCTGTAATGTAGGAAATTATTAAAATTTTAGAAGAAACCAGAAGTACATGCCATGTATAGAATGTGAGAATGGAGCACAACTTAAGATAAATAAGTTATACAATGACTCTTTAATAAGAAGGATAACATCCTCCAAATAACCAATTACATTCATACATCACAATTCACCTCTCTACAATAATTCATACATGATCTCTATATATACCTATTCACACGTACACATGAATCCCCTTTACAATTAGGCCGACCCTATTACATATATATTTACACATTACATGTACATTCAACTCCATATATTCCCCCCTTTGGGGTCATATCATATACATTTAACCATATATATTTCCCTTTTGGGTCATAACATAATCCATGTAAAATGTTGGAAACGTTTCATGATTTGGTGTCTTTGCTAATTTTAATTCCCTTTGCATGGTGTGAGATAGAATTTATGCCAAATTGAAAATAGAACTTCATGTAGTTACAATATGTATTAATGGAACCTAGGCCTCGTTGAAATGAACACAATCTAGTTCTCCATAGTCTATGCTAACCATGGTAATTGTATAAATATATATGTCCCTTAAGTTTGTGGTTATATAAGCACTATCACCTTTTTCTTGGAACAATTTATGCTTACCCCACCATATAGCCAATATCATTTCGTCAACGAGTTTTAACATAGTTACCAACTTGATGAGAGCCCTCCATCATTCTCATTTTTTTAGAGGTCAAGTTTAGTGGTTATTTGTATACCCATTTCATAACATGATGCTATATATAACACTCTTTACTTTCCAGGTTTGAACTTAAAAAAAATTACAATCATGATCTACAAGTTGCAAACAAAAGACTTAAAATCAATCCTAGAATCAAAAAGTGGTGCATGTAGTATCGCCCCTTTTTCCTTGGGGTTAAAATTATAATTTGTTTAAAATCACAACCTTGAAAATTGGTACCATTATGAAAATATTAAGATCGACCCTTGAAATGAAATGTGGTGCTAATCAGTAGGCCCCCATTTTGGCACCTTTTGCATCCCTTTTTGACACATTTTGGCATACTTTTCGGTTGTTTGTCTCTATAATTGCACCATCTTTCTGTGTTTAAAACGACTCCTGGAAAAATGAATTAGTACGCTAAATTTTGTCATCATTTGTTGATTTATATATAGTAATTCAAATCATGACGATACTTACCTGAGTTGGTGGATTGATACAACTATTTTTGTAGTGCAAGTGTGGATGAAAGAAAACTACAAAGGAGCTACAGGTGTTCCTGCAACATAGTGAACAACCAACTATAAGTAATTTATAGTGTGACCATGGCCTAAGTTTGGGAGATTCTGAGAATTTTTGCAAACAACTTGCTATCACCAATCGAGTATCCACTTGATATGATTCTAATCATTGCCAACTAAAATGATATGAGGACGAAGAGACCAAGATCCATGGAACATTAAGATTTGTTTGAGCCGACTAAAATGGTGAAATGGTGAATCCAAACAACCAAAGGATTCTATACACATATTCATTGTATAAATATGATGACCTTGTGCTACTTTCCTTGGATAGAATTAGGAAAGAAACATAATCGATTCAAAAATTGTTATATTTGTCTTTGTATTAGTATAATCGATGTAATGAAGAACCAACACAGAAAACATGTGCCATCTCTTGGACGAGGGGTGGGATTATCACATTGTAGTGCTATCAGGCTATAGAACGATTTCTCACTATTACAAAGATCTGTATGAGTTGTGTTATATCCATCGTGATGTGAATGCATATTTAATAAAACAAGTTATTATTCATTCTCCAATATGTCATCTGAGGTAAGGCCCCCTCCTAGAAAAGGTATTGTTGTATTTTATTGGAATTAGCACTTTCCATTTGATTGTTTTTATTTTTATTTTTACTTCCAATGCTATGAGTATTCCAAAGAATGTTACTAATTTTCAAGAGATTTTTCCAGAAGACATGTTGATAGCATTTCGTAATAAGGAATTTAGTTATATTTCTGAATATTGGAATTGTATTAAATAATCATAGAATTTAATTTTGAACTCTTATAACCAATTAATTTAAGTTCTTTTATTAATAATGATAATTGATTAAATCATTTGTGATAAGATCATTTCTTGGCTTGAAAAAAGAGAATTATTATGGAGACAAAAAAATAAAGATTGTAGACTCTCATGAAAATACTTAACTACCTTATGTTATGTCCTATTACAACCTGAGTGTCCATCAATTACAAATTAACAAGCCCATATTACAATTCCCTTCATAATACTAAGAGTGATTGTTCCTTGTGTTATTTATTTTCAAGCAAAAGCCAATATATTTTAAGCAAGTAGATCCTGATTCTTCCAAGATTGTCCTTTGCTTTCTAATTTGAGTGATTTTTTTCATTTCCATGCAAGTTCATTTCCTACAAGTCTCATACCAGCTCTAGATTGACATCAAATGAGCGGTCTTTTTAATTATTCTTTTCTCAGATATTAGGAAAGTAATTAAAAATCCAATCAATAACAATAGTAACCCATTTTCACGGATAACATTATAACTTGTTTGAATTCATAGTTTTCACAAATATTACAGCTGGAAACCAAAATATCAAAATCAAATATGGTGCTATACTACAAATCCCAAAAAAACAAGACAAAGAATGTTAATATTTAAAATGAAAAAACATAATAATTTTAAAAAAAATGAAAAACAAAAAAATTAATGAATAAAGCAAGTTTAAAGAAGAAGAATAAAACCATTCAAACTAAAAATAAAAAAATATAAGAGGAAATTAGAGAAAAAATAAAATATTAAAATTAGCAAACACAATTTAAAAATAAAAATTATGTTTATAAAAATATTAAAAAGATAAAAAATCAAAACAACAATAAAGTTAAACTAAAAAGACAATAGCGGCAGGTTTATACGACCGTATAGGCCCGCAAACACCCTACAGTGGTGGCTATAAACAATGCACAAACCAGGGAAGCATGAGGGGAGGATGGGGGGTCGAGGGGTGGGTCTGAAATCAGAGGATGTGGGTGTAGGGGCGATTCCTAAAATCATATTGCCTTCCACACACTTACTCATTTTTTTTTGTTTGTTTTTTTTTTTAATTTATGAATTTTAGTATTTTATTTATTTATTTTAAAAAGATTGTCATTATTATTTTTTTTATATTTATAGGTTTATTTTTTTTTATTTTTATTATTATTTGTTAGTCTTTTAGAATTTTTTTCACCTACATAATTTATTAATGCATTAGACTTTTTTTTTTTTTAATGATAACTTCGTTATGATCTATCTATAGTTTCATTTTTTAATAAAAGTTTGTATTAATAAAACTTAGGACTCAGAAGAAACCAAAAACCACACAAGTGATTATACTCTTATCAATGTGGATCTCAAACCACCCACAAACACAATCTTCTGGCTTATGAAACAAACTTAAAACAACATTTTAATATTACAATGTATTCTAGAAGTTTCTCGATGCATGAGCATCCTTGGAAAGAACGCGAAGCAAGACTTATCAGCGTCTGGGAATCTATATGGGAGCTCAACACTGGAAATACGACAGATATTTTGAAGACCATCTTAACTCAACGTTGGAAAAATCCTTTTGAGGCATGCTTGAATGATCACGAGCGAAGTGGGAGTTTCCACTCCAGCTCTCGAATGTGACTGCACTAGGACAACCATCAGGATAAGTTTTGATGTAGAACAGGAGTCAGGGGGAACCCTAAGAGCACTCTGAGATAAATAGAGGTTTTGTACGCCCAAATGAGGCTGGCTGGGAGTAGATAGAAGTTAGTTGCAAGCTAGTCGAAGATTCTTCTAAGTTTCAGTTTTTCGTTTTTCATTTATAGTTGTAACCATTTTCACTTATGATTATAACAGAGGAAAATTGACCTAATGTATGGTGTGGACATATATGCAATTCTCTATTATTTTGTTCTCACGAATGAATGATTGAATGAATTTCATTATGATTAGATGGAACTATGAATGTTAGGATAAGTTTCAATTGTTTCTCTTCTGTCGAGTGGTGCAAGGTGTGCACAAAGAATGCAAGGAGTGCGTTGATGGGATCTGTTTCGATTCCAAAGCTCAAAAGAGGTAACACAAATTTTTCCCTTTGCAAGTAGTGCAAAGAATCTGGTGCAACGCGTGCACAATCGTCCACAAGAATCCAAACCTAGCGTGAAGATCTGGTGCAAGGAGTGCACAGATCCGAGATTCGACTAAGTGTCGAAGAGTCAAGAGAGGAGAACACTAGGAGAGAGAGAGGAATTTCTCTTCGAGAAATCCTTCGGAATCTGAGTTATCGAATCCTTGAAACACAAGGTGTGCGCGGGAAATCAAAGTCTACACAAGACCAAGCTCAGGAGGAATAACACTTTCATTAGTGTTAAAGAGATCCAAGAGTCGGACTCGTTGGAGGAGCAAATTTTTGAAACCTTTGAATACTTGGAAAATCTTCTAAGTCAGAGAGAACAGAAGCTCAGGAGGAGGAGCGACAGTGACCATTGGATCACAACACAAGGATAAACAACCTTCTGATTCAAGACAAGTTGCACGAGCTTTAATGCTTCGCACACATAGGAGAGGGAATTCGTGAAACCCGAGTTCACGATTAGAGCACAACCATTGATCAAGGAGAGATATGGACTGTTGATTGTCCAGGAAGAATTTTGGCATTTCGGGGATCGAGAGAACGGAGGTGGAAAGTCTTTCGACCTCGCGATATGTGAAATACCGACGAGATATGAGTTGTCATATCATGGGGAAATCAGGACTCTTAGATTGGGAGCTCCAAAATATCGGCATTTCAGGAGTTGGGAGAATAGAGGTGAATCGCATCGGGAATTCCCGATACGTGAAATCCCGATGCACTTGAGAGTTGAGCCCCGGTTCATGGTAAACGATCACATCGATGGAGGCCAAGGGAAGAGCTAAGAAACATTAAGATCTTTTTAGGATTTCGGGAGTCGGGGAGTCAGGGGTGGCTCACCCGCAAAGTCCCGACACGTGAAATCATGACACGCCTTTTGTGTAGGCATGCGGTCATAGCGCATGGTCATGTGGAGGTGAGGCTCGTGCTTGGTGCTTAGTTGCGCAGGAGAAGTTTCATAAAGGACCTGTGGATGTTTTCGTGGGATTCCAGCAGGGAATCGAAGAGTCGCTTCAGCTCGATAAATCAAATAACAATCCTTGACCGGGAGGTCAGCAGAACCTGCCAAGGAAGAGGTAGGGGGTCTACATCAAGTGGTATCAGAGCTGATTTTTGTTTGTAGATTTTAGGCGAAGGAGAAAAAGGACTCGAAGTTGTACTCTGTGTGTAGCGGATAGTCGACACAGTGCCAGGAAGGAGACGAGTGGAACCCCATTTGGCCAATCGAGTTGTAGAAAGGGAGATGTGAGAATTTCGTGCAAGATTAGAGGCAATGGAAGCAACGCAAAGACGAGCACCTGATGCTATAGAAGTCAGTGATGCAAAGAGTGAAGAAGTTGTGGGGGAGAATATCATCAGAGAAGCTGTAGGGGAGGATGTTGCTAAAGAATGCTTGTTGAGAGAAGTTTCCAGATTGGGAGACAAAGCCAAGATAGAGGTCCCAATGTATGAAGACAATTTAGATGTTGAAGAGCTATTGGATTGGATAAGATCCATGGACAAATATTTTGACTATGAAGATGTCGATGAGGAAAGGTGGGCGAGGCATGTTGTCACCAGACTAAAGGGACATGCATCGCTGTGGTGGGATGAACTGCAGGCTAAGAGAAGAAGCAAAGGAAAACAACAGATAAAGAGTTGGGATAGAATGGTAGCCAAGTTGAAGGCTAAGTTTATGCCCAAATATTATCAGATCATTTTTTTCAGGAAAATGAAGAACCTGAGACAGAAAGGGATGTGTTGACGGGCGAAATTGACCGTCCGTCAACTGGGAGAGTGGAACCGGTCCGGGGTTGTCTAAATAACCCAAGCCGTTTGGAATGGACCACCCTGACGAGTTTAACGGATCCATTGGCCGCTCTAAGGTCTCCTGTGAAAACCGGAGAGAAATTATCTGAGCTAAGAAATCTAACTAGAGGTGTCTAAAACAAACTAAACTTTAACTAAATACAAGAAACTAACTAAAATAGAGGAAACTAGAAACTAATAAAACAAAGAAAAGGAACTAATACACTAAATACTAATTATCCTATACAATCCACTAATTACAATTATAATAACTCAAATAAATTACCTAATTATCAGCTGTACTATTTCTTATTCACAAATGTACACTATGGATAACCCACAGATTTGATTAAAACCTGCAAAAATCATATGTATTCTGCCCTAAGACAGTCATGGATCTCTTTTTTGATTTTTGTATTTTATGAAAAAGAAATACAAACTACTGAAATTAAACAATCTAATATATATTACTGAAATTAAACAATGTAATATAAATCTAACTAAACTATCATTTATATTAAACTACTTAACATAAACAATAAACATCTAACTATTTGACCTGGAAACGCTCCAAGTCTGCCCTGTGTAGGATGACTTCTTAAGCTGGTTGGAGGAAGAAATTCACACCATTTAGTCCTTAGGATTCTCGTAAACGATCAGCTATGCTGCTCCTTGAAGTGTTTTACAGGACAAACAAAACATAAAAGAAAATCATAACAATCTTCTGATGATAAATCTCTGCAATAAGGGAAACCGATTATGCAGAAAACTTATATAACAATTCAATCTATGAAGAAGACAAAGCTATCATTCATAAAATGAATCAACAATTGTTATGTCCTTTATCTATTTGGAAGCAACAAGATACGTATAACAGTAAAGAAATTATATCATTTGTATTTGATTTAGATAGCAAAGTAATACTAAACCATAAACAAAATGATATACAAAACTTGAAACAAAGTGTTGATATATTGAAAAGCAAAAGCTATGACAAAACATCAATTCTGCTCCAGTTTGAATCAGAATTACATATCCTTGTTCTCCCACAACTGAGGATGATGATTATTACAACACCATAGGTTTATATAGGTTTCTCACAAGGTAAAACATCCTTGTGAATAATAGCAAATTGTTTTACATAATCTGGGGAAAAAATCCCAAAATCTACTAAACTGGGGAAATAAAATGCAAGTAAAATATGTAGATCATCCCCTAACTGCTCATGATATCTATTGCCAATTCGAATTTGCCTGCAATAGAACACAAAGATCAAATTAGAAGGATGTTTTATTAGGAAAACAATAAAAAATTGACTTTATAGACTTAGCTACAGAATCATCTGATTCTGTAGCTAGTCAAAAATAGCAAACAGGACTAGATATAATCAAATAAAATCAAATCCAAAACTAATTATTAATGATTCAATTAAAATTATCCTTTAAATTAAAACAAATCGAAAAGAATGCAATCGGGACAGGGTAAGAATGCTCTGTTTTTCCAATTGACATAAAATCGAATCAAATCTCAGCATGATTGTTTCATAAATGCAATCAGTGGCGAACTTAGTTGTATAAGATACTAGACAAGCATAATTGATTCGTATAGGATTCATATCGTTTAATCAATTGCCAATATAGAAAATCCGTCACGATTTCATGCATAACTATATTCATAGAATCCAGCCACAGTTCTCGTTCGCTGAGTCTCAAACAGTTCACAGGTATGACCGAAATAATGGTCGTAACTGTCATTGACCAGTTATAGTCATAACAACAGATTAATATCATTCAGTTAAAAGCACGATATGTAAATTGCTTCAATTGTAATCGGATGAAATCATACTCTGTAAATATCAACTCAATAATTTTCATGTTTGATCACCACACAGTCAACAGACAAGGTCTTGACAGAGTCAACAGAATCCATAATACAAACCGGGCATATAACTGAAATGGATATGACTGAATTTAATTATAGACACAAATCGTAAGACTTGATACGATCAATTTCATTCCTCAAATCACAATCAAACAATATATTTGTTACCATCGAATGCAATTCAAATCGTAACAGCCACTATTTTTATCCATTCGAAATTTGATTATGTAACAAATGATATACGAATTGATCCTAACATAGAATATACAATCAGAACAGCTAACCAATTTGCCCATCATATCGCACAAGATATAACCAAATCGAATAGAGATATTGACTGTATTCCAAAATAGAAAAGATATCAACAATCTTTAATAACAAAGTATTCAAATCAAATCATGATCAATCAAATTAAATCTAATCAAAACCAATCCAAAAATTAATAATCAAAACTTATATACAATAGATGCATGACAGAGCAGGTCAACAATGCGTACAGAGTTTATGAATGTGCCATAAAATGAGTGAAAAATATACCAGCAAGATTACTGAGGCTATGCCAATTTAGAATTGACGATTGCCGTGGCTGACTCGACATTCTTGAATAGAATTGAACCAATTGTTCGTTGCTTTTTGTCAGAGGGTTCCACCTTCGCATTACGACCAGTGAGCTTTGCCACTTGGTTTTCCAAATCATGGATTCTGGATTGCAACCTTGGGACATCCAAGTAGTATCTCTCCAACCACAACCCACACTGATCGCAAGGTGGAACAACAGGTTGAACAGAAGGGGGTTTCGATGATTCCCCGAGGGTTTCACGAGGTAGTTCAATGCCACGGAACTTAGGATTATCCCGCAGACAAGGTGGTAAATTCTTGACAAATTCATAAGGAGGTTTGTCACACAAGTCTTCCGAGTAAGGATACTCATCGATGAGAAACCGTTCAATCTATGAATCAGAGTCTTCGCTGACCACGTTAGGTTCTGATTTGGCAGGGGGTTTATGCTTATTTCTCACCATGCGAGATATCAACCTAGCATTTTTCTTGCCTTTAGCATTAGTTTTAGCTTTAGCTTTAGGCCGATTGACTGTAGGCTTAGCAATTTCAACCTGTTTAGTCACAGCCATAGGCAAATTCATAGGTGATTCGGGTTTAGGTTTGGGTAGTAAAACACTGTAAGGAACAGGGGGAATAGGCTGGGTTTCGGCCATCATGGGTTTATCAACCTAGGGAGGGTTCGATTCTTCGAAGCCATTGCGACTGAGAAAATTATCCCAACAATCACGACGTAACCCTAACTCGTAAACCAATATCATTTTAATCAACCCCAAATGGAAGAGGCTGGTATCAGCTTGGCTACGCTTGTACCTTTTAGCCATCTTGAACAAACTTCTTTGCAGGTAGTGGGGCATACTGAGTTCGAAACCCATAAAAAACATCAATAGACGAAGGTGAAACAAGAAAACGAACTCGTACCTGCCCTCACAAGTAACGGATTGCTTGATTATCATCAAGAGATCATACCAACATGGTTTCAACATTTTTGCAGGCAAGCCTTTGTCACAAGAGTTCATTGTTCGAGACTGAAATAACAATGTCCATGGGACATCATCTACCTTGCAACTTTTGGACCACTTCTGTCCCGTAACAGGCAGGCTGGTTTCCGAGCTGAGAAACTGTTCAGTGATTTCAAGCTGGACATCTCCAACTTTGGCTCGGCAGCCATCGAATGATAACGCAAATTGCCAAGACACAGTGTGGTTATAACCATTGAATTTCCTTATGAAGGCGAGCCACCCGATATTTTCCAGGTCTCTATACGCACCATCAAACATCAGCAGTGCTTGGCACCCATTGGGCTCGGCCCTTACGACAGGAGCCATGGCTTCTGTGCATGGTAGGGTTTGGTTTGAGCAATACAAAACACAGGGTCGAAAAACGATAGGGTTTAACAGCTTCAGCGCTCAAAGAGGTAAGGATTAACTACATGCGTGCGAAGGTGGTGGGATTACCACCGCCATGCAGTGTATTAATGACTGAGTACAGTGTTGTTCCATTTATAATCATAATCGTTTAAACCATATGTATCGGCCAACCAAGTCGGTGTACAACCATATCAACGTGCCATCCAACAAATGTAGAATCAACACCATATGTTATAATCATGCGCCAAGTGTACAGTTCAATCCAACATGAAATCCAACATTAACCAATGATCCATCGTATCAATCAAACGTTTTAAACCAATGTTAATTCAATCGTGCTAATGTATAGTTTGAAACTATGATCGTCCAATGTAATATCAAACTCACAAAATAATGCACCAAGCATCGATTTATAAAATTGAAATCCAAAAGATTAATCAATGCGCCTTTGTGAAACTCAAACCATTGTCATTTATTCTCAAATCAACCTTATAATATTGCCAATGCATTTGTTTCACATTCAAATGTTTATATTTCAAAGTTTTTAGAACATTGCAACCAAAAACCTCATATAATCAATGAGTCAAGAGCTCATAGCAATAAGGATCAAAGCATATAAGACCAAAATCAATCATGACCTTTATAGGATCAAATGAGACCAGTAAATCTTCATGCTCAATGGCTTAGTAATCAAATAGATCCAAATGCGCAATCAAGGTAAGAATAAGCCAAAGGACATAAGTTTGAAAGAATCTTTTGCAGTTATGTGATAAACCAATGGTTAAGTGTCTTTCGGAAAAATCAATAAAAGACAACGACAGTCCAAACAATGAAAGAGGTGTTTTCACACTTTCAGTTTTGAAAACTGAATCGAAACCAAATTGCAATTGTCACAAAAATGAAACAAATGTCTAGTTGCACAAAGCGACGATGATTTGTCGTTTATAAGACAAGGGGTGTAGGCAGCTTTTTTAAGAGCAATTAAAAAAATGAATTGGCTGCCAACATGATGATAGTTAAGGTGTACACAAAGGAGTTCTATAGGATGAACATCAGAACTGGACAAAGAGAGAGAGATGAATAAAAATTTGTCAGATACATAAATGGCCTCAGGTATGAAATCCAAGATGAGCTCAGCATGATGTCAGTAAAGATACTGGAGGATTATTATCAGTTTTCACTGAAGGCAGAGGAGAAGTTGGTCAGAAAACAAATCCAGCGAGGGAGGGCTAAAGGCCCAGTCCCAAGCAAAAGCAAGGGAATTACCCATGACAGAGCACATAAGTCTAAGGAAGAAACTGAGAAACCACATAGTCACTCGAAAAGAGGAGGAAGTTCCCGAGAAAGACAGGGTGGTGGAAGAAGTTCTTCTAGAGGAAGAGGAGAAGTAAGATGTTATGCCTATGGAAAGACAGGACACGTGTCTTGTGAATGTCTCAAGAAGAAGAAAGACAGAGGAGGTGAGGCTCACATTTTAGAAGCACAGAGAAGAGATGTTGAATCAGACGGAGCAGAGGATGGAAGATCCCTTATGTTGATGAAAGTTCTCTTAAAACCAAAGGAAGAAGTTGAAAGGTCGGTGCAGAGGAACAATCTCTTCAGAACAACTTGCAAGACTAAAGACAGAGTATACAAGGTGATAATTGACAGTGAGAGCACTGACAAATTAATATCCACAAAGATGGTGGAGAAATTGGAGCTGGAGACAACTGGACATCTGAAGCCATACAAAGTCTCATGGTTGCAGAAAGGACACCAGGTAATGGTTACTAAACAATACTTGGTTGAATTTAAGATAGGAGGATATAGAGATGAAATTATGTGTGATGTAATTCCCATGGATGTATGCCATATTTTGTTAGGAAGACCATGGAAGTTTGACATGAATGTCATTCATGATGGAAGGAAAAATACATACACATTAGATAAGAATGGTAGGACACACATGTTGCTACCAATAGAGGAGAAGAAAGTGAAAGAGGACGCCAGCGCAAGCATACTTCTCATGAGTGGGAAGGAACTCCTAAACGAAGTCAAGGAAAAATAGGAGATGTAGTTTGTTGTGGTGAGGAAACCCAGAGTGATACTTACAAGTACTTCGATGGAGGATTTGCCTGAAGAAGTTTAGGAACTGTTGGATAATTTTGCTGACATAGTGGTGGATGAATTGCCTGACTCATTGTCACCCATTAGAAGTATCATTCACCATATCTATTTCATACTAGGGGCAATTCTGCCAAACAAAGTAGCATACAGATTGACACCTCGAGAGAATGAGGAAGTGAAGAATCAAGTCCAGGAATTGTTAGACAAGAGTTTGGTCAGAGAAATATTGAGTCCATGTGCAGTACCAACTAGGTTGAGCCCAAATAAAGATGGAGGGTGGAGAATGTGTATAGACTCAAGAGCCATTAACAAGATCACCATCAAGTATAGATTTCATTTACCAAGAATGGATGATTTAATGGACTGTTTAAGTGGAGCAAATTTCTTTTCTAAAATATAATTGAAAAGTGGATGTCACCATATTAGGATGAGAGAAGGTGATGAATGGAAGAATGCCTTTAAGACAAACGAAGGTTTGTATGAGTGGCTTGTTATGCCATTTTCCTTAACAAATGCCCTGAGTACTTTTATGAGGCTAATGAATGAAATACTGGAAGATTTCATTGGCAAGTTTGTGGTTGTGTATCTAGATGATATACTAATCTTTAACAGGACAAAAGAGGATCACTTGAGGCACCTGACATTAGTAATGAGGGGGATACAACAGGAGAAGTTGTTGATAAATATGAAGAAGTCCTCTTTTATGAAGACATAACACATTTACTTGGGTTTCGTTATCTCTTCAAATGAACTGAATATGGATCCAGAGAAGGTGAAAGAAATCAAAGAATGGTTATTACCAAGGAGCATGTTCGAGGTAAGGAGCTTCCATGGATTAGTGAGTTTCTTTAGGAAGTTCATCAAAGACTTCAGTGGAATTTGTGTGTCAATGATGGATACAGTGAAGAAGAAGCACAAGCCTTTTAAATGGATAGAGGAAGCTGAGAGGAGCTTCAATATACTGAAGGAGAAAATAACAGAGCAACCAATTCTGGTCTTGACAAATTTCGAGAAGACATTCTAGGTCAGATGTGATGCAAGTGGAGTTGCAATTGGAGCAGTTTTGAACTAGGATAACAGACATGTTGCCTATTTCAGTGAGAAGTTGAACGATACCAAGAGAAAATACTCCACATATGATAATTCATTTTACCCCATAATTAAATCCTTGATGAAGTGGAGACAACCTTGTCCCACGGGAATTTGTCTTGTATAAGGATAATCTGGCTTTACAATTCATAACCAGATAGGAAAAAATGAATCAGAGGCACGCAAAATGGGTTGAGTTTATGAAAAATTTTACTTTTGTCGCAAAACATAATGTTGGGAATGCTAACAAAGTTGTTGATGCATTAAGCTGGAGATGTTTGATTCTACAGGAATTCCAGTTGAAGACCTTGGGGTTTGAACACCTTAAGGACATGTATTGTGATGATACATATTTCAAGGAAGCATATGAAGCATGTGTGAATCCTGTGCTGAGAGATAGAATCCAATGGATAGTATATGATTCAAGAGGGATTGTTGTTCAAAGGCAATCGATTGTGCATGCCAAAATGTTCAATGAGGGATAACCTTTTGAAGGAAAAGCATAGTAGAGGATTGCCTGGACATTTTGACCATGATAAAACATTTTCACAGTTGAGCAGTTCATACTATTGGTGAGGTATGAGAAAAAGAGTGATAAAGTTTGTGAATGGATGTAGAACCTACCAACATGCAAAAGGGAAAATATAGAACACTATATTGTATTAACCATTGCCAACACCAGAGAGGCCTTGGAATGCAATAAGCATGGATTTTGTGTTAGGACTACCAAGAAATCAAAGAGGATTTGATTCCATATTTGTGGTGGTGGATAGATTTTCAAAGATGACACATTTTATCCCATGCCAGAAGACTAGTGATGCAACACATGTTGCAAATATGTTTTTCAAGGAAGTTGTGAGACTTCACGGCCTACCTAGGAGCATTGTCTCGGATAGAGACACAAATTTTGTTGGTCAATTTTGGAGAACATTGTAGAAGAAGTTGGGGGCAGATTTGTCCTTCGGCTCAACTTATCGCCCTTAGACAGATGGACAGACTAAGGTGGTAAACATAAGTTTTGGAAATTTATTGAGGAGTCTGGTCACTGAACACCATAATTAGTGGGATCATATTTTTACACAAGAAAAATTTGCATACAACGATTCACCAAACAGGAGCATTGGAAAGAGCCCATTCCAAATACTATACAGAATGCAACCCAAGGGAGTATTTGAGTTGAGAGACTTGGAGAAGAGTGAGATTAGGAGTGCTGGGGCAGAAGATTTTGTTGCAGAAATGAAAAAGCTCCATAACCAGATCAGAGGACAACTGCAGAGTTCTAGCCAGGAGTAAAAACACAGCGCTGATCAACATCACAAAGAACTTCAATTTGAAGTAGGAGATCAGGTTCTAGCATATCTCAGGAAGGAGAGGTTCCCTAGGGGAACATATAACAAATTACAAATGAAGAAGATAGGACCTTGTAAGATATTGAGGAAATTTGATGCAAACACCTATGAGATTGAGTTGTTAGACGATGTGGGCATATCGCCCATATTCAATGTTTCATACCTATATTCTTACAGGAAGGATGAAACAGAGGGATCAGAAGATCAATAGAAGATTCAGTGGGAGAAACAAATGCCTATAGCAGAAAAACCACAAATGGAGAAGATTGTTAAGCAAAGGATTAACAAAAATACCAGGAGGAAGACTTATTTTGAATATCTGGTCAAGTGGAAGGGACACCCAATAGAAGATGTCATTTGGGAAAATGAGGTTTCTATTCAGAAGCATGGAAAGTCGGTGTAGAAGCTCATGGACATGAGTCCATGAATTTTTGTAAAGGGGAGTATGATGAAGGGGCATCATTGGAAAGAACGTGAAGCAAGACCTATCATCATTTAGGAATCTGTACGAGATCTCAACGATGGAAATACGATAGATTTTTGAAGACCGCCTTAACTCAGCGCCGAAAAATTCCTTTTGAGGCACGCTTGAACAATCGTGAGCGAAGTCGGAGTTTCCACTATGGATCTGGAATGCGACTGCACTAGGACAGTTGTTAGGATAAGTTTTGATGTATACCAGTAGTCAGGGGGAACCCTAAGATCCCTCTCAGATAAATAAAGGTTTTTTACGCCAAAATGAGGTTGGCTATGATCCGGATTATTTTCGGCACGAAATGAGAGCGGATATATACTAAAGAAATGCACAGAGATATCACATATATTCAATAATAACATAAATGCATCAAATACACAACCATAAACACAGATATACAGTAATACATGATTTCTATTAATCAGAGAAATGTACAGAGACTGTAAAAATACAGAGTGAAAGACTCGCTAGAATGGTGGTAGCTTATCTCTGAGAAGAGATGTGACGGCTACTCGCATTCACAAGAAGATTATTACAATGAGGATATAGAGGAATTTTTACAATAAACAGGAATTCCAAAAGTCCTAGACATCCAAAAGCCTAACCCTAGGAGATGAAGCGCCAAAAGTCATGTAGGCCTCGTTTGGGTAAGTGAGTACATCAACTTCCCGGGGTTGTAACTTTTGCATACAATCTTCGTTTTAGGCATGTGATAGCTCGTTGGAAAGGTATTGTCGAGGAGATTAATTTTGGGGAATCAATTATTCCTTTGGATATCTTTGAGAACCTTGATCTCGAAAAAACTTCATTTGGACCCTCAAAATGGCCCCGGAAGTTAAAACCTGCTAAAAATAGTAAATTGCCAAAATGGCCAGAAAACTGTTTTGAGCCATTTGGAAATGGTGGGTGGCCACCAATATCCACCTGGATCAATCCTCCCTCCTTAGGAAGAAATGGTCTCCATTGCATTGAGTTCCTGGGGGAGAGGGAAAAACATTTGTTGAATCTGCATCTTGGTGAGTTGTTTGTCTTGCTAGAGATGTCGCGTTGCTTAGTTTGTGGAAATATTTCATGAACCTGTTGTGGTTGAGGTTGTTCAACAAGTCGAGATACATGAGAGGACGATGTGCAGAAGGAATCTTTGCACTTTACTGCAACCTTGTTGACCTGCTTGTGTTGGATAGAAGGTGCTTGGGGCGAGGCTGTAGTGGTTGTAGTATCCTTTTGTTCCCCTTTTGAACAGATTGTGGAGAAGATGAATTTTGTAGTATGAGATACTACCTTGCAGCACTGTTTAGGTGGGCCAGTAGTTGGAACTACCTCTCGTATCCTGTACAGATGACCCCCAGAGTAATAATGACACTACGGGGTTGAGACTCATAGATAGCATGGTGTTTCCACATATATGGTTGGCCCAAGAGAACATCACAGACATCCAGTGGGGAAACATCACATAATACCTCATCCTTGAAGGGTTGGATGCCGTATGAAAATTGACACTACTGGCTAACACGAAGATCTCGTCCTTGGCGAAGCCACCCGATGTTGTATGGTTGCGGGTGTGGTGCTGTCGACAATCCCAACTGTTTAATGACCTCTGCTAAGATGAGGTTCTTTTGGCTTTCGCTATCAACAATAAAATGCAGCGGGGTCCCCTTCACCCACATCTGTGAATGAAAAAGGCGCTCCCCCTCTTCTGGATCTGTTGGCTCTTCTGGTTGAATTGTTGTAGTCGCGACAATAGCAGTGGGGTCTGCGTTGATGATCTGTCTTTTACCAGTATTTTCAGAATCAGATTCTGAATCAGGGTTCGGCTCCTTGTCTTTGATCTCAGCCACCAATGATTGTTTTGAGTGACATTCGTCGGTGTCGTGCCAGGGGATTTTGTGGAAATCGCACCATTTCTCGGTGTCCTTCTTTGTCTTCCCGTGACCCTTCTTTTCCTGTGGCTTGGATTGGTTTTCAGGAGATTGCTTGTTAGGGCTATCTTTGTCATACTTTGGTTGTTGTGGATTTGCAGACCTGAACTCCCGTTTGTTCTGGTGCTTAAATTTATGCAGGATTTTAACAGCATATCGATAGGCAGAACCGAGTGATGAGATGTCCAAAAAATCCATTTCAATTTGGATGTATCTGTGTAGAGCCCCACGATATTTCAGAACCAAATGTCGTTCAATGTATTTGATACCCAGCTTGGTGCGCAAGGTATGGAAGCTATTGGTGAACTCCAAAACTGTTTGGCCCCTCTCTTTCCGCAGTGTGGTCCATCTCATGTACTGGTCCTCATAGTTTCCAACATGGTAATATTGTTCCTTTTCCGCATCCACAAAAAAATCCCAAGTGGGATCAGACCCATCTATTCCAGACTCCTCTGTGGAACTCTGCTCCCAGTAAGTTTCCCACCAATGTTTGACATGGGGTAGAGCCTTAAGGAGTGCAAAGGTGATCTTTTCCTTGTCTGAAAAATTATGAACAGAGAAATAACCTTCTAGCAGATTTAACCATTTATC
>ML776678.1:1554800-1608092 GCA_009831015.1 Picea engelmannii | reverse complement strand
ATTTAACCATTTATCTAGGGCATCTGCATCTATTTGACCTTCAAATACGGGAATATCAAAATTAACCTGTACCTTGAAAGGCGAGGTGCCTCCAAAGTGGCCGCTTGATGAAGATGCACTTGATGCTATCCATAGGAGTTGAAGGATGTGGGAACAATTCTCCATCATTTCGACCCTCTGTTGCGTGAGAGCTTGCTCAAGCAACAGACTGATAGGATCGTCTGCTCCATCATTTTTCTTTTCTTCCGCCATTGAGGGTTTCTTGGGTGTGCGAGAGATATTTTCCTCAAGAGATACAAGCTCAATACCCAACTTGATATACTCGGACCTCGTCGGGGACATGCACTGAAAAACGATCAAGAGCAGCCTGCTCTGATACCACTGATCCGGATTATTTTCGGCACGAAATGAGAGTGGAGATATACTAAAGAAATGCATAGAGATATCGCAGATATTCAATAATAACATAAATGCATCAAATATGCAACTATAAACACAGATATACTGTAATACACGATTTCTATTAATCAGAGAAATGTACAGAGACTGTAAAAATACAGAGTGAAAGACTCGCTAGAATGGTGGCATCTTATCTCTGAGAAGAGATGTGACGGCTACTCGCATTCGCAAGAAGATGATTACAATGAGGCTCTAGAGGCCTTTTTACAATAAAAGGGAATTCCAGAAGTCCTAGACATCCAAAAACATAACCCTAGGAGATGAAGAGTCAAAAGTCATGTGGGCCCTGTTTGGGTAAGTGAGTACATCAACTTCTTGGGGTCGTAACTTTTGCATACGATCTCCGTTTTAGGCGTGTGATAGCTCGTTGGAAAGGTATTGTCGAGGAGATTCATTTTGGGGGCTCAATAGTGCCTTAAGATATCATTGAGAACCTCGATCTCGAAAAGCCTTCATTTGGACCCTCAAAATCGCCCCGAAAGTTAAAACCTGCTAAAAATAGTACATTGCCAAAATGGCCAGAAAACTATTTTGAGCCATTTGGAAATGGTGGGTGGTCACCAATATCCACGTGGATCAGGCTAGGAGTACATAGAAGTTAGTTGCAAGTTAGCAGGAGATTCTTCTGAGTTTCAGTTTTTCGTCTTTCATTTATAGTTGTAACCATTTTCACTTATGAATATAATAGAGGAAAATTGACCCAATGTATGGTGTGGACATATATGCAATTCTCTATTATTGTGTTCTCACAAATGAATGAATGAATAAATTTCGTTATGAGTAGATGGGACTGTGAATGTTAGGATAAGTTTCAATTGTTTCTCTTATGTCGAGTGGTGCAAGCTGTGCACACACAACACAAGGAGTGAGTTGATAGGATGTGTTTTGATTCGAAATCCTAGAAGAGGTAACATGAAATTTTCCCTTTGCAAGGAATGCAAAGAGACTGGTGCAAGGCATGCACATTCATCCACAAGAATCTAAACCTTGCGTGAAGATCTGGTGCAAGGAGTGCACAGATCCGAGATTCGAATAAGCGTCGAAGTGTCAATAAAGAAGAACGCCAGGAGGGCGAGAGGAATTTATCTTCGAGAAATCCTTCGGAATCTGAGTTATCGAATCCCTGAAAATCAAGGTGTGTGAAGGAAGTCGAAGTCATCATAAGACCAAACTCAGGAGGAATAACACTTTCATAAGTGTTAAATAGATCCAAGAGTCCAACTCGCCGAAGGAGCAAAGGTTCGAAACCTTTGAATACTTGAAAAATCTTCTAAGTCAAAGAGAAGAGAATATCATGAGGAGGAGTGAAAGTGACCGTTGGATCACAATGAAAGGATCAATAGTCGTCCGATTCAAGATAAGGTGCATGAGCTTTAACACTTCTCACACATAGGAGAGAGAATTCGCGAAACCTGAGTTCGCGATTAGATCACAACCGTTGATCAAGGAGAGATCTGGACCGTTGATTGTCCAAGAAGAAATTTGGCATTTCGAGCATCGAGAGAAAAGAGGTGGAAAGTCTTTCGACCTCACGATACACGAAATCCTAATACGCAAAATCTCGGCAAGATCTGAGCCGTCAGATCATGGGGAAATCAGGACCGTCATTTTGGGAGCTCCAAAATATCAGCATTTCGAGAGTCGGGAGAATAGAGGTGAATCACATCAGGAATTCTCGATATGCAAAATTCCGACGCGCTTGAGAGTTGAGCCCCGGTTCATGGTAAATGGTCACATGGATAGAGTCCAAGAGAAGAGCTAAGGAATGTTAATCTCTTTTCGGGATTTCCAGAGTCGGGGAGTTAGGGGTGGCTCACCCGCAAAGTCCCAACATGCGAAATCACGATGCGCCTTTTTTGTAGGTGTGCGGTCATAGGTTGTGGTTGTGTGGAGGTGAGACTCGCGCTTGGTGCTTATTTGTGCAGAAAAAGTTTTATAAAGGTCCTGTGGATGTGTTTGTGGGATTCTAGTAGGGAATCGAAGAGATGCTTCAGCTCGATATATTGAAGAACGATCCTTGACCGGGAGGTCAACGGACCCTGCCGAGGCAGAGGTAGGGTGTCTGCATCGTTTCCTCATTATTCACACATATAATCTCATCATTTAATAAAAACATTGTTAATATAATTAAATCCTCTCTAAAATAGCTAAAATAGCTATGTTGCACGAGTTTCCTAAACATGGGAATGTTGGGAACGTGGATACGAGTGTCGAGAACTAGTAGAAGTTTCCCTCAAATTTACAGGAAACTTGAATTTGAGAGTGGCAATAATATATATTAAAAAAATATAAAAAATATGTTAGATTACAATGATACATTAGATTCCAATGTATAGAGATATTGATACATTTTAAATCTTATTTCAATAAAATTGAAGTTGAACGGAGGACAATGTTTCTCCTGTTACAACAACTACAATATTAAAATTACTAATTTAATTAGTGCTCATAATTATATGAATATATTTAACACAATAATGAAACTTTAACATCCATAAATATTCCATTAGAAAATGAGAAACAAAATTGAAAATACATATATACAATTTTAGCATCGTTTTAAAACTAAACTTTACATATATAAACTTTAAACATCTTTGTAAATTTGCAGCATTATTCTTTTTTTATTGAAAAAAACAAAATAATACTACTCTTCTAATATGAAAATACAATAAAAGTCAAGCAAATGTTTGTGGTGGATAGGGTATTGATTTATTCCACTTTCATGTTTAGTTTGGGCTTGAAGGAAAACATAAATGCATTAAAAGTTTTTCATATCCATAACTATAAAGTGAGTATTATTAAGTTTTTTTACTTTACTAATTTTTGAAATAATATTACCTATAATTTGGTCTTAGTTTTATAGTGATATTTTGAATAAATATAATGAAAATATTTGTAAGAAATTATTTATTTGTAATAAAGGAATAAATATATTTACATTTGAATTTAAATACATACAGCCTGAGTGGGCCTAATGGTTAAAAACATGTGTTTCCTCTTAAGAGGTCACAGATTCAAATCGATAGGGGGGTAGGGTATGTTGAAATTCTTGGGTGGAGGGGGGTCCCATACACCAATTTGGTGTGTTGGCTTGGCCATGACCTTAAAAATAGATTATTATTAATATAATTTTAATTTAAAGCTCTTCTTTTTTGACATAGGTTCCCAAACTCTCATTTCTTGGATGTTGAAGCTCCAAAAACTCCAAAAAACTCTCAAGTTTCCAAAAAAAATTCCGAGTCAGTTAGGGACTTTGGGACTTTCCAAACTAGTTTCAAAACTTCGGAAACTAGATATTGAAAATGCCCAGTTAAAATTCTATTCGAGTAACAAATTAAAATTCTGTAAACCATTGAATCATTCAAGCAACGACTTCTCGAATACCTCCACAATGATTGGATAGGTACAACTAATAATAGTGGATCCGGTTTGGCCTTTTGTGAATCGTCCCAGTCTATTCTATCCATATAAACGTCCATATCAGGCAAGGCGCTCCGAAGTCAAGAACAGCCTTTTTGCCAAATGTCAAAGTGTCTAGAATGTAATGGAAATGCAGAGACACCGTTCAGATTAGGTCATAAAACCGTGAAGATTTTGTCACAAACTCGTTTCGCAAAATAAATCTATGTTTCTAAAAATTGCTGCCTTGGAAAAGAATAAATTAAACGTAACAGCATAAGCTGGGCTGTTTTTGAAATGATATTATGACTTTTGCAAAAGCTGCGGTATAGTCCAGTCAAGTAAGGTCGCATCAGAAAAAGCTTTGAAAGCTCTTTATACCTGCACAGGGATGCAAAGTGTCAGTAAACAGTAACCACCCATTTGCATAATTTTATTAATATCTCCGCATAATTATAGATATAAATTGCAGTCTACTGGAGAGTCGAATACACGATCATATTGTTTTATCGCAATCTTCCTGCTTCTTATTCTCCTTATTCCCATAGTTTCTCAGCGAACATTCGGGAAAGTTCAAATAGCGTCAAATTCTTTCCTTTATTGTTATTCTGCCCCTATCTGTTTCTGATTTAGATTGTCGTTGAAGTGCCCGGCAGCCAAATTCTGTTTAAAATAATGGGCAAGCTTGACAATATTACTGGCTTATCCGTAACTACACTGCAGCCCATCATGGTGACTCCTGCTGAGAATACCCCGAAGGAGATTCTTTACCTGTCAAACATCGACAGTCAAGCAGGAGTGAGAGCCACATGTCAAACCCTTCACGTTTATGGTGCTTGTCCCAAAAACCATGCGGTTCCAGCCCACGTTATCCGACATGCGATCTCGAAAGCTCTGGTTTACTACTATCCTTTCGCTGGACGGATGAGAGAAAACGCTGATGGGAAGCTTGAGGTATGGTGTACAGGAGAAGGTGCCGTGTTCGTTGAAGGCAGTGCAAACTGCAGTCTGGAAGAAGTTGGATACCTGGCCCAACTCACACCATGCTTGAAGCAACTANTTATTTGAAGGAGAATTTTATTGAAGTTTGGGATAAAATTCTATTTTACTTCAATATATATAACCCAACCTCGTCAAAACTTTATTAGAAAATTTGAACCACGATGGAACCTGATCGTTGCCCAACTAGAACCCAAACCATGTGACTTAGCCTGTAATATACTAGCACCATGTGACTTATCCTGTAATATACTAGCACTGTTTACAATGGATAGTTAAAGTTAGTTTTATGGCATTAGGAACTAAAAAAAATTATGTTATCATATTGTTTAATTTTTTTAAAGTATTTATAGATTAAAAAGATGTATTAGCTTTGTGAGTTAGTTGGAGTGGTTTAGTGTTATGATGAGCTAAATTTAATATTTGATAGTTTATTAAATTTTGTCTTTTTAAAATTTATATTTTTTATTAAGTTTATTAGAGTTTAACAAACAAATTTATTATTTTACCATTTATAAAGTAATATGTCTCTTTCAAATTATAAAGTAGTTAGATTTTTATTACCACAAAAAGGTTTCATTATAAATATCCAATTATTATTTTTATTTAATATTTTACATTTAAATTATATTATTATTTTTATTTAATATTTTACATTTAAATTATATTTGAATTGTAATTTTTTTTTAAATTGTAAATAGATTTTTTATTATGAATATTGAATTATATCATTTTTAAATTATTGTTTTCTATATTTACAAATTTATATATAAATGGAGGGTAAAAAACTTATTATGGGCTTGAAAACAATTGTGAATTAACATAACTTTAGCTTTGGGATAAAAATAAAAAGTCTCCCTTCACAATCTTGTCACTTTGGTTATCTTATATGGATGTGAAGTTTGGGGTTGCACTATATCTAGAGAGAATCCTGGAGAAAGATAAAATAGATACAAAATAATTTTATAACTTATAATATCAAAATTAATGGCAATACACCCTATCCTATCCTCTCATAGAAACAAGTCTCTCCCCCATTGAAAACATTGCCAAGATTAGATACCTAACTTACAATGGATGTGAAGTTTGGGGTCAGAATATCATAGAAAGATAGAAATTATAATCTCAAAATTAATGGCAATACACCCTAACCTTTCCTCATAGAAGCAAGTCTCTCCCTCATTGAGAACATTTCCATGATTAGATACCTAATTTACAGGATCAAGATAAAGAACATGGATAACAAAATGCTCCCATAAATTGCTTCAAACTCTAGCCAAAATCACCAACAGCCCAATCAAGGATGACATAAAGATGCCAAATATTAGCTAAATCATTGGGGAATACAAGAACAAGACACCATGCAAAATATAGATAATATTACAAATATTATCACCTCTAAATTTTAGGAGAATATGTGGTGTCATAAAAAAATTAGTGGATAAAATGAAATTAAAATACTACAAACTCTCACTTTTGAGAAGAACATATAAGAAAATCAGCATTGCTAAAATAAGAACAAACTCTCACTAGTTGCATAGTGAAGTTGGGCAGCATTGTACAATGACAATGAGTACAATGACAGTTCCCAAAACACATTGAAACACTTCCTCTTAGATTTCCCTGCATATACCCATATTAAATCATAATCTAAAAATATATTTTTACAATAAACCTTCCTAATCTAATGAATCATTAAAACTATGGTGATCTTGGAAAGCTTTTCTCAATGTTTTTTGAGCATAGAAATACAAATTTAAAGAAATCAAAGTAACCTCTTACCGTTTTTAAATTGTGATAAACCAATTGGTATTAACCATAATCATCCTCATCATCATATATATTTTTCATTATTTTATTTATATTTGTAAATTTTGATTTTAAATTTTATTTCATTAATAAATTTAAAATAATAATTATCTATGAAATTTAACTCAATTATTTGAATTTAATAAATTAAGTCATTCATTTAAAATATATCTTTTTATAAAAAGATATAAACTAAAATTTGAAATTGGATCCAATTTATTTATATCTATAAATATAAATATAATAACCAAGTTTGTTTCCACATTGGGCACATTAATACATATTCTATCAACCTAGGATTTTGTTTTCTTAACTAAATTCAACTTAATTCAATTTGTAATAGCACGTTATTACAATGACAGATTCAAAAGTTCATTCACCCATAAATTTCATTTATAAATAAAGAATTTATATACCGTCTAATGCACAATCGACTTACTCTCACAGTTTTGATGAGCCAAACACAAAGAGTCTGTTAATACAAATATTTTATTGTTCGTCACTTGCCGTTTTTCTAACATCACTAAGATTATTTGTCTTTTTGTCCTGAAGATGGATCCTGTTGTGGATCCGAAACGTTCAAAACTATCAAAAGCACTGTGGTTCTTCCTCCGACAATTTCTAAACAAACTTTTTTAAAGCCTGATCTCATTCATGGATCCGAAACGTCCAAAACTATCAAAAGTACTGTGGTTCTTCCGACAATTTCTAAACAAGCCTGATCTCATTCATGGTTCTTCTTGGACTGAAGGTGACGCGTTTTCGCTGTGGAGGGTTCGTTCTCGGACTAGGCGTCTCGCACTGCATGAGTGACGGGCTAGGATTCTCACAATTTCTTAACGCAATAGCCGATCTTGCCAGGGGCGCGCCCCTTCTATCTGTAACACCGGTATGGAAGAGAGAAATTCTTAAACCACGAAGCCCACCTACTGTCAACTTTGATCACAAAGAATTTAGAAGTAGCGTGATCGATGTAACTGCAACTGGAGGTCCAGTCCCGGGCTCGTTTCTGGTCACTGCTCAATCTCTAGATAAACTCAAGCAGAATGTTTTGGCAGGTAAGATGAAAGACGATGAGCAGTATTTATATTGTTCAACATTTGAAGCCTTGGCCGCATTCGTGTGGAAATCAAGGGTGAAGGCTCTTGAAATTTCTTTTGATGAAGAAGTACGCCTTTATTTTGCTGTAAACGTGAGAAAGCTGTACAGACCACCACTCCCAGAGGGATACTATGGTAACGGTTTCTTCGGTGCGTGCGTTGTGGCTTCTGCTCGAGTTGTACGTGAGGCTTCGCTTTGGGATTTGGTGAGAATGGTGAAGGAAGAAAAGGCGAGACTGACAGATGAATACCTTAGGTCTGTCATAGATTTTCTTGACCTCCAGGACCCTAAACCGGAAGTTGGGCCTCCTTCCGCAACAGAGCTCTATTTGTCTGACTGGAGCCGCATGGCATTCTCACAAGTGGATTTCGGTTGGGGAGAGGCAGTGAACGTGACTCCAACGAGCTTTCCATTTGGTCATGTTTGCATTTTCCTTCCACCTCCAATTACAAATACAGATGCTAAGAGAAAAAATGGCATCAGAGTTATTACATGCTTGCCCTCTGAAGCAATGGAAATATTCAAGTCTGAAATGGGAAAGCTTGACATGTAACAGGTAACAAGTGATGTCCACAATACGTTACTGTGATCATGATGTATATTTTTATAATAATCTTTAGAACATTATAGGCTGCAGTAAGAATGGGAATTATGTGATGGTTTTCAATAATCTTGAAAAATAGAAGTTTGATTGCGTGTATGGGCACTGTCCAAGTCAATTTCTTCTTTCCTCAAATTAATATACATGTGTTTTCTCTAATATTCTCCATCTTCACTTTTATTATTTTATAATAAAGTCAATTTATTTTATAATAAAAGTTAATTTCTTATTTCTCCAAACTAATATATATGCTTTTATAACATTCTCCTTTTTTATTTTCCTAATTATAATATATATATTTTAATATTTTCCTAAAAAATAAAAGCTCACATATTGATCAATAGATATATATGTTTTTCTAAAATTTTCCATTTTCATCTTCCTATCAAAATGAGAGCTCACATATTGATCAATGAATAATGGTTAATGATTCAAAATAGGGGTTATATAAAAATTATCAGGACAACAATTGTTTATAGAGTGTATTTAATTTCCCCTAGTGCCATATGGACATAAAATCACCCATGTGGAAATGCTTCAAAATTGGAGACACGGTGGAGAGATCCAGGATCACACATATTATTGTTAAAGCTATAAAGTTATATGAGAAAGGGTAAGTCATTATGGCAGGGCATGAAAGTTTACAATGAAATTTGGAAATGCTAGATTAATTTATATTTATATTTATTTATTTGTTTGGTAGGTTAAGTTAGATAACAAATTGGTGTATGAGATTTTCTTGTTTGTGGGATAAGGGATTTTCTCTATCCAATATTTGGTTAATAAAATCCAGTGAGGTATACATACTCTATACTTATCTCGATTTGAACTTATAACCTCTTAGAAGGAAACTAATAGAATTCATGAGAGCAGAGACATGAAATGCACACACATAAATAGTTTTTATATTGCACACAATGAACAGAAATACATCACACTTAAATAAATGTTGTGAAATCCAACTTATTCCACTCTTGGAGGGAGAGGTTGAGAGAATCTCTCAACATCCTCCAACTAACCAAATTGAAGCCCTAAACTTTAGTATGTAGCATTAATTAGGCATTATCTCTAACAGAAACATATATTCTTAACTACTAGACTCACTCACTATATAAATTACATTCATCATTTTACCATGATCAAATTGTATTTTAAAAACATTATCACTCCATCAGATGCTCAACTATTTGATTAATAAAGTCCGGAGAATATACATACTCTATACTCTTTTCAAACATATATTCTTAACTATTAAACCCACTCACTGTATAAATTACATTCATCATTTTACTAGGATCAATATTTTAAAAACATGATCACCCCCATCATAAGATACACAAAGTTTTTGTTCAATTACAAATAACACAATAATATATAAAAAAACATATGTCTGCGTGTTGTAGGGCGGTTGGCCTGATCGGGAGTTAGAACCCATCAGGTCGTCCTTTCAAACAAGGGCAGCCATGGTTATTCCAGTCGGTGATGTGTTTGATGTACTTACACGCAAATTGCCGCTGCTGAGAAGTAAGCAGAAATTTAGAAAGAGTCAAACAATATTACAGTACGACAAAATAAACCGAAATTTAGAAACAGTTTTATTATAGAAACGTAACGTAGACAGAAGTTGAGAAAGACTGTAATAACAGGACGACAAAATTACGTTGCTAGCTAAACAGATACTGAAGAAAGAATTAACTATTTTTTTAATATTTTTTTCATATTTTTCTCTCAATTTTGTTTGAAATCTTACCACAAATTGGTGAAATTACATATTTGAGTTGTTGGTATTATAAAATTTAGTTGAAATTACATATTTGAGTTGTTGGTATTATAAAATTTAGTTGAAATTACATATTTGAGTTGTTGGTATTATAAAATTTAATTATTGATGTTGTAAATTTGAATTGTGGAATTGTAAAATTCAAAAGTTTTAAGGAATTTTGAGGGTTTTGAATCTATTTGTTGCATTCAAAATCTACAAATGCTTTAAGGATATTTTAGGGTTTTAAATCTATTTATATATTTAAAATATTTCACCAAAATTTGTATAATTATTATTAAAAAAAACAAATTTTGGGGTATATTTTCCTATCAATTTTGTGTAAAAGCTGTCCAAAAATGATAGAAATTACAGATTTGAATTACTAAAACTTTAAAATCTAATTATTAAAATTGCAAATTAAAATCCTTAAGATTATAAAATCCAAATGCTCTAGTCAATTTTCAGGATTCTGAATATATTTATACATTCAAAATCTACAAGTATTTTGAAAGGTTTTAGGTTATGAATTCATTTATATATTTAAAAAATAATTTAAATAATTGAAAATTATAATTTCACTATAATAAAAATAATTAAAAAAAAAAAAAAACACATTTAAACTACTAAAATTTAAAATTTAATATTGAAAACTAAAATTTATTATTACAGCAAAACAATACTTAAAAAATCATACAAAACAATACTTAAAAAATCATACTAAAATTACATTAGAAACTAAAGTTTGTACATTCAAAATCTACAAATATTTTGAGAGGTTTTGAATTATGAATTCATTTTTATATTTAAAAAAATAATTTAAATAATTAGAAATTAAAATTTCACTATTCCAAAATAATTAGAAAGAAAATAAAACATTTAAACTACTAAAAATGAAAATTGAAAACTAAAATTTATTATTACAGCAAAACAATACTTAAAAAACCATACTAAAATTACATTTGAAGCTAAAGTTTAGTTGGAAGACGTGTACGTCTTCCCACTTTTCTTATGGTCTATTGGACTTAAATGATAGTACAACAACTTTGTTTAATTTAAAATGACATTACACCAATGTTTTTTCATTGTCCATTGAGATTATATCCACCCATACCTATATTCGACAATGTATTTTAATAATACTTACATACATTTATTCAATTGAGATTATCAATATTTGACAATATATTCAATTGAGATTATCAATATATTTTGAGCATAGCTACATAATTGTGGCTGATCAACGCTCAAAGGTTGATAAGATGGAAAGAAGTCTTAAAAGAATATATTCAATTTTATTATTGATTAATAAATAAATGGTTGACCTTCATTTATTTGGTGTTAATATTTTAATTTTTGTTAATCACTTACGTGGCAATCAGTTAGCTATCAAAGTAATTTTTAAATATGATTAGGTAAATGTAAAAAAGTAAACACATAAACATATGTCTTTATAATAGCTAGGAAGTTAATGATTGAAATCTCAGCCATTTATTTTGTGTGACTACTAAGAATATTCCAGCCATATTTAATCTTGTCCATAGAAAACTTATTAATCACTAAACCCCTATTAAATCTGCCCATTGTCAATAGGTGTATGCCTTTCGGCGTAAATATTCGACAATATATTTTTGTAATACTTAAATGTACAGTTCTACAAAAAGTTAATATTATTTGAAAGAAGGAAAAAGTTAATTTAGTTATGTGCTGAATATATTTTTATAATATTTATATATATTATAATAAAATTTATTATTGTTTTTTTTAAATTGTAATTTAAAATAGTATTTAGTTTTACATAAGGAATTAAAATTAATTTTTTTTTTAAATTACATATTTAAAACGGCCTTTAATTTCTTTGTATCCACACATCGTCTCCTTCTTTTAACTCCCGCCGTTTCCAACCCCTAACCATCACGTCCGCATTAAAGGCTCACAACATGAGAGTGAGGCAGGTGGGTTGCGACGGCTTGGCCAGGCGTTTCATGCTGTCTGTTTGACACTCATCAGGGGAATTATTATTTATTATTAGTATAACCTTGTAGATTATATATTAAACAATTGGTTGGTGCGAAGTATATGTATCAATTAATGAAAATCATATTTTTTTATTTTTATTTTTAGTGGAGGTTTATAAAACACTGAAAATTCCAAACTTTCTCTTTAATAGTTTTGTAGATACATAAATACAGGTTTTAGTTTCATTGTAATTTTGATAAAATTTTAATTATTATTAACAAAATAAAATAATTTATTTAATAATATTAATTTTATATTTTAATTAATATTTAAAAAATGCTTATTGTATTAATGTATTGTATCATTTAAACAAATATGTTAGTTGATTATATTTATGTTCATAATAATAATATAAATCATTCATATATATAATCGATAATGTAACATTTTATAATAATTTAGACATTGCAACATATTTTATATGATATATTGTATCATTTAAACAAATATGTTGGTTGATTACACTTATGTTTATCATAATAATATAAATCATTTATATATAATCAATCGTCTAACATTTTAGAACAACTTAGACATTGCAGCATATTTTATTTGATAATAATGTCTACAACCTTTTATCATATAAGATAGAATAATAAATATATCTATGTTAAAAAAAAAAAAATTATAGACAATTTTTTCAAAATATACATGTAATTGGTCATCATTAATCTTTCTTTCATTCTTATTTTTTCATTGTATGAAATGTTGTACTTGGGTTAGTCACATTGTTTTCTTGATTGTATGTCTACATATATAACATATGCATAATTATTATGAGAATTTATGAATTTACAATAATACTGAATGCTTCATAAATACTACACATATAATTGAAGTTGTGTTTCATGTTATCTTAGAATATATCTTTGGTTTCATTTCATATTTTATTTCATGTGAATTTTAAGGGCTATGACAAAGTTTATTCTAATTAAAAGTTTACTATTGTTCTAATATTTATAAAACAAAAAAGATAGTTATAAAATTGTTCAATTATGTATTAATTCTCTAATATATAACAACCCATATGTTCCAATTTTTTTATGTGCAAGTTGTCCCTTCCTATGAGATGAATGGGTTCCATTTTTATTTTTTTATAGTAACAATAAAACCATTGTAAATAAGAATTTCATATAATAAAACCTATCCATTAATTAAACATATAAAAAAATATTTTTTAATAATTAACATCATATTGATCATATTTTATAAAAATTATTATAGCTTTTTTATATTTAGATTGAACATCATATTGATCATATTTTATAAACAATATTATAGCTTTTTCACATTTAGATTGTAATGATATAATCTATTTTTTCAATTTTTTTACATAAAATGCATTAATCAACCAATACTCATCATTAAAATATGCATTAATCAACCAATACTCATCATTAAAATCTAGAAATAATTCCAAAATTATTACTAATATATTAAAACATAAAAACTTAAAGTTCTTTTCTTATTCCCTTCTTGGGATGTATTTCCCTTAGTCTCTATAACACACCACTTAGCAAAATGAAAAATTATAAAAAACCATTACAATCATACTGTTGAAAGATTTTGTGCAAGGGATATGATTTATGGTAATAAAAGAATATGAACATCTATATTTTATAATGAATATTGTGAAACTCTAAAACAAAGATTTTGTGCAAGGGATATGATTTATGGTAATAAAAGATTATGAACATCTATATTTTATAATGAATATTGTGAAACTCTAAAACATTTAAAAAGGAAATGAGGGTTTCAATCTATAATATATTTTTGACATAAAAAACATTATTTAGGCAAACAAACACTTTAATGAACAAATAGCTTTAGCTCAATAACTAAATATCCAACAACATCTTCAATATTTTATCAAATATTTTATCTTTTGATAGAAAAATAATGGGAAAGGAAACATTTGAATAGATTTTAATTGGCCTCCTATTAGTGAAATTTAGTATGTATAAATAAAAGGATAACTATTTACATGATTTTTTTTCTTATCTAGATTTTTTTGTATTCATAAAGTATTATAATGATGAGGTTTTCTACCTAAGGATTTATTTTATAAATCAAAATAACAAGGCGTACAAAAGGAGTTTGGAAATTTTACTAGGTTCGAAAGACATGCAATTTAGTAAGAAAAATGTTATCAACTTCAATCTTTTTTTGGTAATCCTTCCCTTAGAACAGTCAAATATGTAATCAAAGGATTTTATTTTTTGGTAAACTTTTCCTTGAATAATCAAATATGTAAACAAAGAATTTTTGTGAGAATTTCAATAATTGATGCAACCCAATTGGTTAGACATGTTTATTGAATGTGAGTTTATATCAGGTTCAATTGAGGTTAAAGGTATGAATCCTAACACTGAATGCAAGTTTATATTTGGTTCAACATGGGTTAAAGGTATGGATCCTGATGAATTGTTTTGAAATGTTCTTATACTAGAGGTTATAGTAAGGATAATGATGTCATGTATATGTTTTTGAAATTTCTAACTTAAACCTATTGAGGACCATTAATTGGTTTCCAATATTTCAAGCCATCATTATGTATTTAAAGAGTTTCTCCTAAAGATGTGTTGAATATTACAAACTCCAAAAACATGTTTAATCTTCTCAGTTTCTCTCTCTCGATAGGTAAAGACATGCTACATAGTAAGTTATTATATTATATGAAATCAATGATTGATTAAATTAGCTAAAGAATAAATCTTAAGCCTAAATTCAACTTGATTTCATGATAACTTATAGGTTTATGATATCATGTTATATTTAAGGTAGTTACAACAATGGTGCAATATATCGCATGAGGATTCATCTCTACTATGGATGCATGTATAATTCTAGTTACAAAATACTATTTATCCATAATTCTATCTAAATTTGATGATGTCATGTAACGACTAATTAAAATAGTAAATAAACTAAAGTACATACAATGTGCACAATATTGTAACATTGAGCACAACTCTAAAATATTTAATAGATATGAGTTGCACAATATCTTCCTATAGAATATGAGAATATCCTCCAAATAACCCCAATGGATTCATATATATCCAAGTTATATGTTTATGTCTCAATAATGACTATATTAACCTTTATATACACCTATTGTCACTCATTTCTTATGCGATACTTATTTTAGGATACCCTTATTACATATACAACTACCTCATTAAAAATACATTTCACCCCATATACGTTCCCCCTTGGGGTCATAAAATAGTATCCTCCTTTGAAAATATTTATCCTCATAGCTTTGCAAATAATGGTTTTACATGTTATGAAACCAAGTAATATGATTTTATTATATTAATTATCTCGTTAAAGCACTGGTGATTATCCATCCATCCAAATTTAATTATTTTAGGTCATAGTCCTTAATAACTAGTCGTTGCATAATTTTCCTTCCTTTAATTCCATATGATGTTGTTGTGACTTATCTAAATTGTTGTAGTTGTTGGTCTTTGATAATATCCTAGATCAAATAATGGTTCTATGATTCCATGTTCCATTAATATAAATGATTATTTCATATTCTTTCATGGTAATGTCAATGTCAATCTTGTTGTCTTTATTGAAAACTTTCTTGGTAATGAGGGTGTTGATATGGTTTCACCTTTGATGATTTTCTTCATTATACACAACCATATAATCAAAATTGTTTTTAGAGACAATGGTATCCTCTATGATTTTCCTTTGATTACATAAGCTTTTCATATAATACCATCATACTTTACACGTACATCCTCAAGTTCGAGTTCAACTTCAAGTATTTCCTGGTGACCTTCCTAAATATTTGATCCATAAATGGGAGGACTATATCATATCCATCTCACCAACATAGAATTCTTTGTTAAACAATTATAATCTTAGCTCTTTGTATGATGGGAAATTCACAACCACTCAAGCCACGAGTTGAGTCAGAAAATAAAAATGGAGTCGTCCACCTGGAAGTCAAAATGGGGAAATGAGTTAGACAAAATACAAGTCAGGTTGAAGGTGAATAAAATCAACCAAATTAGAATTGACCAAGAATTGGTTTGACCAAATTTTACTTAGTCCAAGTTGGATCGACCAAGAGAGAGCCAAAACAGACCAAAAAATACTTCAAGTCAAAGTGAGGGCGGTTTGGTTTGAATGAGAGTGATTTTCAGTCGAATTAGGGAAGGAAGTCGACCAACAAAGAAAGAACGGTTAGAATGGGTCGAACTATGGGAATATCAATTAGTCAAAGGGAGGATTTGGTGACCAATCATGAATGAAAATCCACTTAAAATCAAATTTTGAAACCAACAAGTGTGAGGAAAATATAGGTAGAATTTGATCATCGAAAAAATGTAAAAACGTGTAGAGGGAGATTTCGAAAACCTATACCAAATAAAAACATGGGGGAGTTGATTTTAGTGTTTTCGGACACAAAAAAATTGTATATGGGTCGATTTTAGTGTTCACAAACAAACAAAAAACATTTTAGAAGTTGGTTTGGCATCCAACGATAGAGGGAAAATGTTTTGGGGTGAATTTTATATCCGACGAATTTGAAAAACATGCATATGGTACACTAATGGATAATGAATACACATACAAAATCAACTTTCTATATACCTGTTTTCTATGATTTGTGGGTGAAGGTAAAACGTTCAACGAGGTCAGGAATGAGCTCAATGAATGAAAACGAAATTAGAAACCCCCAAATAATAGAAATTTTTCAGGAATGATCACTGTTGATTCCCAAATCCAAAATAAAAGCATAATTATGGTTAAAGAGTTGTTACTCTGGCTTATGAACCCATAACAACCATATTCGTATAAAATGAGCTTAAGTCTAAACTTGTACAAAATTCCATTTTGTTAAATAAATGCAAGCAACAATTAAAATATAGTGCACGCAATGATGAATCATAAGAAAATATAAACCATGAAAAGCATCATACATAAACTCAGAATTTACCCTGGAAACCGAAATAGGAAAAACAACATTCTTTTGGCTTTGGCGAGGCTCTTATTTAATCATCAATGGGAAAGTTACATGCTCTCTAGTACATATCTATGCTCCTAAGTAACATCTGGGAAACATCTCTACAACATTCACAGCCAAAGAATCCATTTTCCATTGTGGGGAAACATATTATAGTAGACTGTGTCGACTGAGAGGTTAGCTAGAAGGTTAGGCATCCCTGATGCTTCAACTTCTCATCAATTTATTATTCCTTTCATTATTTATTTGTTTATCTTTTATCCCATGTGGAAAGTGTCTCATGAAGTCTCATTGTTTCTTTACAATATGGTTCCTGACTTTATATATATTACATACAAAATGGAAATCAATCATGATGGCATGGGGCCCTTCATGCCAACAAGTCAACCTACTTCATCATCCATAGCCTTGAACTTTTCCTGTGTCGATCATCTTAGATTCTTGTGTCGATAGGCAATTGTTCTTTCCGGATCTGATTTAGATCACACCTACCCATTGGGAGGCTTTTGGTCCCCAAAAGATTCCAAGGATAGATGAGGGAACTTTCTTGTAATCTAGTTCCTCTCATACCTATTCACTTTCCTTTTAGTTTGTCACTTGAGACAAATCTGTCACATTTCTTGATGTCTTTTGCGATTTGTTCGTTATTTGTGTTGTAGAATTGTGTCTTCCTTCAAATCCTCAAGAGCATGAGGTGCAAGGTATTCCACAGTGGGAATAACACGATGCTCTTCCTCCTCATATAGCATTGAGGGTTTGAACAAACTCAACTTTTCCACATTCACCGCTTAGTTGATTTGCATATAAGGTGAAAGTTTCAACCTGCAGGCGTTCTCGTTAACTTTCTCAATGATCTCAAACAATCTGTATCTAAGGGACTTGATTTTCTTTGCTTCTCCTTACATTCATTCCTTACAAAGTTGGAGCCACACCTTGTCTCCAACATTGAACTTATGATCTTCCTTGTGTTTATCATGATTGGATTTGTACAACTGTCGACTCTTCTTGAGCTACTCCTAAACCCTTAGATGTATCTTCTTGATCTTATCCATGTATGTTCTTTCCTTTTTCTCTTCTCCTTGTAGTAATTATTCTTCTTTTTGTTTTCCATAACCAATATCCAATGGTAAAGGAGATAGATTAAAAAACAAGTCTCGAAGCGGGGACTTATTGGTGGAAGAATTAAGTGATCTATTGTAAGAGTGTTGGATGTAGACTATTTACTACCTCAGTTTTCCCATCAATCTAAAGATGGAAGGAAGTGGAGTACTTCAACCTGGTATCCATTCTTTCCCAAAGCACTACAAAAAATATGCACAAGAACCTAACATCCTGATTAGAAATGATGGAAGTTGGAAATAGAAAATGTACCCAGACATAGACAAAAAATAGTTTGGTTTCTTATTCCCCATAGATTGTCTTCCTACAGGGAATGAGAACATGGATTTTTCTAAAACAATTTATCACAAAAAACAAGTAGTCATGGCCTCTACGAGTCATAAAAAACTCCAAAAAAATCCATGGAGATGCTCTACCAAGGCCTATTTGGTATAGGAAATGGCATGTACAAACCAATTTTTTGGTTGCTTCCCTTGCTAGTGTTGCAAAGAATGCAACCTCTAACAAAATTTTCCACTTGTTCCTCCATCCTTGTCTATAATATCCACAAGGATGAGCCCTATTGTAATCAGGTTTATGAATTGTAAATCATGTTTTGTAGGCTGGTGAGCCAAGTATTGATAATTTGGTGGGCTTATGTGTTTATTAGGCCGAAGATCCTAAGTGTTGAAGGCCAGGAGCTTATTTTTGTATATGTAATATGGAGAACATTAATAAATATTAAACATCGCTACGTGTAGACCAACCATGGAGAAAGAGTGATGGGGGACTAAGCTTCCACGGGGTGGGTAAGGAAAGAGGGGAATGGAAGGTTGGAAAGAGGGGCTAAGCTTAGGGGCTTAAGTCCTTGGGAATAATAATTTATTATTATTCTCAAGTTGTGGTAAAAAACAAGTTTTAATCCTAAGTTCTAGGAGAGGCAATGCATGCAACTCCAACATGTGCAAAAGGGAATGCATGCAACTCCACGAAGAGAAGTGTTGACCTGGTTGCATGCGGTTAAAGGCTAAAGAATCAACTGAGTCAGGACTTTGTCCTCCATTCTATTGTGGGCTATCTGAAACCGTGAATTCTATCTAGTCTCTGCTTTCATCCTCCACTCTGTCGTCCGTTGTGTCACGCAGATCTGAAAACCGAAACCTGTGATGTTTTCTTGAGAAGCCAATACACCCTCTATCTGAACCATTGAATCTATGTTTGAACTATGCGTGGATTCCTTTTCAAGCACCCTAAAAACTAGTGGCAAACCCTCAGATTGAGCCATGTCACATGTGCATCCTGTGAGCCCAGCCTATCCGCTCTTGCAGAGTCGATTCTGTACCTGTATTTCCTTTGGGTTGTTTCCTTCTATGTTTCCTGAGTGAAATTAACTAGTTGTTGTTGTTATCCTGAACTTGTGGGAATTGAGTTGAAAACTGGTTAAAGAACCATGTTTTTAGGCTTTTGGTAGAAGAGGAAATTTTTCAGGCTTGTGAGAAACTCTCTCTAGGTGAGAGTCTCTGCTGGGAAGTGGTTTTCTCCCAGAGAGAGTTCATCACCAACTACAGAGCTCTGAGAATTCCTGATCTGACATGTTGCTGAAACCCAGAGAGGGAGATGAAACACCGATGGACTGTGCTTGTGAAGGTGTATACTCTCGGGTGGAACAGGCATGTGGAGAATGAGAGTTCGTGAGTATTGGGCATCAGAATTCTCTTGGAGAGAATCCTTCCAAATGCTCTATGCGGTTTTCCTGTAACCTCAACCTAGTCTAGGATTCCCTTGCCTTGGTTGGAGCTTGGTCCCATCTCGGGGGTGACCCACTGTTGAGCGTGATGAGAAGCATGGTCTAAGGCTAGGAGGTTTGTGGAAGGTATACTCATGGTTGGTAGATTTACTACAGTTTCAAAGATAAGTATATGCATGTGTTCAATTTCAATTAAAATGCATGTCTGTGATGCTTGCAATATTATCATGTATTCTGTTGCAATCATGAATTACTGTTAATTCCATTATTTCTGTATGTTAGTAGTAATCCTGTGATTACTCTTTATTGTTAGTTAAATTTCATTAAATTTGTTAATTAGATTGAATATGCATGTTATATATATAAGTATGAGAATGTTTCCATGTAGTAGCATTGCTCAGTCGTGGGGTTGATGGTTGGGGATGTTACATTGTCCAATACATGTATTGATGTATATTTTCAACTTACTTTGTCACACTAAAATTACCAACAACCCTAGAAGTGTGTGCTTCTCTCATCAACTAAACTCTTTTGTCCCAGGGTATGCATATTTTGTCTAGCTTGTACAACAACCCATATTGGAGGTGGTATTCATTTTATTATGTGACAACAATCGTCGTCTCCTTTATATGTTTTTACACTCCCTTAAAATCCTCATCTCCATCATAATCCTCACTCAGAAGTTCATGAGTGAAATTATCAAGTTGCATTACCATTCACATTGTTGTAATCTTCTTCATTGGTGGTCGAGAAAGCATGTCTTATTGTTTATTTGAAAGTCCTTTCTTGTACTTAATCAACATACGAAATTAATGCAAGAAACCTGACCACTTGTAATGTCCCACTTCTTGCATCTTTATCTAACTTTGTAGATACTGAAGGGGATGATGATCTATTTGTATGATAGTCTCTTTTCCCAAGAGGCAATTATTCCACTTCTTTACTTCTTACAATTGTGAATATTTCCTTATGATATGTGGGATAATCAAGAACCGGTCCATGAAACAACTATGAATGGTAGCACATGGCCCTTCATCCTTGCATGAGTACTGATCCTAATTCATATCTACTAGCATCAATCTCCAACTCAAAAGATCACTACAAATTCAACACGACTAAGAATGGAGTATCTCTGATTTTATTCTTCAAGTATTCAAATGTTATTTGTTGTGTCTTACCCCAACGAAAGATATTTCCTTTGGAATTTATGGCATGAAATGGTGTTTCTACTGTGACGAATTTTAAATTGAATTTACTTAAATACTGAGTTTCTCCCATGAAACTCCTGACCTCTGCCATAATTGTGGGAATAGGTCATTGGGTGATGGTTGAAATATTGTTTGGATCAACCCTCAACTTCCCTCCTCCAATCATCTGTCCAAGATATGTCAGTTAAGTCTTTCTAAACTCACATGTTTTCAAGTTGGAAATCAATTAATTCTTCTTGAATATCTCTAGCACTCGTGTCACATGTGAGAATTTCACTTTCCAAGTATTTATAAAGATTTGTATGACATCGAGATATACTATTACAAAAGAATCAATGAAGGGATGTAACACATCATTCATGAGTCTCATGTATGATAAAGGTGCATTGCATAATACAAAAAGGCATTACTAACCACTCATACAAACCTTGTCTTTTTTTGAATGTTGTCTTCCACACGTCTTCTTCTTTGATCCTCACTTGGTGGTAACCTGATTTGAGGTCCAACTTAGTGAATAATTTGGCTTGAAGTAGTTGATCAAACAAGTCATTGATCCTTGGAAAAGAATATTTATTCTTGATGGTGATCTTATTCTGGAAATGGTGGTCACGACACATTCTCTAGCTTCCATCTTTCTTTAGCACTGTGATGATGGGTGAACCACATGGTCATGTACTAGGTATGATGACTCCCTACTCCAACAATTGTTGCAACTACTTATTTACTTCATGTTCTTCGATGATGAATTTCCTATACAACCCAATGTTAGGTAGTGGTGACTACGAAAACAACTGAATGTTCTGTTCAACCTCTCTCTTGGGTGACAGTCCTTAAGGATCTTGAAACACTTCCTTATAGGCTTCAATCAATTTTTGTAGTTACTAATGTTTCTCTCCACTATTCCCTTCAAAGGATGCATGATATCCAACTTAATTCCTTCTTCTTTTTTCTTTCCTTCTCTCAGAAACAACAAGACAAACGTTTTTGTCTTTCTCATGATTCTTCTTGTTTGGTGAGCATTGATCCAAGAGAGATTATCTTTGTCCCGATGTGCATTTATAGAATAATATTTTCAATCCTTGACTAGCCTATATTAGTTCTCTCTCTTTCTAAAAATGACATCCCTCACATACAAATATGGACTTCCCAATATGACTCCACATATGTCTAGAGGAACCACATCTGCAACTACTTAATCGACAAAGTTTTGATTGATATAAAACTTAAATTTGCATTTCTTGATCACTTTCAATTCCACATTTTTCCTTCCCCAGCCCAGGGGGTATGGATGTAGATTATATTGAGTCTCTAGCCCAATTTTTTTAACCAATTGTGTAGATATCAAGTTGGATTGTTAACCGATATAGAACAAATAATCCACCTTGTGTTTCTTCATGTGGATTTTAGTGAAAAAAGTTTGGTCAGTTCCTCCTCCTCCTTCTGATTGCAACAAAATAATGACACCTCTTTCTAAAGATTAGTGAAGTTAATATTCCCTTCCAGGTCTAATGTTCTATCCACTTGTTCCTCAACATCCATTGATATCAATGCTTTCCTCTTATTTTAATGAAAAATATGGGGTGCTTCTCAGGGCACAATTTCCAACAATTCTCCTCACTTGCTCCTTTTTTATCACATCCTTTACATTTTTAGAAGAAGGGTATTTCCTCTTTTGTTTTTTCCACGATATTCTTCTCATTCCACTTCTTTTTTTTTCCTCTTCCTTTGTTTCCCTTGTGGTACTACTTGCTTGTGAGTATTTTTTTTTTGTTTCTGCATGTCTCCCTCAAGGTATTGTTCTTGAATACAGGTCTCATCAATTGTCTTTAGTCTAAACAAAATCAGTTGTCTATGAATCTAAATTAACAATGCCCCCAAATACTTGACCAACATGTCTCAACTTTTGAGAGAGAATCCCATTTGAATTTCTCTCTTCTTGAATTTTGTCATGAACTCATGCACTGATTGTCCTTGCCTCTTCCCGACGTAATGGAATACTATCTATTAGTGTTCCTCATACCCTATTGGATGAAATTGATATTTGATCATGTTCTTGAAAACTTCCCAATCATTCATGGTTCATCCATGGGTGGCTCATTTCCTAGTGATCTTCTTACTGTATCAATCTCCCACCATGTCAAATCATGTCCTTCAAGATTCAAATGAGTAAACGAAATATTTTTTTTTCTAGTTACTCCATGCACACTGAAGTATACTTCCATATGTTGTAGCCATTGGTTCATCTTGATAGAATCCACTTCGTTGGTATAAGGGTAGATGCCCACCTTTGTCTCTGCATGAAAATGAACCTGTTTCTTATTGTATTTTCACTCCCCCATCTCTGGTTCATCCTTATGCTCTATCTCTAACTTATCTTCTTCCTTCTTGGGGCCTTCATGAAAAGTCTCTATTTCCTTGCTCTTTTTTCCAATAGTTGTGATACCATTGATGTCAATGTGGAGAAACATTACTCAAATTGATCCAACCTGACCCTGGGATCTTCTTCCTCTTATCCTTCATAATGGTCTCCTAGAATTCTTGAATATCTACTTTTCTCTAGCCCTAGAAACAACTCTTTTCCACTTATTTCATAATCACTGCAAGTACTTACCATAAAGGTCTCATTGAATGCATTTGTACTTCTTCTCTAATACCACCTGATATGTAAATGGGAGGCCTATATCCTATTCATCTCACCAACACAAAATCCTATGTTAAACAATTATAATCTTGGTTGTTTGTATGACGATAAATTCTTGACCACTCAAGCCACAAGTCGAGTTGGAAAATAAAAATGGAGTCATCCACCTAAAAGTAAAAATGGGGAAATGAGTCAGACAATTATGAGTTCCAAGAAAATTAATATTATTCACATTGTGAATCACAAAAAATAAAAAAATATATACAATGAGCAAAGGAAAAATCTCATGAGTTGAAGAAGACGGAGCTCGACATGTCAGTCATTTTTTTCTTAATGGAATGTATAGTTAGAAAATAAGGTGGGTATAGAATTGGATTTGAAATGATAATAGAAACTCCAAAGCAAGAATGAATAACATTGATTTCATCCTCTTATTAACCCCAATGATATCAAATTAAATAGATTAAAATGCATGCACATCAAATATGGATTTTCAATCAATGTGAAAAAAGGATGTTTTTTCTTATATGAAAGATTTGTTGAGTATAAACAAATCTCGAGGATTTAAAAAAAATAGGTATCTAAATGAAAATAGAAAGATATGGTCTTAGAAAAAAAAATCCTAAGCATTAAGTGTGGATTAACTCCAAAGTCTATGAATTTGTATTATTCACCTTCTCTTCATCTAAACAATATTCAAAAATTGATTATAGAAGTGTGATCCACCTTATACTAAGCTTTGTTGGTTCTTATAATTCATAAGAAAGAAAGTATATAATTAGTTCAAAGGTTGACTAAGCTACCTCTTTGTCCCAAAGAAACAATATGAAAACTCAAACTTCTTTAGTTATATGGTCACAAAAGCCTTGAGAAAGTAACAAACCTTCAATAATTCATTGAATTTTACTTCCATTGTTGATCTCCTTATAAATGTATTGTGAGATTGATTATCTTCCATAACCTATGTCAGGAAATATATAGATTATGGCCTCATCTAGTAGCAAATAATCAATCAAAATTAATATATTGTGAAATTGATTATCCTCCATAACCTATGTTAGGAAATATATAGATTATGGCCTCATCTAATAGAAAATAATCAATCAGAATTAATATATTGTGAAATTGATTATCCTCTATAACCTATGTTAGGAAATATATAGATTATGGCCTCATCAACTAGAAAATAATCAATCAAAATTTGAACCACCTCTAGCCTTTGGTTCATGAGCTTTATCAATTTCCACACCAAATTGGGAAACAAAGTTCTCTCTATAAGAATATTTTTGATAGTAACGACATACAACAACTTAGAACCATACATATATACAATACTAAAACCAAAAATGTAGTGCACCCTTTCAGCTACCATGGCTTAATTGCTTTTAAGAGAAGACTGTAACACCACTCTATACATGATTTGTACAGGTATTATATGATCCATATTCTTTCAACAATTAAACCCATTTAATCTCAGAGTAAGTATATTATCTACTACTATAATTAACAATCCATAGCATTTCATAATAATTCATATACATAGTGGAAATCATGATAAAATAAAAAGAACTGTTATGCAAAACATGATTAAGGCATAATCATATACTTATCTTTTAACAGTGGTAGATTCCACCAACCAAGTGCAGGCCTTCCATGAACCTCCCATCCTTAGACCACACTGCTCATCAACTCAGCAGTGGGTCACCCCCGAGCTGGGACTAAGCTCCACCCCAAGGCAAGGAATCCTAGGCTAGGCTGAGGTTATAGGGAAAACATCACATAAAATATGGAAGAATTCTTCCCAGGATGCCATCTTACACCCACTACTACCAGACTCTCATTCCCCACATGCATGTTCCGCCCGGTAGTATACACCTTCACAAGCACAGTCCATTGATGCTAACCTCCCTCTCTGGGTCTTGGCAACAGGCCAGATCAGGAAGTCTCAGAGCCTGAAGCTAGTGCTGGACACTCTCTGGAAGAAACCTCTTCCAAAAACATCCACCTCCCTCACCTAGAGAGAGATCACACGCAAGCTCAATCACAACTCGCGTTGGCCATCAAGTCATGCATAGGCTAGCTCTGTGTGTTCACCATAGCCAACTGGAAATACAAACATAGCCTCTCAACAGGCTCAATAATGGATCGAAGCCTCTCAGTGATGGTTCATAGGAATTCCTGATGAGTAATTCCCACAGGGGTCGACACAGTCTCCACAACTCAGAATGGAGGGTGAGATCGGCTCTTTAGAAACAAAACAGGCTTGTCGTTCCAGGAATGCACACACATGGGTTTTCTCAGATCCAGACACAGACCTTTCGAGTCACAGGGACGCACAAAGGTTCTCTGCAGGAGTCGGGTTGGTAGTACTATCCTGAGATCCGTACGCATTTAGACAATCGGGTAGAATGGGGAAGAAACCTTCTCACGACTCACTCTGGCCATTTTATTCACATGCGTCAAGGTTGACACTTGTCACCCATGAAACTGCATGCGTTCCACCAGCACACATCTCCCTTGCATGTTCTCCCCTTGACAGAAACTTAAGATAAAACATAAAATGCACATGTCTTTTGGGATAATATTAAAATATTATTCCTAGGATTAAGCCCCCTAGGCTTAGCCCCTAGGCTCCACACTTAGCCACTTTTCCCACCTTCCATTCACTAATTCCTTGCCCACTCTATGGATGCTTAGTCCCCCTTCACTCATTCATCATGGTCGGTCTGCACATGGTGGTGTTTATATTTTATTAATTGTTCTGCATGGTTACATATGCAACAGGAGGCTCCTGGTCTTCAACACTTAGGTTTCCTAGCCTAAAAAACACATAAGCCTCCAGCTTATAAAAACTTGGCTCACCAGTCTATAAAACATAATTACAATTCCTTTCAAAATATGGTTTACAATGGGGCTCGGCCTTGGGAACACTACAATTCCCCTCCCCTTATTTTTGCACTGTCCTCAGTGCAACTTACATTGTCTCTGCAAGCCTTTCAAAATTTAGTAAGATTTAGTAAAGCTTTAGTAAGCTTTAGTAAGCTTTAGTAAGCTTACTATAACATGGTGGACAAGCTTACTACCATGATTGAATCATGTTGCTTGCTTGTTCTGGGTAGTCTAGTGATGAAATCCATTGCTACCACGTCCCATTTCCACACAGGAATGGGTAAAGGCTGCAACAACCTTGTTGGGTGCTTATGATCAGCCTTAACCTTTTGGCACTCCATACATCTGGCGATGTATTTAGCAATTTCTTTCTTCAAACCTGGCCAAAAATAATTGCCTTTGACTGCTACCATAATCTTCTGATAACCAGGATGTCTAGCATAATCCATGTTATGCATCTCCTTTAGAATTACCAGCTTCAACTCTCGGACATCGAGTACATACACTCTGTTTTTATACAGAACTAAACCATCAGCTCCCAAGGTGTAACTTTCCTTAGGCTATGGTTCTTCACACTGTTGTAGCTTTGCTACAAGATCTTTGTACTACAAATCAGTATTTGCAGCCTCCAAAATTTTGTCTTTCATCTCAGTTCGGTACATGCTAATGGATGCACCATGTTATTCATGCACTTTTCTGTTGAGTGCATCAGCCACCTTATTCTCTTTCCCTTTGATATGCTTGATATCAAAGTCATATTCGCATAGAAACTCCAGCCATCTGGTTTGCCTCGCATTTAAGGTCGGCTGATCAAATAAATACTTCAGACTGTTATGGTCTGTTCTTAACTCGAAACTTTTTCCCATGAGGTAATGTCTCCACTTCTTCAAGGCGTGGACGATTTCTACCAGCTCTAAATCGTGAGTGGCATAATTCTTCTCATGTCCCTTCAACTTTCAGGATTCATAACAAACTATAAATCCCTCTTGGCTGAGAACTCCTCACAGCCCCTCCTTACATGCATCTGTGCACACTACGTAGTCCTTATTTAGATCTAAAATCTTTAGAATTGGATCACTAGTTAGCAGCTGCTTCAATCACTGGAAGTTGCTCTCACATTCTTCAGTCCACTGAAACTTCTTCTCCTTCCTTTGTAAGGAAGTGATAGAATGAGCTATCTTTGAGAATCTGGCTATGAACCTCCTATAGTAGCCCGCCAGACCCATAAAATATCTAACTTCTACCACATTCCTTGGCGCTGGCCATTCTTGAATGGCCTGTACCTTCTCAGGATCCACAACAATCCCTTCTTCAGATATAATGTGTCCCAAGTAATGGATCTGCCTTTGGTAAAAAGAGCACTTGCTCAGTTTTGCGTACAGCTGGTGTTCTCTCAACACCTGCAGCACCATTCTCAGGTGTTGCTCATGTTCTTCCTCTGTCTTGGAATACACCAAAACATCGTCCAGGAAGACTATGACAAACTTTTCCAAATAATCTTTGAACACTCCATTCATTAAGCACATGAAAACAGTAGGTGCATTTGTTAGTCCAAACGGCACCATTGTGAATTCATAATGACCGAACCTTGTTCTAAAGGCGGTCCTTCTAATGTCCTCATCCTTTATTCTCACTTGGTGATATCCAGATCTGAGATCTATTTTTGAAAATATTCTCGCATCCTTCAACTGATCAAAAAGATCATCAATCCTTGGCAGAGGATACTTGTTCTTGACAGTGACCTTATTCAACCGTCGAAAGTCAATGCATAGCCTCAACGTCCCATCTTTCTTCTTCACGAATAGGACCTGGGCTCCCCACGATGACACACTGGGGCAAATGTAACCTTTCTTTAGTAGCTCTTCGAGCTGCAACTACAACTCTTTCAGCTCTGGTGTACTCATTCTGTAAGGAGCCTTCGAAACTGGAGCTGCTCCAGGCATCAAATTTATAGAAAAATCGATGTCCCTTTTCGGAGGTAGTCCAGGTGCCTCCTCAAATATGTCCTTGAATTCTTTGAGTACTTTGTGGTCTTCCATATTCGAGACTTGATTTCAGAATGCTTCTTCCACCCGAGCTGCAAATAATTGACTGCCTTTCTGGTAACATTTCTTCAGCTGCATGACTGAGATTTCCCTAACAACCATGGCTATGGGAATTCCTTGGACTGTTACCTGATTTCCCTCCTTGTTCAGGCATGTAAACCTCTTATTACGACAATCAAGAAGGGCATGGTGCTGGTCCAACCAGTCCATCCCAATTAAGCAGTCGTATGAGCCTAAAGGCAGAATGTTCAATTCAGCCTTAGTGCTCATTCCTTCCATGTCCACTGAGTAGGACTTAACCAATTTAGTGACCTTCCTCTGGGTCCCTGTGGCCAACTGCACTAACCAAGACTTCTCATGTTTTCTTCTCGTTAGATGAAAAATTTCCACCACTCTAGGATCTACATAACTATGGCTAGCCCCTGAATCAATTAAAATAACAAGTGGTCGGTTGTTGATCATACCTTCCACTTCAATCATGTGCGATTGAAATTCTACTTGCTTGTTGTCCAGGGATGCGTAGATCCTCGGCATTCTTCTGCCCATATCTTCCACTATTTCATCTTGATGAATAGTATGTACAGTTCTCGCTTTACCATTTTTATGGGGACAATCTCTTTACTTGTGGTTTCCTTGACAGCCCCAACACTGAATGGGCGTCAGTCTCTATCTTTGTGCTCCCTCTTCAGTCATTCTTGGCTCTCTAAACAATGGTTGTCCCTGAAGACTTTTTCTGAAAAAGGAAGGCTTGTTTCCCTTTTCCCTTTGTTCCTTCTTAAACTTCCTCTGATCATTCCAAGCCTTCCGAAGGAGAGGCCTTTCTCCTTGTTGTTCATACAATCATTTCACCTTTCTTATTGTTTCTTCCATGGTCTTAGGGTCATCATATTGAATCTTGTCGCTCATGGAAGGTGGCAGTCCACTCAGATATCTCTGAATCTTGACAGCCTCATCTTTGATGAAGGGAACATACTTCAGTAGTTCTAGGAAACTTCGTTCATACTCATCAATGGTCATACTTCCCAACTTGAGTTCAAAGAACTCCTTCATATTTCTATCTTAGTATCTTTTAGTTAGGTATTTCTTCTTGAAATACTTCTTAAATTCCTTCCAAGTGACATCTTTCTCTCTGATGTGCTGCACCTGCACAAACTGATCTCACCACATGGACGCTTTTCCTTTCAGTTGATACATTGCAATTCTTCCTTTTGTATGGGCAGAGTAATTCTGCAGTTGGAAGTATTTCCTCATGCCAAGAAACCATGTCTCAGCATCTTCCTCCTTCTTATATTCTCCATCGAATGTTGGAGGCTTAATCTTGTTCATCTCCCCTTTCAATTCCTCCTTTCCAAATTTTCGATGTTTTCTGGTACGGGATGGGCTTGAACTACTGTGTGTCTTCCTATTAGAATGTCTTTGGGAGGGACTAAGATGTCAGCTACCACTCTTCAACCTACTTCTTCTCCCATGGTTTCTACGACTTTCCATCGTACATGAGTCTCTTCCCTTCTCGAGTTTCTTCTCTATTCTTTCCAGGCTCTTAAAAAATTTTAAGTTTAATTCACCCTGTCGATCCCTGACTTTCATGAGCTTTCGACTATTAGCTCGGCGAACCTTGGCCTCTCTTTGCAATCCTTCAATGATTTTCATTATGTGCCCTTCCTTATCCTTCTCCTTTCCATTCCCATTGGAGTTGATTCCTTCGATTCCCAGGTTGACTTCCTTTCCTTCCTGTCTGTCTTCTGTTTCAGGGGTAATCTGCCCCTTTTCCCACTCCATACTCAGCGTTGGTTAACTGGAGTCCTGACCTCCGTTGAACTTTGCACACGCACTGTGTAATTAAATTCGAAGTTTTTCAGGCCATTATTCCTTCGGAACAATCCATAACATTTATAAGCCAATATAAACAAGAACGAAAGACATTTTTATTCAACTAAGTTTTCTGAGCTCTCGTTTGGCTCTGTAGTTTTCGTATTTTCGAGACTTTCATTTTCGGCACTTCAGGATTTTAGGACTTTGGATTTTAGGGTTTCAGCTGACGAGGCTTTCAAACTTGCTTTCCTTTCCAACCCCCGACTTCCTAAATTTCGACTTATTATACCCTCGAGGCCCACATGGCACAGTGGTTACCCACAACTATGGTGGCAAGGGGCATGTTAATGAGGGCCCATGTCACTTTTAACGACGTCATCGGGTCCCACCTCTCTCGCTTCTCATCTCAACCCACTGGCACATGGTACATATCCATGTGTCCACGTCCATTCCTAGAAAAATCCAATGGTCAGATCTTTCTCATATCTACGACGCAGATCCTTTCAGAGTTTTGGGTGTTGGAAGTTCATGCATCCACACATCTTGAACTTTCACTGTCTACTCACTTACTTGATCCAACAATCAAGTTCTTCTCCCCACAATCTATGGTGCAGGTTGCTTCGAGATTTCGTGTTTCGAAGGTGTTCACCTCTTCTTACCTCCCATCTCCCAAAACGTCGATTTCTTCCTCACATCGAACGGTCATTACATACCTTGAGATTCCCCGAAGGAATCTCGTCCGTTCATCGGGACTTAGCCCCATGCTAGCATCTCGACATTAGGGTTCGAGATTTATCAAGGTGAGAGCCCAAGTTCTTGTCGACGGAAATCCCAAATTCCCGATTCCCAATTTCCCGAAATGGGTAATATCTCGACACGTGGCCTTCTCAAATCGGACGATCCACGACTTCTTCAGGGTTTCCACCATGGAAAGTCCCGATCCCTTGTTACTAGGACTCCCGATATCGTGATTCTCGATTTCCTGAAATGGGAAATCTCACGACACGTGGGCTTCATCATTTGGACTATCTAGATCTATTTCAGGGCTTTCGCCCCTATTCATTGGGTGTTAACCCTCAGATATCTCCTGACAGATCCAATGGCTGTCGGGTTTTCCAGTCGAGATCTAATGGCTCAGACAGTTCCTAACTAATTCGGGATTTTGCATATCACAATTTCCACACTCCTGTGCACTTCCAAAGGGCTTTAAACCCCGTGCACACTTTCCAGATCTAATGGTTACGAGGGTTCACCTTTCCTCCCAAACAGATCCTAAAGCTCCTACACTTCTGGTGTGGAGTCCTCTGTCCCTGTCGACTCATAACACACTGGCTACGGTTTCATAACGCCACTATACCTCCTGATCTTAAAACTCGTCAAGTGACTCCTTGACACTTTGGAGCACGCCAGGGTCCGAAATTGGCTTTCCAGACCCAATTTTCCTCGCATTCTCGATCCAAAGACTGCTCCACTGGCCCATCTAGGCTCGGTGTCAAAACCTTGGCTCTGATACCAAACTGTAGCGCACCCTTTCAACTACCATGGATTAATTGATTTTAAGAGAAGACTGTAACACCACTCTATACATGATTCGTACAGGTATTATATGATCCATATGATTTCAACAATTAAACCCATTTAATCTCAGAGTAAGTATATTATCTACTGCTATAATTAACAATCCATAGTGTTTCATAATAATTCATATACACAACGGAAATCATGATAAAATTAACAACACAGTTATGCAAAACATGATTAAGGCATAATCAGATACTTATCTTTTAACATTGGTAGATTCCACCAACCAAGTGCAGGCCTTCCACTGCAACCACCACAGCCTTGGCCCAAGCACCTTCTATCCAACAGAAGCAGGTCGACAAGGTTGTAGAAAAGCATGAAGATTCCTTCTGCACACAAACATCTAAAATAGCCAGACTGATTAAAAAGGTCCAAACCTTCCAGTCAAAGGTTCATGATAGCCTTCAACAAGCTAAGCAACGCCACTTCTCCAGCAAGACAAGCAGCTCACCAAGATGCAGATTCAACAAATGCTTTTCCCTCTCCCCTGGGAACTCAACTCAATGGATACCATTGCTTCCTAAGGAGGGAGGATTGATCCAGGTGGATATTAGTGGCCACCCACCATTTCCAAATGGCTCAAAACTATTTTCTGGCCATTTTGGCAGTTTATTATTTTTCGCAGGTTTTAACTTCCGGGGCCATTTTGAGGGTCCAAATGAAGGTTTTTCGAGATCGAGGTTCTCAAAGATAGCCAAAGGCATGATTTATCCCCCAAAATGAATATCCTCGACAATACCTTTCCAATGAGCTATCACATGCCTAAAACGAAGATCGTATGCAAAAGTTACGACGCCGGGAAGTTGATGCACCAACTTACCCAAACGGGGCCCACATGACTTTTGGTGCTTCATCTCCTAGGGTTAGGTTTTTAGATGTCTAGGACTTTTGGCATTCTCTTTTATTGTAAAAGGTCCTTCAGAGCCTCATTGTAATCAATTTTCTTGCGAATGCGAGTAGCCGCCACATCTCTTCTCAGAGATAAGATGCCCCCATTCTAGCGAGTCTTTCACTCTGTATTTTTACAGTCTCTGTACATTTCTTTCATTAATAGAAATTGTGTATTACTGTATATCTGTGTTTATGGTTGCATCTTTGATACACTTCTGTTATATTATTGAATATCTGCAATATCTCTGTACATTTCTTTATTATATCTCCGCTCTCATTTCATGCCGAAAATAATCCGGATCAAACCTCCCAGCCTTAGACCACACTGCTCATCAACTCAGCAGTGGATCACCCCTGAGCTGGGACTAAGCTCCACCCCAAGGCAAGGAATCCTAGGCTAGGCTGAGGTTACAAGGAAAACATCACATAAAATCTTAAATAATTCTTCTTGGGATGCCATCTTACGCCCACTACTACCAGACTCTCATTCCTCACATGCCTATTCCACTCGGGAGTATACACCTTCACAAGCACAGTCCATCAGTGCTAACCTCCCTCTCTGGGTCTCGGCAACAGGCTGGATCAAGAAGTCTCAGAGCTTGAAGCTGGTGCTGGACACTCTCTGGAAGAAACCTCTTCCAACAACATCCACCTCCCTCACCTAGAGAGAGATCACATGCAGGCTCAATCACAACTTGCGCTGGCCATCAAGTCACGCACAGGCTAGCTCTGCGTGTTCACCATAGCCAACTAGAAATACAAACACAACCTCTCAATAGGCTCAACAATGGCTCGAAGCCTCTTAGTGATGGTTCATAGGAATTCCTGATGAGTAATTCTCGTATGGGTTGACACAGTCTCCACGACTCAGAATGGAGGGTGAGACCGGCTCTTCAGAAACAACACAGGCTTCTCATTCTAGGAATGCACACACACGGGTTTTCTCATATCCAGACACAGACCTTTCGAGTCACAGGGATGCACGAAGTTTCTCTGCAGGAGTCGAGTTGGTAGTACTATCCCGAGCTCCGTACGCATTCAGACAATCGGGTAGAATGGGGAAGGAACCTTCTCATAGCTCACCCTAGCCATTTTATTCGCATGTGTCAGGGTTGAAACTTGTCACCCATGAAACTTCATGCGTTCCACCAGCACGCATCCCCTTGCATGTTCTCCCCTTGCCAAAAACTTATGATAAAACATAAAATGCACATGTCTTTTGGGATAATATTAAAATATTATTCCTAGGCTTAAGCCCTCTAGGCTTAGCCCCTAGGCTCCACACTTAGCCCCTTTTCCCACCTTCCAGCCCCTAATTCCTTGCCCACTCTATGGATGCTTAGTCCCCCTTCACTCATTCATCGTGGTCAGTCTGCACATGGCAGTGTTTATATTTTATTAATTGTTCTGCATGGTTACATATGCAACAGCAGGCTCCTGGCCTTCAACACTTAGGTTTCCTAGCCTAACAAACACATAAGCCTCCAGCTTATAAAAACTTGGCTCACAAGCCTATAAAACATAATTACAATTCCTTTCAAAACATGGTTTTCAATGGGGCTCGGCCTTAGGAACACTACAAAAAAAATCAAAAGAAATATTTCAAATCATATCCAATCAAAAAATAAATCTTAAGATCTCATCAATGGTTTTAATTGGGGAATGTGTCTGTAGTTACATAGGGTCTAAATCTAACGTCCTAATAAAACTCCTTCCCCATATAATATCTTTGATAATATGATTGCTTTAGATCTAATTTCATCTTGGTTTTTGATATATTTCATAACAAGTAGCCATCACTTAAAAATGCAAAGAGGGTCAATTCTCAGGATGGGGTGACAATCATGTTAGTATCCCTTAAAATAAATTTTAGAACCAAAAGAAAACAAATAGTGTACTAAAAAAACACATTGAGAAAACTATGGGTTCCATTAAGTATTTTCAAGAGTTCCCATGGGTATCGAGTTCCTTATAGCTATGCTACAAGATGAAAAAGAGATTTGTTTTTATCTATGTTATAATGTTTATATGTAATATCATGTACATGGTCCAAAGCTACCAAAAACGTTATGTAAAGTGAATCTTTGTCCCAAGAAAATCATTACACACCATAATTATCTATGTTTCGTACGAGGATGGAAACAAACATTTTGAGGTGCTTTAAAGATGACTCAATGACTCCCAGTATATCACTCAGTATATCTGAAACTACCAACATATAGGCTTTTAAAAAAAAATCTTTAATGTCCCATGATAAGCATTGCACCAATACCCATACATGGTTTCCACTCTACTAATGATTGTTGAACCCTTACCTACTATTCAAGGATGATGCAGGAGCATCGCCGACTCATCAAGCAAGCCAACACAGAAGCGGAAGACAACTGGACAAGCAGAAAAAAATTTGAAAATGCTTTGGGACTATTGTGCAAATCTTAAATGATTCATTTAAGAAGAGGTGCCTTTGTATATTGTAAATGGACCTTGAGAGGATATCTCTCGTCCTTTAGTAGATAGATGACATTTATTATAGTTAATGCTAGTAGATAGGAATTTAATTCATAGATTAGACAGTCTTAGAAGTAAGAGGGGAAACAGATATAGACACCCTCATGTATCATTGTAACATTAGCTGAACAAGAATTACTTTGGAAAAACAAGAAGAGAAAGAGAAAACAGAGAGTTGTGTAAGAACACCCCTGTACTGATATTTGAATTAATAGAAGAGTTTTGATTCAAATTCATGGTTGGTGTTGTTCTCTATGTGTTTGATGTTGATGTTCTCATGAATGTTTATTTCCTGTTATACATTTTCTTTTATATGCCATGTATGTGATTTCATCTGTGAATTGAAGTCTGAGGGGGAGATGGAATGAGTTTCAATTGTTTCTCTAATTGAGCCAGAGGATTCCTGGAAGGAGTGCAATCAAATTTGTCCGCAAGGAGTGCATTGACAAAAGGGTTCAATTAGAGTTAGCTTTTGTCCTCATTTCCTCGAAGGTCTAGTTAGGCACAGAAGCTATGCAAGGAGTGCGTAGGCTGAGGGAAGTTCAGGGTTGCGAACCTGAGCAAGAAAGTGAAGGAATACTATTGCAGGTGTGCGCAAGGTCAAAGAAATTCAACACTTAGACGATTGTTGAAGGTTTTCCGCAAGGAGTGCGTGCAAGAGGATTATCTTTCTGAGGACTTGAGAGTCTTAAGAAAGCTCAGGAGGTATAGAACCTTAAGTAATTACCAAGGGGAGCACAGGGAGTTGGTGCCTTGAAATCTTGCAAGAAGCATCGCAAGCTTGTGAGTAGGTGGGCGAGTTTCATGGAGAGGAACGTAATAGTTTCATAGAATCAATAAAGGGAGAACGGACGGTTGAAATCCTTCAGGGAGATTTCACAAAATTCTGAGGGCCGTTAGATCTCGTGGAGGTGCAGGGAGGTTGTAGTGTAAGTGTGGAAGAAGGTTTAAAGCTCAGGAGGGTCAGAGCTGTCGATACAAGTCACAAGGACCGCCATATCTACACGTGATATCGTGTATCGGGGATTCGTGAGCCAAAGCTCCAAATTTGTGCAACAAGAGTTATGATATCGCGATCTGCGATATCCCGACGAGCCCAGAATCGTCCATCAGTGGGGACGCGTTTCCGGTGATTCCAGGAAGTCAGGGTTCGAAGCATCGGAGATTTCGGAGGTAAGAAATTCTTGCAGCTTGGAATCGCGAAACGCGATATCCCGACGGAAGAGTTGTGTGGGGCCACAACATGAGTTAGTGGAGGACAGGTGGCATACCATATCGGGGATTGGGAAAAAGAAAGTCCCAAATCCTTTGACATCAAGATTCGCGATCCCGCAAATTCTGAAATCCCGATAGAAGTGATGGGAGGTGGAAAAGTCAAACCACACGTGTGCATTGGAGTTTCATCACGTCGGGTATCAGGAGTCGGCAAATCAAAATGCTCGATATCACGAGTAGCATTATCCCGATAAAGATAATCCCGACAAAGCAGAAGTCCCAACAGGGCAAGATAAAGTCAGCATTGACTGGCCATCGGGTCTCGGGGATCCGAGAGCCCAGTGATCGACAGTAAACTTGCGAAGCCGCGAGTTCCGATCCTCTTATAAGTAAAGAAAGGGGGATCGAATGAAGAGAATCTATGGGTGAATATTTTCCGATAGGGAAATAGAAGAACCTTGGCATTCTTTGGGTCGAGAGGGGAAAATAAGATCCTGAGGGTGCGGGCATGCCTGCAGGTGCGGCTGCGCCAGGTTTGGTATCAGAGCAGAGGAAGACTCTTTTCTTTCTATAGCAGAGAAGAAGGAGAATTCACCATGCCACCAAGGAGAGAAAGGAAATCACCTGATCCAGAGGATAGGGAGGTGCGAAGAAGAGGCAGGCAAGTAGTCAATCCAGAAATGGAAAGGCAAATGCGTGATCTCCGAGCAAGACTTGAGGACATGGAGATAGCGCAAAGACGCACAGCTAGTGCAGGGGATCTCAGTGATTCCAATAGTGAAGTCGAGGCTGAATGAGAGGAGGAGGTTGTAGCTGAGGATGTAGTGAATTAACACCTAATCAAAGCTATTGCCAGGATGGGTGCAAAGCTGAAGATGGACATTCCAGTCTATGAAGGAAATCTGGATGCAAAAGAGCTTCTGGATTGGATTAGAGCTCTTGAAACCTACTTTGATTATGAGGATATCGAAGAGGATAAGAAGGTCAGACATGCTGTCACATGCCTGAAAGGACATGCAACATTATGGTGGGACGAGCTACAAGCAGATAGACGCTGCAAGAGAAAGCAGAAGATCAAGAGTTGGGATCGAATGATTGCAAAGATGAAGGCAAAGTTCATCCCAAGAGATTATCAAATCACTCTGTTTAGGAGGATGTAGAACCTGAGACAGAAGCTAATGACAGTGAAAGAATACACAGAGGAATTCTATCAACTAGACATCAGGGCAGGTCATCAGGAGAGCGATGATGAGAAGGTTGCTAGATATCTGAATGGCCTGAGATACGACATTCATGATGAATTGAGTATGGAAACCATCTGAACTATGGAGGATACCTATCAGATGGCTTTGAAAGACGAAGAGAATATGAGTCGTAAGAAAAGTCAGCGAGGGTGAGGCAGAAGTTATCCCAGAGGCAAGTTAGTTGCCCAGGACAAGTACCAGAAGCCCAAGGAGGAATGGAAGAAACCTCAGGGTAATATTGAGAGAGATGGGACCTCATAGAGAGGGCCATATGTCGAACAGAGAGGGCAGCATAATGAGTAGAGAGGAGATTATGCTGACGCAAACACTTTTCCTTGTACCAGAGGTAGAGGAAGAGGAAGAGGTGGAGTCATCACATGTTTCACATGTGGGAAAAATGAGCATAGGTCGTTCGAGTGTCCAGAGAAAAAGAAAGACATTGGGGAAGCTCATATCACTGAAGCACAATGGCATGATGTTGAGGCCGAAGGTGCAGAATACGGAAGATCGCTTGTGATGCGTAAAGTCCTTTTGACACCCAAGAAGGAGGTGGAAGGCTCAGTCCAAAGGACCAGAATCTTTAGGACTGTGTGCAAGACCAAGGACAGGGTGTGCAAGGTTATTCTGGACAGCAGTAGCATAGATAATCTCATTTCAATCGAGATGCTGGAGAAGTTGGAACTGGAGACAACTGATCACCCGAGTCCATACAAGGTTTCATGGTTACAGAAGGGAAACCAGGTAACTGTTACTAAACAATGCTTGGTTGAATTCAAGATAGGAGGATATAATGATAATATCTTATGTAATGTCATTTCTATGGATGTTTGTCATCTATTGCTGGGTAGACCATGGCAATATGACAGGAATGTGATTCATGATGGGAGAATGAACTCATATACTTTAGAGAAGAATGGGAGGACACACATGCTGCTTCCAATAAAGGATAAGGAGGTGAAGCCGGAAGTAAGAAACACAATACTTCTCATGAGTGGGAAGGAACTTCTTATGGAGGTGAAGAAGAAAGAAGATCCACAATTCTTTGTGGTCAGAAAACCAAGAATTGTTCTGACTAGCACAAGAGTGGATGATCTACCAGAAGAGGTTCAGGAACTGCTGGAAGAGTTCGTTGATATCGTGGTGGATGAATTACCTCATTCGTTTCAACCCATGACAAGTGTGAGTCATCATATAGACCTCATACCAGGATCTAGTTTGCCGAATAAAGCTGCGTATAGGTTGACACCACAAGAAAATGAAGAGGTCAAGAAGTAGGTCTAGGAGTTGTTGGACAAAGGATTGGTTAGGGAAAGATTGAGTCTGTGTGTTGTTCCAACAGTGCTTAGTCCGAAGAAAGACGGAGGCTGGAGGATGTGTACCGAATCAAGAGCGATCAATAAGATAACCATCAGGTACAGGTTTCCATTTCCAAGAATGGATGATTTAATGGATTGCTTGAGCGGGGCAAAATATTTTTCAAAGATTGATTTGAAAAGAGGATATCATCAGATTTGCATGAGAGAAGGTGATGAGTGGAAAATAACGTTCAAGACAAACGAAGGTTTGTATGAATGGCTTGTTATGTCATTTGGCTTGACGAATGCACTGAGTACCTTTATGAGGTTAATGAATGAAGTCCTAAGGGATTTCATCGAAAAATTTGTCATCGTCTATCTGGATGATATATTGATTTTCAGCAAGACAAAGGATGAGCATCTGAAGCATTTGGCCATTGTGATGAAGAAGCTACAGCAAGAGAAGTTGTTGATAAACATAAAGAAGTCCTCATTTATGAAGACAGAGCTCATTTACCTGGGTTTTGTTATTTTGGAAAATGAGTTGAGAATGGATCCGGATAAGGTAGAAGTTATCAAGAATTGGCCACCACTGAGGAATGTATTTGAAGTGAGAAGTTTTCATGGTTTGGCTAGTTTCTACCGAAAATTCATCAGGAATTTCAGTGGAATTAGCACAGCAATGATGGATACAATGAAGAAGTGGCATAAGTCTTTTCACTGGATAGAAGAGGCTGAGAAGAGCTTCAATATGTTGAAGCGAAAGATCACGGAACAACCAGTGTTGGTGTTGCCAGATTTCCTAAAGACATTTCAGGTGAAATGTGATGTGACTGGGTTTTCCATAGGAGCGGTCTTGAGTCAGGAGAACAGACCGATAACATATTTCAGCGAGAAGTTGAATGAGGCAAAATTGAAATACTCCACGTATGATAAGGAGTTTTATGCTATCATACAAGCACTAAAGAAGTGGAGGCATTACCTGATCCCAAAAGAATTTGTTTTATATAGTGATAACCATGCATTACAGTTTGTGACTCAATAGGAAAATTTGAATCAGAGACATGTAAAATGGGTAGAGTATATGCAAAATTTCACATTTGTGATTAAGCATATTTCAGGTACTACTAACAAAGTTGTTGATGCTTTGAGCAGGAAATGTATGCTGATGCAGGAGTTTAAAGTCAAAACGTTGGGTTTTGATGACCTTAAAGATATGTATGCAAACGATCCAGATTTTAAAGAGGTGTACGAAGTAGCTGAGAATCCATTTCTCAGAGACAGAAGCCATTGGATAGAGTGCGTGATCTAGGAAGGGTTGTTTTTTAAGGGCAATCAATTGTGTATTCCAAATTGCTCCATGAGGGAGGACTTGTTAAAGGAAAAACACAACAGAGGATTGGACAGACATTTCGGTCATGATAAGACGTTCGTGAAGCTGAGAGAGTCGTATTTTTGGCCAGGAATGCGAGCATAGGTCAAGAGGTTTGTAGATAGATGCAGGATTTTCCATCATTCGAAGGGAAGGAAGAAGAATGCAGGTTTTTATCAACCATTGCCCATACCGGAAAGACCATGGGAGGCGATAAGCATGGATTTCGTATTGGGATTTCCAAGGATGCAAAGAGGAGTTGACTCAATCTTTGTGGTGGTGGATAGGTTTTCCAAGATGGCATATTTTATTCCATGCTAGAAAACTAGTGATGCGACTCACATCGCCAATCTATTTTTCAAGGAGGTCATTCGACTTCATGGATTGCCGAAAAAGCATAGTTTCTGACAGAGACACTAAATTCATAGGGCATTGTTGGAGGACATTATGGAAGAAGCTAGGAACTAATTTGATGTTTAGCTCTTATTATGATCCTCAGACGGATGGAAAAATAGAAGTGGTGAACAGAAGTCTGGGAGACTTGCTAAGAAGCTTGGTGACAGAGCACCATAGCAGCTGGGTTTAGCATATGGCCGCAAGCATAATTCGCATACAATGATTTAGTAAATCGGAGCATAGGTAGAAGTCCATTTCAAATTGTTTATGGCATGCAGCTGAGAGGAGTTGCTGAATTGAGGGATTTAGAGTAGACTGTTACTAGCAACGCTAGTGCAGAGGAATTTGCTGAGGCAATGAAGGAACCTCACAGCCAGGTGAAAGAACGACTGCTAAAATCAAACCAGGAGTATAAACGTAGAGCTGACCAGCGGAAGAGACAACTTCAGTTCAAAGCTGGTGATCTAGTTTTGGCACATTTAAGGAAGGAAAGGTTCCTGAGGGGAACATATAACAAATTGAAAATGAAGAAAATCGGGCCATGTAAGGTCTTGAGAAAATTCAGGGAAAATGCTTATGAGATCGAGTTACCCGATGGGATCGAAATATCTCCGATATTTAATGTCGCTGATTTATACCCATACATGGCTGGAAAAAGAGAGACTGGAACTGAGCAACTAGTGATTCAATGGACGAAACAATTTCCAGTTGCAGAAAAGCCGCAGATGGAATTCATACTGGACAAGAGAGCGGGTAAGAAGACCAGGAGGAAAGAATACTATGAGTATGTGGTCAAGTGGAAGAACCACCCAGTGGAGGATGCAAGCTGGGAGAATGAAACAGAGATTTAGAGGCATGGACAGATTGTGGAGGAGCTCATGGACAGGATCCCATGAATGTTTTCAAGCCAAGGAGTATGATGCAGGAGCATCACTGACTCATCAAGCGAGCCAACGCGGAAGCGGAAAACAGCTGGACAAGCAGCACAAATTTTGAAAATGCTTTGGGACTGTTGCGCAAATCTTAAATGAGTCATTTAAGAAGAGGTGCCTTTGTATATTGTAAATGTACCTTGAGCGGATAGCTCTCATCCTTTAGTAGATAGACGACATTTATTACAGTTAATGCTGGTAGATAGGAATTTAATTCATAGATTAGACAGTCTTAGAAGGAAGAGGGGAAACGGATATAGACACCCTCATGTATCATTGTAACATTAGCTGAACAAGAATTACTCTGGAAAAAGAGGAAGAGCAAGAGAAAATAGAGAGTTTTGTAAGAACACCCCTGTACTGATATTTGAATTAATAGAAGAGTTTTGATTCAAATTCATGGTTGGTGTTGTTCTCTGTGTGTTTGATGTTGATGTTCTCATGAATGTTTATTTCTTGTTATACATTTTCTTTTATATGTTGTGTATGTGATTTCATGTGTGAATTGAAGTCTGAGGGGGAGATGGAATGAGTTTCAATTGTTTCTCTAATTGATCCAGAGGATTCCTGCAAGGAGTGCAGTCGAATTTGTCCGCAAGGAGTGCGTTGACAGAAGGGTTCAATTAGAGTTATCTTTTGTCCTCATTTCCTCGAAGGTGCAGTTAGGCACAAAAGTCGTGCAAGGAGTGCGCAGGCTGAGGGAAGTTCAGGGTTGCGAACCTGAGAAAGAAAGTGAAGGACTGCTGCTGCAGGTGTGCACAGGTTCGAAGAACTTCAACACTTAGACAATTGTTAAAGGTTTGTCGTAAGGAGTGCATGCAAGAGGATTATATTTCTGAGGACTTGAGAGTCTTAAGAAATCTCAGGAGGTATAGAAACTTAAGTAATTACCAGGGGGAGCACAGGGAGTTGGTGCCTTGAAATCTTGCAAGAAGAGTCGCAGGCTTGCGAGCAGGCGGACGAGTTTCATGGAGAGGAATGTAATCGTTTCGCAGAATCAAGAAAGGGAGAATGGATGGTCAAAATCCTTCGGGGATTTTTCATGAAATTCTGAGGGCTGTTAGATCTCGCGGAGGTGTAGGGAGGTTACAGTGTAAGTATGGAAGAAGGTTTAAAGCTCAGGAGGGTCAGAGCCATCGATTCAAGCCACAAGGAATGACAGATCTACACGTGATATTGTTTATCAGAGATTCGCAAGCCAAAGCTCCAAATTTGTGCAACAAGAGTTATGATATCGTGATCCGTGATATGTCGATGATCCGTGAATCATCCATCAGTTGGGACCCATGTCCGGTGATTCTAGGAAGTCGGGGTTCAAAGCATCAGAGATTTCGAAGGTAAGAAATTCTTGGAGCTTGGAATCACGAAACTCAATATCTCGACGGAAGAGTTGTGTGGGGCCACCGCATGAGTTAGTGGAGGACAGGTGGCATACCATATCGGGGATCGGGAAAAGGCAAGTCCCAAATCCTTTGACATCAGGATTTGCGATCCCGTGAATTCTGAAATCTCGATAGAAGTGACAGGAGGTGGAAAAGTCAAACCACACGTGTGCATCGGAGTTTTGTCATGTCAAGTATCGGGAGTCAGAAAATCAAAGTGCTTGATATTGCGAGGAGCGATATCCCGATAAAGAAAATCCCGACAAAGAAGAAGTCCCGACAGGGAAAGATAAAGTCAGCGTTGACTGGCCATCGGGTCTCAAGGATCCGAGAGCCCAGTGATCGACAATAAACTTGCGAAGTCGCGAGTTTTGATCCTCTGATAAGTAAATAAAGGGGGATCGCATGAAGAGAATTTGTGGGTGCAGATTTCCCAATAGGGAAATAGAAGAACCTTGGCATTCTTCAGGCCGAGAGGGGAAAACAAGATCCTGGGGGTGCGGGCATGCCTGTGGGTGCGGCTGCACCAAAGGATGATATAATTCATATCTTAAATATATGAAGCATCTATATAGTACTACACCTTGCAATATAGTGTTCAAACAACTATCTAATGAACAAAATTAAAGTGGTTACCAACAATGCAATGGTTTTATATTCATTATATCGACATAAACCACCAAATTTAAAGGCATTGTTAATGATTTAGTATTAAATCTCAATAATTTGTTTACATATTTTTTCCATTTAATAATGATGATATTCACTATTTTATTTTTAAAATTGTGATTATATATTTAATTTATTTATTTTTATATTCAATTTTACTCCTTTTCCATTACTGATGGCACTTTCCATGAGTGGTGGCACTCTTGTTGACACCCACATGTTATAACATTCCCTATCCACTATTCCTAACTTGCTTATCTCATATGATGCCCCCTCATTGTAACATAGTTACTATTTATTATTTATAAAATAAACAATGCAAAAACATATAACCAAAACATTATAATCCAAACACACATAATAAAATTCAAAAAGGATTTCCATGATTGATGCTTGACTACATGATTCCTTACAGTTTTTGACTTGATAATTAGTACCATAGTATATATTTCATTATCCATATGCTTTAATTCAATTCATCATTGATCACTAACTAGATGATTTCTCTCATGCTTTAATTCAACTCATCGTCACATCATATCATGTATTTCCACACATTATGATTTTAATGTTTTAGTTCATGTTTATAAACACAGACATATAATTTTTTTTTCCAAATTATCATGATCTTATACATTGGACTTACCTTCAATGAGCTATCAACATGTCCACTGGTCCAACACTATGGGTCACATCTATTATAGTTTTGTTCCCCACCAAGTGACATTGTTGCATTACATGTTTTAGATAGAAGTAAGATTCATTTTCAAATGTAACATGACATGGCTTTATATGTAACATTTTAGAAACCCGTGTTCTCATTTTACTTGAGTTTATTATTAGATGAGTATGGATATGCCTACCTTGTTTTGAAGAGACGGTATGTGTGTCACCTCTATTTATTATTTTGTAAGTGTCCTATTTACTCTATCATGGGAGAGGTCATCTCTCTCTCACTCACTCTTTTCCTCTCTCTCTCCCACACACAAAAACACAGCAATGTTATATGCATACATAATCTGTTTATGTTATATGATGCTCTCCTAACCTCACACATCAAGGGGCATCTACTATCAAGTCACTTTAACTCACTTCTAACACGTAAGTGAATTATTCATCAAACATCATAAATTAGTTTATGGTGAAATTTAAAATGTCAAGAGGGATAGATTATTGACTAATTAATCATTGAGATCAACAATCAACTCTTATTTTGGAAAAAATGGAAAAAGTTACACTAAATAAATTCACATGGCACATAGTTCTACATAAGAAATTATTTGATGCCTACACACTTGTTACACTAAGAATGCATTAAATTCTGCAACTTATTTAGTTACATGATATCTTCATCATTTTATTTTGGTGAATCAAGCCTCTTACCATTTAAAACTCTCCATTTAATGAAGGGATAGATGATGATTTCTAGTGTAAATTACATCACATGGGTTGATATTTGACTCCATGCCATAGATTATTTTAGGGGATAAATTTTGCAAATGGAATAATTTTCGGTGGTTTTTACCCCAAAACAATTTGCCAATTTCCATTTTTTCTAAAAACGATTCACCCAAATTCTATAGAATAAAATTACTTTACCTTTAAAATCACAATTTTTTTATAGAAAGTATATAAAATCCTTAGAAATTTGAATATTTTAAAAAAACTATCGCCAAACATTTTACATTTTGCATATTAAGGAATAGTAATATTAACCCATGTTTCTACATTTTAATACAATTTTTCATCTTTAAAATCATCCATGCTCCATGCTCTATTTCCTTCCATTTCCTCTCCAAGGAAAGTCTATAAATGGGAGACGTCATCCTTCATTTCAATAGTTCAATTCATGCAAAGCTATGTTGCAAATTTTTTTTCAAGGACTTTGAATCCCACTTGCTTTGATCTTTCATTTGATTTTTGTGTGTGTTTATGTTGTTAATATTTTTCCCCATTTTGACATTTCATAAGGAAACACATTTTTCTGGTTCTCAAGAATTAAAGAGATTCCTAAGGAGGGTTGAACAACCTAAATGGAGAACATGGAAGGCCATGTCTACTGCTCCCTTAAAGTGAAATTTTCAATTTTTGTATTTATTTTCTCAAATTTGTATTAATACACAAAAATTAGTCTCCTTCCCCCATTAGTTTTCAAATGGTATGAATATTTCTTCATTTGATTTTCCACTAACTACTTAATATGTTAATATTGTCATGAAATGGTGGTGTTGCATTATCTTTTGTGATTGTGTGACATCTCTTTATGAGGAGGATTCTTGATTTGTATTCCTCATTTATTTCTCCACAAAAATGGAAATTCAACAAGAATGTTCCCCACAATGTTTGATTCTCTTTTTTTCATTACTTTTCTATTCAATTGATGCTCAGTAAAAATTTTGATTGAAGTGCCTCACTAGCATATTTATTTATGTCTACCTTAGTGGATCCAACACACTTTTTAGTTCCTTTTCATCATCGTATGCATCTAACTGCTTAGAGAATGAGTGCCTCTCACTAGTACATATGACCAAATTTGTGACGGTTTTTCATTGATATTGCCAGACACATTTGTCGAATTTCCACAAAAGCTGATTTTTTTTTTGTCGGAATAATTTCGTCACTATATCGACAATCCAAGTGTGCATGGAAACATCGATGAAATTATCTCTCCACGTGTCACTAGAGTCAATTTCGGTTAACCCTTTGTATCATCTCAATTCTGACGAAAGATCATCGCAAGTACAACGAACAACTGTGTCAATTACGATGAGATTTTGTCACAATTGTGATGAAAAGTTTTGACAAGTAAAAAACTTACGACACAGATGTTGTATGTGCGACAAAAAACTGTGGCAACTTGCGATACAAATCCATGGCAATAGCGATAACATGGATTCATCTAGAACAAAGTTACGACGAAGATGTTGTATGTGCGACGAAAAACTATGGCAACTTGCGACGAAAGTTCGTTGCTATTGCCACGGTGGTCAAAATGCATTTTTTTTGACAAACTAGCGTCGATATTGCGATGATGTCATTAAGTTTTAAAAAAATAAAATACATGAGATATAGTATTACCATATTACATTGTAATATGGTATACCATATTACAATGTAATATGGCATTACCATATTACATTGTAATATGGTNCCATATTACAATGTAATATGGTATACCATATTACAATGTAATATGGTCTACTCCTAGTTGAATTCATATATTTGTACTGATGTCATATAGGCTTGTGCAAGTGCCAAAAATTTCAATTTGTATGAATTTGGTCAGTGTATGGTAATGCCATATTACATTGTAATATGGTATACCATATTACAATGTAATATGGTATACTCCTAGTTGAATTCATATATTTGTACTGATGTCATATAGGCTTGTGCAAGTGACAAAAATTTCAATTTGTATGAATTTGCTGAGTGTATGGTAATGTCATATTACATTGTAATATGGTCTACTCCTAGTTGAATTCATATATTTGTACTGATGTCATAAAGGCTTGTGAAAGTGAAAAAAATTTCAATTTGTATGAATTTGGTGAGTGGAAATTTATGACCCACAAGGATTAATGGTAAACCCAAGGGTTCATGAGAATGATGAAAGGTAGAAATATTGTTAGGTTTGTAAAGTGATTTTTTGAACCCATGAAGACACCATCAGTAAAACGGTTGTGATTTATGAAAAGGTTTTAAAATCTCTTTCATCACCTATGTATAAGCTATTGGTCAATTTTCTTATATGTTCTGAATGATTTGGGAAATAGTCGCTCTTAACACCTTGAAGAATTGGAAACTCTTACGAACCTAAAGGGTTGTTATGACATTGACTCATATATTCTTGTAAAAACATAATGTTATTTGATGCCTCGATAATTTAGGCATAGTGTATATAAGGGCTAGTTATCAACTAATTCCTTGATAATAATAAGAGGAATATTACTAATATAATAGGAAGAGACTTGTGGATATCACTTGCACAATTGTTGGAGCATATGAAAAGGACAACAATAATGAGGTTTATTGAACAAGTTTATTGAACAAAGTTGACTAAATTGTTGTCAATGGCCTCTTCATCTTCTGAGTCCTCATCCTCACTTTGTAAAAACATAATAAAAGAACATAAGTTCAATGAATAAAAAAAATATTAATTGTTAAAGATGTAATAAAGAGACTAACATATTAAAAATTTGTCGATATCCTCTAATTATTTTGAATCACTCTCATCATATATGTTCATCGTGCATTTATTTTAAGTCAATTTTGGATCACTTTGCTTCTTTTTTATCGTATTCTCTAACAATGCTCTATTTTTATTAATATTTTCTACAACATGAAACATATTATATTAAATAATGATTATAATTATAAATGGAATTCTTCATAAAATAAATACATGTCTATATCATATAAAAATAACAAAGTATGCAATTACAACTCACTTGGAGTTTTTTGTTGTTGATGCCATTGATTAATATATCTTTTCAAATTCTTCTATAACCTTCTTCATCTTTTTCCCTTTGCTTACCATTTTCATTTGACAGTCCCTCTCCACGAAATGCCATATGATTTGTAAATATATTACAACAATACACTAATGAGGAAAGTACATAAAATCCATGGAATAAATTATACACATAATTTGACATGAATATTGAAAATGCACACACATAACATCAACATATGCAAGTACACCTTTTTCAAAGAAAAGCAACGAAAGTCACCAAACTCAACCAAAGTCAACAATAATTTGGTGTAAATATCAATTTGATGTGATCACATCCTCCTTCAATCTAATAGTAACATTGTTTATCGTTTTGGTATCATCTCTTATCTTCCCACTCCTACTTATGGTTTTTAAAATGATACGTTAATGAGGCAAGTACATACAATCCATGGAAAAAAATATACACTTAATTTGACATGAATATTGAAAGTGCACATGCATAACATCAACATATGAATAGACTCTATATTCAATGAAAGGTAATGAAATTCACCAAATCCAACCAAAATCAACTAGAATTTGGTGTAAACATTTGAGTTGATGTGATCACGTCCTCCTTCAATCTAATAGCAACATTGTTATGATTTTGGTATCATGTCTTGTCTACCCAATCTTAACTATGGTTTTTACCCATGTGAGTTATTGCACACTTATTATAGTGGCATATCCCTATGTCAGAATTCATTCCTCATTAATTAATACTGCATAGAAAATAATAAGACAAGTGAACTACTATTGGACAATGGTTATGATTATCCAAGATACTACCATTGGATTATTGAATCTATGTATGTAATTCATTAAGATGCCTATAATGGACTCAAATTTAGATACTAATCTATCAGATATTGTTATATCCATTAAGAGTTTCTTATCCCACCAATGATGGAAAATAATATATACTAAAAGAACAAAAATATAACATCAAAATACATACATACAATATTATAATATTTGGTGGAAAATATTATAGCAAATTTTTTAGAGAAGAAGAGAAACCTCAACATGTAGTGAGAGAGAAATAAGCAAGTCTAGGAGAACAAGCCACATTGAGTATCCTCAAAATAATTTCACATTGCACTATTCGAAATATCATTATATTCAAGGAAAAATTGAATTTTCAACTCCATGCTATCTTTTGTTGAGGTATCCATCCCATAGCTCCATGGTGGGATATTAGCCTATAATGCAAGGCTATGACAAATAGTTTCCTATTATCCTTACTATCAATGGAGATTTTGTCATGTGTTCAACTCCTTTCTCTAATAGGGTTACTACAAAGTCTTAATAGAGTGATTATATAGAGTCTTATTAAAGTGATTTAGGGAGGAAGGTGGGTGATTAGGACATGTTTACTTCTATAGGACACCTTAGGTCATTGAAGAGAAAGAGACCCCTCATTAGGAAATTATCTACAGCATGGGACAATTCAACCATGGACTAGAATAGCTTGACCACAAGCATGGGCAACTGATAAATTCCATTTGTGGGTCAGAGGTAGGAACTAACGACCAAGATGAATAAAAAAACACTAGCAGAGTAGAGGCTAAGAAAACCTGAGATTTTTAGGAGGTATCCACTCCACCATGTTATATCAATGTGGATTCTATTTCTGAAGTTGAGGATTATAATTTTCTACTTCATGTTTAATAACTCTACTTTTTTTCTCTTTCTATGAAAGGAGGGATGAAATAAGCTCTAGGTAGTAGAGATATAGACGATATGTTGTATTTTTTGTTTTTCTACACTAAGATGAACCCCAATAGTGGGATAGAAAGATCCCTGAATAACTCCCTTCTCTCTCTCTCTCTCTATGTGTGTGTGTGTGTGTGTGTATAACTTTGGTCAAGTCTCTTATGGAATCCAAGCACTATTGCTGACCCAAAAATATTCTTTGGGATCAATATGATATTTTAAAGTTGCTAAATCTTCCCAAGTCAGTAGGAGACTTTCCCCAAGCAACGTTTCAAACTCTAGTTCCAATCAAAGAAAGTGGTAGGAGTCATCATCATCATGACTATTGAAACATTTAAGAGTATTGGAGGGTTATATTATGTGGTTATTTAAGGTACATAGTGACTTATCAGAAACTAGAAGAATATCAACAATTAGTTTTAGTTCACTTGGTCTGGGTCTAAGATGGTTAAAATGTTTAATTTTCATTTTGGTCAGGCCTCACTCTTTGAGTTTGGGTTAGTAGGGTTAAATGGATTTCGAATTTATAGTATTCCATAGCCTATTACCACCCATGGGACACCTTCATAGTAGTTATTAGGGCCATTTTTCCTAATAATATCTTGTCAACAAACAATCAGGCCCAATTTGGGCTTGTTTGGTTTTTTTCCTATGCACAATGCTTTTTCCTTAGGAGAGGCCATCTAAGACTTATTTTAAAGTTATGAAATCCTACCATATAAACAATATATGTTTCAAGGATGATGAATTAAAATTTTGTGAGTTGTAGAGTTAGTTTGCAAAAGTTCAACATTGACCCTTTTCATTGGTCACTAGGTGATTTCTACATGAGCTAGAGCTTTGACAAAATACAATATGAATATAACTTTAAAAAAAATTAGTAGTTGCACCTTGTATGGCTCGAGATAATATTTCCAACGGGCCATGATTTTCCAAATTTTGAATTAGTATGACTAACCTACGAAGGGTGAAAGTTGCACATGTCCTAGGTGGCCAGATTTCATAAATGCAACTTCCTGATCTGGTTATATTCTAAATCTATCCCAAAGAGAAAATTAGGCCTAATGGTGATATAGGACAGTTTGGAACCTTTCAATTGGTATATCATATTCTCGGTTTTTACCAATGGTTGCTAAGAATGAGCTTTAGCAAGTTTGAGGCTAGTTTAAGGGAAACAATTTGGTTATAGAGGTTCAAGTTCTAAAAATCAATATTTATGGGCACTAAATCATAAATTTTGATTTTCCATGTTGTTGTTGTCCTTGAGACATTTCAAATAAAACCTCATTTTCCTCAATCCAACACAAAATGACCCAATTAGAGTTGTCATAAGTCTTCATAATGGTTTCAAGGGAAAGGTGTTAGACAACTTGCATGGTGGAATTTCAAGGTAGTTAAATCAACATTTGGTAGCCTCATGTTAGATTTATGAGTTTATGTCATTGAAGTTCTCATTGAGACCTTTCCAATAATAGTTTTTTGTCTAAATTAGATGCCTGATGATGACATGGAAACCTTCACAAAATTAAGTCCCTTAGGGGTCCCATTAGCAAATCAGCATTTAAAGTGAGATCTTTCTAGGGAAAATTGAAGGCCTAATTGGCATGGATTCAAATTTTCAATTGTGTAGTTGAAATGGTATTGTTAGGAACTTTTCAAGGACATGCTCCATGTATCATTTTGAATTTGTTTCATCTAGCTCTATCCTCAGTCTCCTTCAACAAAAATCATAGAAAAGTCAAAGCATGTTGACTTTGCATGCAAACCAAGAAAATAATTTTGAACTAAAAAAATAAAAAATAAAAGGAGAATACATTATTATGCCACACATGCCTTCATGAGAAATGGATAAAAAGGAGGGGCTCCATAGTTACAAGCTATGGAATGTGACCATTAAGGGGGAAATCTTTGAAAACTGACCAAAGAAGTGATAGTTGTTCCAAACTAGGTAGAGGTTATCTCAAGTAGGGTCTTTCTTGAGATAATGACCTATAAGGGACACATCTATATTATGACCATATACAAATGGAGAAAATGGGGTGTAAGGAAGAAAAGATAAGGAGGAGAGGCAATACTTTCCCCAAGCATTTGAAGGACTAGGAAAAGATGAAGATTATGTAGGAGATCATGGAACACTAGGAGAGGAAGAAGACAAGGAGAGAACTAGGTAATATTGGGTGCTACCCGATAAGAAGTGGCTAGATTTGATAATGGAAAGTCTAAGCTAGCCCAAATGGGCTCCCAGTTAGAGTAAATATTATATGTTGTTCATATTATATGTTCAAGAGTAAATTAGAGTAATCAAGGTGATATACATAACATTCAACAATGATCTCTTGAAAAATCCCTATGACAAGGGTGACTCCACAATGTTTATTAATGAGAATATGAGTTCCTTCCTATTGTACAAAGCCCCAATGATAAGGAGAGGGGTGAGGAGTGATGGAAAATTTGATTATTTTGGTTACAATTGTCAAGGATTATAGTGGCAAGTTGGTCTTTGATCTAACAATTATGAGTAAAAAGGAGACTTAGAGAGGGGAATAAGTTTCATTCATCATTATGAGTAATGAGAGATCTTTTTCAATAGAGTTTGTAATAGGGACTATTTTTTGTTGGGGAGAAGTGTCCAAATATTGGTGTACCCTAGGATCATCAAGGGATTTCTCATCTATGTACAAGAATTTGGATGTGAATTATTATTATAAGAATAAGCATTTTGTAGTAGTGTCCTTTGGAGCCTTATAATACTTGCACTAACATGTCATGGGATGAGAGGAGGGGTCTAGATTATTGGGATTAGCTTCATGCATTGTTTAATAGGAACTAGTATTTGGACTAGGGATAGCAATAAGGTTAGGATTATTGAAATGAATAAAGTGAGGGATCTTTTCTAATTTATTTTCCACAATGAGGATATGGATAAAAACTTTGTATATGGGGGTTCTCTAAAATAGTTATACTTCTTTATAAAAAAACTACAAGTTAACCAAAATTATATTTAAAATATCTACAAGTAA
>ML776678.1:1516627-1539357 GCA_009831015.1 Picea engelmannii | reverse complement strand
CACCATGCAATCTCTTTGTATTTCCATTTACATTAAAATCTCTATTAAAATATCCGAAGTCTGTTACAAACCATACAGTTACCAAGTTAGGATAGGAAGGTTTTATAGGCTTAAAACGCATAAAGTAATAAAAATAAATAAAATATATTGAGAATAGGGTCGAATTCCCTATTCTTATTCACGGCCATAAATTTATTCGTTCGGAACGAGTCATTTTAAATTACATTAGTACATAGTATAAAACTTTACGGTTCTGTTTTTATATGTTTTTAAAATAATTTTGGTCTAAAATCTGCGTAGAAATTTAGAAATATAACTTGAATTTTAGATTTGGACAATTGAGATTATGTATTGCGGGCATCCTCTAAAAAAAATATAGCATGATTTATGTATTCAAAAATATGATTGGAGCATTTCACATAAAATTGCAATTTACTCAATAATTAAATTTTCCAATTCAAATGATTTATGAAAGTGTGATTTATGAAAATAAACTCATTCACAAATCAAAATATTAATAAGTGTTGTTTTTTTAATCACATTTAAAAAAAGATATTAGAAAAATAAATTCCATATAATTTTTTATTATAATTTAATTATTAATTAATAGTGAAATAATCATCATATGTCATTATCTGTTAATTCATTAATTATTATTTAAAAGCCATGGTAGCTAGTATCTGTTATTGATTATTATTATTCACTAGTTATTATTAGTCTCTATTGAAGACAAGGATTACATAATTTGATTTATTATTGACCATCGATTAGTTTGTTTTTTATCACAAATATTTTTCTTGGTGTTCAATGTTGTACATATGCTTGACAAAATATCTATTTTTTATAATATTTATATTACTTTTATCACACATTTGATTGGTTGAATGTAAGGTTTCCCATGACAACCACCAAGCACCCACACTCGTTGGACAGATTCTGCAACGGATGGACAAAGAGAACAAGGGAGTGGTTGGTTGGGTGAATGAATATGTTCTTAGGGAGTTGGTGCTTCATTCTAGTGGGCGCTAGAGAAATCAGAGAGTTGATGCTCTTGGCGAGTAGCAACTTGCAAAACAGAGGTTGTAGCCTCATTATGAGTTGGTGCTCATAAGTATGATAATGTACAGAATGTAAAGATTACTTATCATATAAAGAAGAAGAGGTTTTTACCCTTTATGGGTTTCCTTGGGAAATATCTGTCTCTGTGTATCTCATATGTGTGAATGATGTTGAATGTTCTATTGCTTACTTCCCTGCATTATTGTGATGATCATTGAGAGGTCTGTAGTGAATTTAAAATGAGCATAATTGTTTAAGCTCAGTAACAACTGATTCACCACCGCCCCCTCTCAGTTGTCCAACAATTGGTATCAAAGTCGGCCCCTTTTATCTAAGGGTAGATCCTAGAGCTTAAACAGGTCAAGCCATGAAGGAAATTCAACCAATAAAGCCCCTCTGTTCAATGGAACAAACTTTGCCTTCTGGAAAGTTAGAATGAGAACCTACATAATGGATTTAGGTGTAGATGTATGGGATGTGGTAGATATTGGTTATGTAAAGCCAGTTGTACTAACTAATAAGGATGACAAGCTAGAATTTAGCTTCAACGCTATGGCTATGAATGCTATCTTGAGTGGGCTTGCAGAAGCAGAATTCGTAAAAGTTATGCACCTAGGAACTGCCAAAGAAATGTGGGACAAACTCATTAGCAGTTATGAAGGTAATGAGAAGGTAAAGGATGCCAAGCTTCAAACCTACAGAGTACAGTTTGAACAACTGAAGATGAAACTGTTGGAAAATACTTTCTAAGATTTGAAGAACTGGTAAATGCAATGAAAGCACTTGGTGAAAAAATTGAGGAACCTTCTTTAGTTCAGAAAATTTTGAGATCTCTACCAGATAGGTTCAACCCGAAGGTCTCTGTTATAGAAGAACTTAATGATTTAAAAACCTTGGAGTTTGATCAACTTCTAGGAACATTGACTGCATATGAAATGAGAATAGTTAAAGATAAACCCACCTCCAGAGAGCCTTCATTTAAGGCAGACAAGAATGAGGATTCTGAGCCTGATGAAATTGAAGCAAAATTTGTGAAGAGATTGAATAAGGGATCAGGCAAATACAAAGGTAAACTGCGTTTCAAATGTTTCAACTATGGTAAGATGGATATTCTTGCAAATAAATGTCCTCACAAAAGAAAGGATCAAACATGTGATGATGAGGAGAAGCACACGCACAAAAAATTCTTTAAAGAGAATAATTTTAAGAAGAAAATTCTTTGTGTAAACAATAATGATGATCCTTCAGATGATGAAGACAATGACTCCTCTATTGAAGATAAACTAAATGACTTCATACTTATGGGCAAAGAGGATTATTATAATAAAAGCACAGGAAGTGAGACTAATGAAGAATATATTGTGGTTGATATGGAAGGAGAACTGATCAGTGCACTGGAAGAGACTAACAGATTCAAAATTAAGAAAAGAAAGAAAAAACAATCAATGCTGATACAGTTCAAGAAAGACAATAAAGAACTTGATGAAGACCTTGTCCTCCTAAAAGTGGAATTAGAAGAGGGAAAGAAAATTGAAGACATTCTAAAACAATAGTTATCAGAAAAGAGGGCAAGATGTGAAGCCTTAGAAGAAGAGATAGTAAAAACCATAAAAGAAATGGAGAATTTTAAGGGATTGTATCACCAAAATCTTCCAAGTATTAAAGCCTCGGAAGGATTAGCCTCCATTCTAAATCAGCAAAGAAACCCAAAGTTGAAAGCTAGATTTGGGTGTGGAGAAGAATCAAGTAGTGATCATCCAAGTAATACAAAACCTATCAAGTTTGTCAAATCCTCAAACATTGACAATAGTCACTCTGTAGAAACAAAGAAAGAAAATCAGTGACCAAGAAGGAATGAAAGAAAATGTACCAGAACCGAATCTGTAGATTAGAGAGATTATCGGCATGAAAGAAATCAACCTCCTCAAAGAAGACATACTTTTTCAAGGTACAAAGGTTTTTTCTATGGTTATTGTTTTTAATGCTCTAATTTTGGTCACAAAGCTATAAATAGTTCTTTAAGATTTAGATATGAACAATCAAGATACTCAATGAATAATCTTCTTCCACAACAAAGATTGAGACAACCAAGCAACAAACAACCTCAGACTATGAATCATGCGATGGTTGGGAAAAGGATGCGGGTTAAACATAACAATAGTTATGAGCATAACAATCGCTATGATCTTCTATTTAGTGAACCAGAATGTTACATCTGTCATAACTATGGACATAAAGCTACAGATTGTCGCTTAAGGGATTACAAGATAGATTTGATCCCCACTTCTGAAAATGTCAAGGTTTGGAAGAAGAAAGCAGATGACAAGTGTGAACTAGTGTTATCAGGGCAAAAACAAAAGAATCCCTGGTATATTGACAATGGATGTTCCAAACACATGACTGAAGACAAAAGTAAGTTTCTAACTCTAAGTGAAAGAAAATCAGGGAATGTAACTTTTGGAAATGATGCACCAGGAAAAATAAAAGGTAAAGGAATGGTAAGTTTGAGTAATGGAAAAGGGAAAGCTCAAGATGTGTTGTTTGTAGAAGGTCTGAAACATAATCTTCTTAGTGTCAGTCAAGTCTGTGACCGAGGATGTGAAGTCATTTTTATCTCTAAAGACTGTACAATAAAATCTGTGAATTCAGGACAGCTAGTTGCAAAAGGGATAAGAGCAGAAAACACTGTCTATGTGTTAAAAGAAGAAAAAAAAGAATGACACTTAAGAAAGTATGATGAAAGATGGTTATGGAATAGGAGACTGGTACATCTAAACTTTGACCACTTAATCAAGCTGAAAAATCTTGAGGCAGTAAATGATCTTCCAAGAATATCAAAACCCCAGGATTCTATGTGTAAACCCTGCCAAGTAGGAAAGCTAACCAAGACACAATTTAAGTCCAAGAGCTCTACTTCAATAGAGAAACCACTCCAACTAGTTCATATGGATTTATGTGGACCATCAAGACAAGAAGGCACAGGGAAAGAAAACTACTTCATGTTGATTATTGATGATTACTCCAGACTTACTTGGGTTGCCTTTCTCAAGGAAAAAGATGAAGCATTTGAGAAGTTTAAAATATTTAAGGCTTTAACTAAGAATCAAGCAGGCAAGAGGTTAAAGGCAGTGAGATCAAATAGAGGAGGATAATTTATGTCAAGTGATTTCAAGGAATTCTATGATAAGCATGGGATCAAGAGAGAATACACAATCCCAAGAACTCCACAACAAAATGGAGTAGTTGAGAGGCAAAACAGAATAGTGCAACAAATGGTCTGGTCAATGATGAATGGGAAGAACATTGGTCAAACCTATTGGGTAGAAGCAATACACACAACAATCTATGTTCTTAACAAATCCCACCTTAGACCACAAAGTGACAAGACAACTTACGAACTGTGGTATGGGATACCTTCTTGAATCAAACACTTCAAAGTCTTTGGGAGTAAATGTTACATAAAGAAAAATGATGAAAACCTTGGAAAATATGATGACAGGGATGATGAAGGTATATTCTTAAGGTATTGTACAAACAATAATGGATACAGATGCTATAATAAGAGGCTGCATAAAATGGTTGATTGTATTGACATAAAAGTTGATGAAGGAATCCCAGGAAGAGAGGTGTATAATAATGAGTCTTCTACAGAGGACATAGCTAAAGCTGAAGATGAACAGGTCCAAGAATTAGAAAATGAAGACTCTGAATCAGATGAAGACACAAATACTCAGACAGAGTCAAATCAACAGACAACTTCAAATTTCTCCTCCAGAATCACTAAAAAGAATCATCCTACAAGTTAGATAATTGGTGAAAAAGACAAAGGTGTATAAACCAAGAGAAATATAATCAAAAACACTGAACAATCACATATAGCTTTCATATCCATGGTGGAACCAAAGAATTTTACTGAAGCTAGCAAAGATGACCATTGGGTTAAAGCAATGGATTATGAACTTGATCAGATTGAGAAAAACAATATATGGGAGATCGTTCATAGACGTGAAGATAAAAATATCATTGGTTACAAATGATAGGCAGTCTATTGTACATCACAACATATTGTCCAGACATAATGCATGTTGTTGGAATGGTAGGAAGATATCAGTCTGCACCTAAACAGAGTCATTTGCTAGTTGTCAAAAGGATATTCAGATATTTGAATGAAACAATGAACTATGGCCTATGGTATCCTAAGAATCATAATTTTCAATTATCAGTCTACTCAGATGCTAATTGGGCTAACTGCATGGATGAAAGGAAAAGCATGAGTGGAGGTGCGTTCTTCTTAGGAGATTCTCTAGTAGCATGGTTGAGTAAAATGCAAGGTTCCATTTCTTTATCAACTACAGAGGCAGAGTACATTGCTCTTGCTGCCTATTGCACTCAGGTATTATGGATGATTTAGACACTTGCAGACTTGGAGGTAAAATACGCTACACCGTTCCCAGTTCATTGTGATAACACTATTGTCATTAGTGTGTCCATGAATCCTATATTCCACTCCAAGACCAAGCCTATTCCCATAAAATACCATTTTCTAAGAGAGCAGGTCACCAATCAGATTGTTCAGGTCCATCACATTCCAACCATAGGACAACTTGCAGACATCTTTACTAAACCCCTAGACAAGACACCATTTGAATATCTCCGACAGAAACTGGATGTCATCCCGTCTCACACCTAAGAGATTCCATCATGTTAGGGTGAATTTGTATTGATTGAATATCTGATACCTCCAAAAAATAATGCAACAACTCAGGGGGAGCGTGTTTTCTTTGACATTGATGTTAAAGGGGGAGAATAGAATAGGTTCGGGTGCCTTTGTTGCAATAACTTCCAAAGGGGGAGATTGTTGGCATGTTTTACAGGCAACATATGCTTATCATTGATGGAAAGTACAGAAACGATGATGGCTTGAGTACAGGTATAAAATGCCAGGTGGGCACCAAAATTATTTTGGGAAGACGCAGCAGAGAAATCTTGTGAAGACTAGAAGAGATAGTGTAGAGGTGCACACAAAGTGCATAGAATGCATGTTTTTCATTAATGGAAAAGATCACGACCAACAACACAATGATGATCACATGGAAAGATCAGTAGCTAAACTCCATTTCGGGTATCAAAAGATAAACTCTATTTCAGAGTTCTGGATACCAGGAGTTGGAAGTGTCAAAACACTTCATCACAGAAATGCCAAAATGCCGAAATGTGAAACGCTGAAATATTGGATCATTGATCTGACTCCATTTTAGAGTTTCGGATACCAGGAGTTGGAAGTGTCGAAACACTTCATCACAGAAATGCCGAAACAAAAAAATGCCAAACACTGAAATATGTTGATCTGACTCCATTTTGGAGTTTCAGATACCAGGAGTTGGAGGTGTCAAGGACACTCACGACAAGAATGTCGAAACGGTGAAATGCGAAACACCGAAATACATTGATCTGACTCCATTTCAAAGTTTCAGATACTGGGAGTTGGAGGTGTCAAGAACACTCACGACAAGAACAACAAAATTGTGAAATGCAAAACCACTACTTAATCTGAGTCATTCATCAAAGAAAGATCTGGACCGTCAAATCATCAAGACTGTGGACTGTTGATCTGACTCCATTTTGGAGTTTCAGATACTGGGAGTTGGAGGAGTCAAGGAAGCAACTCATGGAAGAAACTCACGATATGAGAAATCACAAAAAGATCTGGACCGTCGAATCATCAAGATTGTGGACTGTTGATTTGACTCCATTTTGGAGTTTCAGATACTGGGAGTTGGAGGAGTCAAGAGTCAAGACTCTTCATCACAGGAGTCCCTAAGTTGCGAAATGTGAAATGCTGATCATTTCAGGGTTTGTGACTTGGAGTGTCGAGATACTTCTCCACAGAAATGTCGAAATGTAGGAATGTCAAAATGCGAAATTGCGAAATCATTCTATGGATAAGCACTTGGTCATTGCCGATGGTCACATCGTCGAAGAGCTGTATAGAAGATATCGAAGAGATAAGCTCCATTTCAGAGTTTGGGACATGGAGAATTGAGACGACCCTTCATAGAATCCCTGAAACATGAAATGGGAAATGTGTGTTCAGAATTGGCCCTTGGTCATAACCTATGATCACATCGACGAAGGCTCAAGGGAGGAGCTAGCATGAAGCTAATCTCCATTTCAGAGATCGCGACTTGGAGAGTTGAGATGCCTCACAACAGGAATTGTTGAAATGAGAATCGTGAAGGCACCTTCTGAATAGGAATGTGGTCATCGCCTGAGGCCACATGTAAAAGGAAAGGTGAAAAATGCCAAAGGCATAAGGCTCAAGAGGTTGACAGTGTAACTACCAGAAACCACTGATTGTTTCGGTACAAAAAAATCAAAGAGGCCTCAATGTGAATGCCAGAGGAGCTGAAGAGTCTCAAGGCTTCTGCTAGTGGAATGAAGACTGTTCATAGAGGTGATTGACAGATGGAAGAGCATTGAAGCCTATAACTACAACATAGAGGATGAGCTCGACTATGATAGAGAATATGAAGAGTCTCGACTGCTAGACAGGTTAGGGAATCTCAACATAACACATAGTGATGATGGACACATGGGTTTAACCACCAAAGAAGTTGAAGAGTTGCTATGATGATCAGGTGGAGCACTCGACACGAGGAGAACATGCAGAATAGAGAGAGTGTGTTGATGCTCGAGGTAGTGAAGCTATGGAAATGTGGAGTGGTAGTGAAGACCCTGATGTGGAGAACAATGGTGGGGTGAAGAGCATGCAGAAGCATTGCGCATAGAGCATGCACAAGGGGCACAGAAACTATAAGGATGCAGAACAAAAAAGAGATGAGGGTTGTTGTTGAGAGCGATTCATCCATGTAGAAGGAGGAAATGTGCAGTAGCTAAAATAGATAGAAGAGGAATGGTGCATTGAATGGACATGGCGCACATAGAATAAAAGGTAGAAGAATAGAAAGCACAAGGAATGTGTGTAGAAAGACAGTGAGGCATTTTGGGTGTGGGTAGGAGAACCTTGGGCACACAATGGTGACGCACAAAACCAAGGGGACACACACCTTACTTTCCTTAGAATGATTAATGAAGACTTGGGTTTCATTTGGGAAAGGGAGGGGTGACTTGGGAGCATGCCCAAGGAGTGAACTCATATTCCATCATCAACATGGGCACGTCAGAGAGGTGATATGACCCCATTAACACACTCATGAGGAGTTAGGATGATCAACACAGAGAGTGCACAAGGAAAAGGGCTCACACCCAATGATGTGGTGCATCGGTCCAAGAGACAAATAGTTGATGGGCATGAGGGCTTTGGATGGGAAACAGGGTCCATGGAAGGGCACAATGAATTGGTTGAGTGTGGGTTCATGAAAGGGCACGTCACTCCCAAGAGACAAATGTTTCAGACAAGTGACCCTTGGAGCTCTTATAAGAGCTAGGGTGCACAACCAATAGAGAATTTTGGCTAGATATTTGGAAAGTATGTTTGAGGCATGTATGCGATAATGAACTAAGGTAGAGTTTCCAAGATGAAAGACAAGTAGCCAAGACTTGGAAATTTTGAAAGGTTCTAGGGAAGTTTGAAAATGAAAGTCTGTGGAGGCATGTGTGCAGCATAACTGAAATTTGTGTTAGCTTGGTGAAATTCTATGGAAATGAAATGATAGCAAGTTTTTTATTGTGGGCACATATGAGGTGCACCATAGGTGGTTGCAGAGATGGTTGTGACAAAGAGTCTTTTGGTGACAGATATGTTCTTGAGTTTCTTAGTGAGGTGAGGAAAGTCATTTGACTCTTCCATGTTGAAAACTGAGTTGATAGAGCTCATTTGTAAATGTTTAACAATAACAAAGACTTAGTCGAGTGTTAGGAATAGTTTTTGTCTCCTGGACTACTTATGTGTTTTTCTTCGTTTTTGTTCTATAGCTGTTCTCTTGTTCTTGGATACATGCTTAAATATGACTAAGTGTTTAATTGTGTTAACAATTGTCTAAGTAAGAAAGAGTTGCACTAGAGTACGAGTGTGACTCGTAGGTAGCATAGACCAAAGTATGGGTATGCTCTAGGTGAAGAGGTGTAGTATGAACAAAGTAATATTGGTGTGCTAAGAAATAAAGTAAGAACCATAGTGGTGGTGCATGCCTTCAGGAGGTGAACGATCACATAATTGTTTTAGGTGTCCTATCGTGTCATGACAATTGGTATTAGAGCAGAATTAAAAGATAGTTTGGTTCTCATCACCACTAATGCATTCAAAATAGTTGTTGGCAAGATGGCACACTTGTTTCATGAAGTAATATAGGTGCAATTTTGGTGAGGTTTCAATGGATAGACCCATCACAGAGACAACCTGAGTGCAGAATTGGTGGGTTGTTATTGGAAGTTATGAATGAAATTTGTGACTTGTGGACAAAAATGGGTTCTCTCCGATGCAACCCCCCTACCCTCCTGGGGTTCTGTGACCTCTCGTTCTAGGATCTTTATTTCTTCTAAGTCGTATCGAATCTTTGGACCTTTACTAGACCCCTATTAATCTTACATAGGTCCCCTTTCCTTCTGTGTGCAGGTTCTGACAGACCCGTGGGATATTTTTGTGCGTTTCCGAAACATCGAGTTTCAGGCACTAGCCCTTTTTCCATTAGCCCCTTCCTTCATATGGAACTGGGATATGTCCTTGTGCAAACATGTGATTGTGGGTGCTAGAAAGAGTGGTTTTAGACCAACCTATTTTTCTCCCCGCCATTGACCTCCAACTGCCACGTATCCCTTTGTTAAAACTGTGGTTGAAATTGCGGCCCACCCTCATATTTTTATCCTCCAAGCAAGTTATGGCCCCGCAATCCAGCACATTCGTCGATATAAAACCCCTTGGTGATAATCCATGATCAACGACTACTATCTACCCTCCTTCCACATATGATCGCATATCTCCACAAACTGTCGACACATAGCACCATTCTAAATCAATGACTATGGTTGATTCTGACTTTCTGGCCTTCGGGAGTTTCAACTCTCAAGTCTTGCTTCCTCCTCAATAGCTATGTTCTAAAGTGGAAGATATGTTGACACCTGTCACAACAGATTTGCGGCTACAATTTCCCCCGTGCGTCTGGCCTTTGGTATTTTTAGTTCTCAAACTTTACTTTTCCTCGTATAACAATCTTCTAGAGTGGAATATTTGCTGACACGTATTCTCCCAAATCAATGGCTCTACCTCCACTTTAGGAATTTGGCCTCCTCAACCAAATCAATGGCCCTTTGACCTCCTCCTCGATCAACGATCGAGATATCCTTTCGTACTTTGGTGCTTTCACCCTCTTCTTTCCTCCGGAGTGTTCTGTACCCAGAGTTCTATATCTGGTGCCACACGTCCACTTTCAAATCAATGTTTTACATCCACTTCGAGACTTCAGCTATCAATGATTTAAAATCTCAAACTTCTCATTTTCTCTTCTCCCGAAGTTCATGATATTTTGCCACGTACCCTCTAGATCTGACGGTCTAGATTCTCTTCGAGTCTTTGATGCTTCAACTCTTCTACTCTTCGGCTCTTAGGCTCTTCGGTGCTTCAGTTCTTCAGTGCTTTGGATTCAACTCTTTGGTGCTTCGTCTCTTTGGGATTTGATAGTTTCAAACTCCTATTCCCTCATTTCTCTCGGAGTGTGTTTACTCAAAATGCACAACCTCTTGGAACGTACCCCTCCTCGTGATTAATGACCAAGATTTACTTCGGTTCTTTCTCCTCCTCCATGTCTACAAACTTCTGAAGTTGTGGATCTCACGCCACCTATCCTCCTTTACAATGGATGGTCCCAAGTCACTTCAGGACATCGATACTTTGACAAGCCCACTCTCTTATACACACAAGGGATAAGTCTCATGAACCTACCTCTGGATCCAACAGTTGCTGGTCGTTCGCGCTCACATCCAACGAATGGGATTTGTTCCTCTCCTTTGTTCTTCCTTCATTCATTGGATGTTGATATAATGGTCTAGGTTATTTTCCACAACCTATCAGGTTGTTTTTGTTGCTCCTCCTCCTGATCTTTTGTCTTCTTCCGTCTTGGAAGATTTTGTCAGTGTTCAAAGGTTTCAACCTTTGAACTTTCTCCTGCGGACCTGACTATCTAGATCTCGCTTATAATAAGTCTATCTCCCACACACTCCTTGCGTTATCTCTTCTGATATTTTTGATTACTCAATCTCCTAAGGGTCTTGACCCTTCAGTTTCCTTTCAAAGGAAAAATCTGTGCCCTCCTGGCAACTTTCTTCTCAAAGAACACCTTGCTGAGTGTTTTCTACAGAGTTTTCAACAATTGGGTGAGCATCTTCCTCTGATACTCTTCTCCCTGAACTCAACAGAGATTTCTCTTTATGCACACTTGCACCTGCTTGATGCCCACCTGGCAGAGATCTACAGAGTTCTTAGTGACTCTATCTCTCTCTCTGAACTCAACGCAGAGTTCTTCCTCTTCAAATTTTCCCCTGTAAAGTATTCAGTAACCTTGAGGTCCCTCTTTGTATTGTTATCACCTTGGAATGCCCTCTTGGCATGTTCTTTCTGACTCCATAGAGTTCATATGCGCACTCGCACTAGATACAAAACCTCCAATGTTCTGTTGTTCACTCCTTGCATAGCCTAAAGAACCCAGAGCAATATAACAACTTCAGCGAGGATAAAATAAATCTATCTCTTACTGCAAATGAAACTTATCATACATCTACAACATTCATTCATGAAATACATAAATACACTATATGCAAGAAAAAATACTTTTCTATTATCTATGTGTGTTTATACAGATGTTTACACTAAAATTGGACTACAATAGAGTCCCATTTCTCTCAAGGTCTCTCCAAGAACTATTCTACCTCCTATCCTAACTCTATCTTGAGTTCTTCTTCTAAGACCTCTCTCTCTACAAATATCTCTCTCTTTATTTTTTTTAACAAAATAGGGCCCTACGAGCTTATCCTCTTCACTGCCTTAGTGTCATTATTGTCTCAGTTAAGACACCATACTCCCATGGCTCATTACATAAATGATGATCCATACCTGACTACGATCTAGAGTTGCTTATAGTCAACCATTTAAGGAAACCCTATCCACTACCTGTACAAAGGTTTGGAATGGCTCTTATAGCCTTACAACGCAAATCCCCATGGGATTAGATTTTAAATTTTAAAATGGGAGGTTTTATGCCTCTCCCTCTCTGAAATGTGTGCTGATGTGTTGGAATGCTGGTGAATTATCTAAGGTGGAGTGATGCTCCTGCATCACTCTCCTTGAGCAGGCCAAGCATAGTTATAATGATGAACTGAGAACTTGGGAAAGGAATACTATAGGAGAGTTGAAGGAAGAGAAAGTTTGGAAAATCTGTTGGTTAACGATTTGGAAAGGTAGATATTTTGGTAACTGGTGGTATGATCCTAGTCTTATGCACAAACATAGACCAAGGGAGAAGTTCATGAGGGTGAAAAGATCACTTGGATGTATATATGAACACATGAATCATTATATACTTGAGACAATGTGGAAGAGTTTCACATAACTCTTGAGAATAACAAGTGACAAGGTTCAATTAATGAAATGGATGGTTCAAGTGATGAAACTTGGAAGGTCAAGAGAGACAATGCAACTCAATGAATCGAAAATGTCAAATAGGCTTTTAAGAACATGGAAAAATTTGACACAAAGATAAATTCTAAGATCCGCAGACTAAATAAATTGGTGGAAAGGACTGAGACTGTGGCAATGGTTACATTGGGATCACATAGGGAGGAAAGCATCCAACATGGAGGCAATGCAGTAGGAAATAATCATCACAAATTGTTCGTGAGGAAAGGTAGGATTATTGAATGTTACTTATGTTCAGAGATTTTTTTTTATGAGGAATTCTTCAATGCAAGGGAAGTTAGATTTATTGGTTTAGGATGAGGCTCGACCCACACCAACACTGGAGGATTCATAAGAATTGGCAGAGATGGTTCAAGTGAAAAAATCAAGGGAGGAGATAAATGAATTCATGGAAACATTGGTGGAACACATTTAAGAGTTCAATTCAATATGTATGTAGTGTACCCATAAAACTCAATGAGTTATTCAATCAAAGGGTAATGGGAAATTCCATAAATTTCCCTTTGAATTCACCATAAACACAACCAACCTATGATACCATACAACAACACCTACTCCATCATACATTTTTACATGCAAAATTATGCATAACACATAACAATTCAAAAATGCACATATACAATGAGATTCTATAGTCATAGAACAAAATAATGTATAATTAAACAATATAACAAATAATAAACATGGCACTTATCTTTTGTGAAAACACCGATTGGCGACAGACCCATGAGATTCCTCCTAGCCATAGACCACACTGATCATAATCTCTCAACATTGAGTCACCCCTGAGTTGGAGATATTGTGCCACTAGAGAAAAGGATTCCTAAGCCAAATATGGTCCACATTTTATACCAACAACATCTAGTACAAGGTACCAAAGCTTAGCATCACTCCAAACTACAATATTTCATTCAAAATCATCCTTCACAACCGAAGGTAGTGTGGCCCCTTCTCCGCACCACGATCATTTGGGCTGCACCACTACCCTTCAAGGGATCCAACACAGATCAAATAGGATGTCTTATAGAATTGTGTCTATAGGAGTTCCATTGCCCTTGGAGGTCTCTAGGTACCCTCCAAACCTCACACCAAGGAACCTATACCAACACTTCTCCCTCTAGGGTTCTATCCTTCTCCAAGGAAACCTAAGGAGAATTGTACATAGACCGAGATCCACCTAGGATCCACAAGGTAAACTTCATAGTCTGGGTAACCATATCCCCTAGAGAAATGCTTGTAGTCAGAATGGTAATAATATAATGAATGGAATGAAATGGAGAATTACACTAAATTACCCCTTTAAATATGCATGTGCCATTTTTGACATATGACACTCATGGCCCCCTTTTTCCACTACATAGGAGATTAATGTATAAGACATGCATAAAGTATTAGAGAATTATTATATTAGATTTGGCTTACCCCCTTTGGATTAATCCCCATATACCTAGCCCTTATCCCCCTTTTCCACTTGTGGAGTCTTATCCCCCCATACTCTTTTTGTCCCTTGGTCTAAAATTATGGTGTTATTTTTATTAATTAGTGCATATGTACAATTTATAATACAAGCTCTCCAACCTTTGATCATATTTATAAGCACTTTGACCCAAAAATACTAGCTCACCAACCTAAGTGTCATATGTATAATATATTTACAATACGGGGTTCAAGTCGAGGTATTACTTTCCCCTCTCCCTTCTTTATGCACTTTCCTTGGTGCATCTATAGACACATATACAATCAAAGTTCATCAAACATTACTTTGATCTTCTTGTCCAATAGATGAATCCACTAGACCTAGAATCACCATCATGCTTCGCCTTTCTTTATATCTAGAACTTGTATAGTCATCATCATACCTAATAAGTAAAAAACGTGACTAACATAATTAGTGCATGCAATAAAGAAATTAGTATACATTGTTATAAATAGTTTAGTGGATATCATTAATTTTAAAAGATCCATTTTGGTCGACATGTGAATGTCCAAAGCACCAAAACTATAAACTTTAATCTCTCTGACACTTGACCTCCAACGAGGTGATGAAATTGTTTCCCATAACTTTGGGATATCGTCTGTGATAATTGTTCATGATTCCTTGAATTCATAATTTAAATTACCGATAATTGCATATGGAAGACCCTGCATCATATGAACTCACTATAAAAACCCTTTCATATTCTGGTATTCCATATATTGTGCAATTAATTTACCGATCTTTCATTGGTATGAGATTAAGTAATGTTTTAGTTCCAGTCATTTCCTGACATATGACTCATTAAAGTGTTCACTACTGACTTTTGTAACAACACACCTCCAATAGATTTGTATTTCCATCTGACAAATATAATGACTATGGGATGAAGAGCACATATGACATCTAACAACATTGTCTTATTAAGGTAGATTCAAGTGCTTGGCATTGAATCTATGATCCTAACATTCCACATCCTGAAAGGGGCTTGGGTTGAAAGGTTCTTCATCTTCAATATGTATGAATCTTCTCTCATTTTCGAAGTCTACATTTTTCGGCCTGCTTCTTTGAGGCATAATACTTGAAGCCTCTTCCCTTAGGCCTCTAATGCCAAATTCTCCCTCTAAACTGGATAGACAATATACAACATTTTTTAGGGGCTATTCGACTCTGTCGACTAGGTCCGATGGTTGTCTAAGAACTATTCGGTCGACCTATGTAGTCATAAGTAGAGGTCGGTTGGAGTATTTGTTAACTGACTGACCCAGATAGTTAAGTAGTTACAACTACCATAAAGAGGTATAAATAGACAAGCACATGAAATCTTAAGTAACTTCATGTGAGAGGTTATATGTAATTGTGTTGTATTTTTGTAGCATATAATAAAGGACTATTCTTTGGGCTCTCATTACCCATGTATGTATAAATATATATATTTCTATGTGTGTGAATGTATCTTTATGATGTCTATGTAAGGATCTACTGATAACTCTCCCTACTTTTCCCTAGATTACAACATCGGTTATGTTGTCAATAGTATTGGACTTGGGCATGTAGAAGTGTACATAAATGCTAACTCTACAAGAAATATGCGATTGGTGGGAGTGCAAAATCAAGAACTACATCAAAAACTACACAAGAAGGAATAACCTCTCACTAGCTGAAGCACGATCATGATTCTTTTCAGAGAAACATGAAATATTCCTTGAAGCTATACCAAAATCATTATTTCAGCACATTAATAGATCAGGTAATGCATAATTTGATACTTGACGCAGATTTAGGCCTAAAGTTGACAATTGGAGGAAGAACAAATCTGCATGACTGGATCGAAAGAATTATCGAAGATTATATTTCAAACCAAGCCATTGAAGATTGGACGTCTCTCGACAAAATAAAATAAAAAATATACACCGAACTACATGATGGATTTCTCTACTCGGTTCTAAAACTTCTTCATAAATTCCTATTCGACAAGGGATTCAATGACATCATCGAATACCGACCAAGACTAGGCACACCATTACCAAATAATAAATTCCAATAAAGAGAAGAAAAGTGGGAACCATTTCTTGACGCAAAGTGCAAAGATACAAGAAAAGGATGGGACTAATTATTGAACAAATAAACATGGCTAACTCTATCGACTTAGAGTAAGTTGGGTTAGTAATGGGGGGTCGGTCAAAACTATGAGATGCCATAAAACAATCAGACTTGAATTAGTGTTTCCTAATTTGAAATTTCTTCAAGAGGGAATGATCCAAAAAGGATCCAGAGAAGACTAAGGACAACTCATAATTCATAGAAGCAACACATGAAGCTCAGAATGGCCTCAACAGACAGAGGAAGGGAAAAAATTCAAAGTCCTCAAAAATCAGGGAAATTAGCATCATCGCGAAGATGACGTCGCAAAATTTCCAACAGTGTAAATGGATCGTCAAATGGATTTATGGATCGAAAGATATCCGTAGTCAAAGTTTTGGTCAACCTAGTCTAGTGAGAAGGGATGAGTCAACATATGTACTGTTGATGTCAACATCAATATGGATGACATCAACATTCATATAGTATACATGGAACATGTAGAGGGAGACATGTGTCATGTTGACATTAGCATGGTGATGTGGCAGCACCATAGGCTGTCACGTGTCACTCATTTTCGACATTTTTGGTCCAACATGTGGACCAATGAGGAAGTGCCACATGGAAGTTTGTACATCCACGTGGAAAACCGTATGGGACATGGTAGGTTGAAGTGGAAGGATGGCATGGAATATTATGTGGCAAGGTGATTTTGCAAGTGGATGGTGTGGGCGAATGGTTGTATGCAATGTGGCAGTGGGAAAATGCCCAATGAGGCCCCAAAACTGGATTTTCAAAAATAAAAAAAGGCCCTCCATATCTAGCAAAGTCCCACCAAATATGGTGGCCAAAATTTTGATTTCAAAAAATATAAAAAAAACAAATCCAAACTTGGCGGTGATTCCAAACTCATATATATTGTTATAACTATAATCCCAAAAGGGGAGGCCCCGGGCTCTACCCTGGGACCTCCTCCTATCCAAACTCCTTACAATAGCCTTTTCCAACCATTAGGCCAACGTGTTCCATTGGTCAATCTTCCCAACATTTAATTTAAATGTTGAAGTTAACCCATGGATGCAGGAGGCAACTTGATGGTACGACCGGGCATGATTTTTGAGACAAAGTGCAGGGAATTAATTGTAGGTTGTAGGCACAAAAACCAAGACAAGATTTATCAAGGGCATGGGAGTGTCAGAGTTAGACTGAGGTGTGGAGGCACTCATTTTTTAGTAATTCAATGTAAAAAATTCATTGGTTATTTTTGTTTTCTGATCTGAGCAAAGCTTCTGCAGCTTAATTCCAAAATGAGGTATACTTATGTATTTTATCAAATTCTTTTGTTGAGTTAATAAAGAGGCCTACCCATTTGAGAATAGGACCCGAAGATGTAGTCCACTAGGGAAAAAATCCGTTATCAAGTTTTTTTGTTCATATTTGATGCTTATGTCCCTTCATTATTGAGCTTTTCCTTCTTTACGGTGCACTTTAATTTATGCTCATTTAATACAATTCTTTATAAGTCACTTCAATGAAAAGATATTGGATCATGTTGGTGTCAGCGCAGTCATCTTTGACTTGAATTGTTGAGTGTGAATGCTTACTAGGGCCAAGCATAAACAGGGTGAAGGAACTCTTAATACTTTCAATCCTGAAGTTGGTCATGCATCATGAAGGAAGAAAATGGCAGGAGAGGACAAGCATGATGAATAGGAGGAAAACTCCCATATGGTCTTTTATCACATTTCATAAATGGTCAAGTGCATTTATGGAGACTACAAGAAGAGGATGATGAAGAAAGGGAAGAAAAATGAAGAACAAGATTATGATAATGCTTCAGTAAATCAAGGGGTTGGAGGAGACCCTCCTGAGCCTCCATCTTCACCATCAAGTTCTATCTCTTCTTCCTTTGAGCATTCTCATCATTCTCATCATTCTAGCCATGAAGCTTCTTTTAAGAAACCATTATTAAATCTCGGTGTAAAATTTGTTTTACCTATGTTTAATGAAGATGCCAATCCTGAAAATCTAGATAATTGGATCTGAAAGGTTGAAGTATATTGATGTGTTCAATAGATTTTGGAAGAGGAAGTTAAAGTTCAATTGGCTTCTCTTTGGTTGGAAGGAACCACTCTCGTATGGTCGGAGAGAAAAATTCGGGATAGAAGTAAGTGTGGCAATCTTTTTTCCTCATGGTCGGAATTTAAATCATCGATAAGTAATCAATTTTATCCATTGGGTTATTTACATAAAACAATGATGGAATGAAAAGATTTAAGACAAAGTAAAGGTCAAATTGTACAAAGTTTTATAGAAGAATTTTGGAAGAAATATCTTGCATTAAACATTCCTTTGGCTTCTTATGAAAATTTAATGAAGTATATTGGCGCACTTAATAGTTATATTATTCATACTTTCCTATTGTTTAACCCCACCAGTCTTGACAAAGTTTGTGTGCATGCCAATCACCTTGAGAATAGGGGAAAGCATGTTCAAGAAGATCCCACAAAGAAACCTTCCAATCTTCCACATAAGCAGTTTAAGAAGTTTAAAATGGAGGACAAAAATACTACCACTATAAACAGAGAAGAAGGAAAACCATCTTGTACTCATTGCAAGAAAAGTTGTCACGATGATGAAAAATGTTGGAAACTACATCTAGAGAAGAGACCGAAGAAGTTCAGTGGAAAGGGGAGGACAAATACCATTGCTACATTACAACAAGATCTTGGTTGTGATTGAGGAGACAAAGGAAAGATCATAGTGGTTAGAGTACAAGGTAAATATTCCCTTCATGCTATTCAAATTCCAATAATGAATCTCATGATGATGAAACAAACCTGAATAAATTATTTCATATAAGAGTTGTATGTAAACACACATAGATAGATACATTGTTTGATTCGGGCTCCCAAGTAAACTTGATATATGAAGAACTTGTCACAAAGATGTCTCTTGAAACTAAACCACATCCAAAGCCCTATCCTCTTGGTTGGGTATGTGATAAAGAAAAACTTAATGTCACCAAGCAATGTAGGGTCACATTTTCCATTGCTTCAAAGTTGATTGATGTAGTGGATTTGGATGTTGTATCACTTGATATATGTGGCATAGTGCTAGGGAGTCCTTATCTTTATGATAGAAAAGAAGTCTTCTTTCGTTAGGAGAAAAAATATCATCTTACTAAGGGGGGAGTGGAAAATATTGTTAGAGCCCACAACATGAGGGTAAACATAGCACTTGTTAGTGCAGGACAAATGAAGAGACTCATAAACACTAAAAAGATATATGTATTGATGGTCATAAGGGAGAAAGATGTTGAAACATCTGACGCTTTCCAAAGATGTGATCCTTCTCATAAGAAATAATTGATTGATATTATTTCTAAGTATGATGATATTTTCCAGGAATTAGATGGATTACCTCCTAAGATAGAAATATAACATGACATACATATTTAGCAAAATTCTCCTCTTCCTAATGTGGGAATGTACATGATGTCAGTTGTAGAGATGACGAAGATCAAGAAGCAGGTACAAGGCTTATTGGATGAAGGGGTCATCAGGCCCAACTCATGTCCTTTTGGTTCTTTGATCGTGATGGTGCCAAAGAAAGATGGTACATGTCGAATGTGTGATGATTACCAAGGCTTAAAAAATTACGATGAAAAATCGATACCAGCTTCCTTGTATAGATGATTTACTTGATGAGTTAAAGAATGTTTTTTATTTCACTAAGTAGGATTTGCATAGTGGATACCATCAGATTAGGTTTGCAGAACATGATGCATAGAATACTACCTTTAAAACCAAACAAGGATTATTTGAGTGGTTAGTTATGTCATTTGGGCTTTACAACCTTCATGCGTGTGATGAATGATGTATTCAAGCCATTTCTAGATGATTTTGTGATTTTATATTTATACGACATTATTATATTTAGCAGGACTTGGGATGAACATGCAAGGCATGGAATGAAAGTATTGGATACTTTGCAAAGTGAAAATTTGTATGTAAATTGTCCAAATGTGAATTTGGTAAGACTACACTTGTGTACTTAGGTCATATTTTAGGAGGAGGACAATTGAAAATTGATCCTTCCAAGATTGATGTAATTGTAAATTGGCCTGATCCCAAAAGTGTAACCAAGATATGAAGCTTCTTAGGTGCAGTCTAGCATTGCAAGGGATTCATTTCAAAATTCTCCTTTATAATAGCTCCTGTCCATGCCTTGACCAATGTGAAGAACACTTTTCAGTGGGGAGGAAAGAAACAAAATTCTTTCAACACTTTGAAGGAAAAGATCAGTACCACACGAATATTAGCACTGTTGAATCTTCAACAACCCTTCAAGATCGAGACAGATGCCAGTGGATACACCATGAGTTTAGTATTGATGCAATATAGTAATCCTATATGTTACCACTCTAAAACTTTTAACCAATTTGTTGTTAACTATCCTACATATGATAGAGATTTGTATGCATTAGTTCAAAGCGTAAAGAAATGGAATCACTACTCGTTAGGGAAGGAAACAATCATACATGCAGATCATCAACCCTTACAGTATCACCAAGCACATACCAAACTGCAACAATATCGACATTACATATGAATGGGTTTCCTACCACAATTTAATTTGGTAATCAATTACAAAAAGGGTACAAGTAACAAGGTAGTTGATATGCTTTCTAGACCTCTTGTTGTTGCTTCTATTATTTTTAAGAATGCTTCTTTATCTCATGATAGATATGTGGAGCAATATGTCATTAATTAATATTTTAAAGATGTATATGAGAAGATAACCCATGGTGCAAAGGTGGAGAACATTGTCTGTAGAGAAACCTACTCTACCATATTGGAAAGCTATGTATTCCTACAAGTGAACGAGTCCATGTAATATGAGAATCTCACAATTCTCTTGTGTCTGGGAATTTTGGGGTAGGAAAAACTATGGCTCATCCGCAGTGGTTTTGTTACTAGCCTCAAATGAAAGAAATTGTAACTAAATATGTAAAGGGGTGTGTGATGTGTGTTGTGTCCCTTTCGCCACTTGAATGAGAAAAAGGAGGGCACTTACAACTCTAGTTGGGCCTGCTAGAAAGGACAAAAGTTAGTGTATGAATTAAACAATTCAATAACATGAAATAAACAAACAACTAAGCTAGAAACAACTAATAAAATAACTAAGAAAATGAAATTAAAATGCATAAGAAACTTGAAGCAAGATCAATCAACCAAATGACCAATATTCATGCCACCAATGGATAACTATATTAGTGGGAAAACACCATAGAGAAAGGAGGAATTATGGGTCCCCTCTTCCTCCTTGGGAGGGATCTTGAGTCCCCTATGTGAGAGATCTTCTTACAATGATAAACTATAAAGAAAATGGTGAAGAAATCCAATCCTATTCCCTCAAGAGGTGAGGTGAATAGCTTATTGAGATGATGCAAGAATACTCCAATAAGAAAAGAGGTTCCTTGAAGGGTAATAGAGGCATCATAACAATACAATGAGATTCTTGAATTCTTAGTGCACCCATGGCCTCCTTTTATAGCATGTATTTGAAGCAATACTTAGTTGGTTCTTAGTGTGGACAAGGGGCCCTTTAGGGAACCCTTAGGTATTTGACCAACCCCCCATTCGAATTCTGCTCTAATTTGAGGGTCAAATCAAGTTGGGAGTTGGTCTAGAATGTAAATTCTAACCTTGTACAATATCTACTGCAAACTGATATTCAGAAAAGAACAAAAAGATACAATGGAAAATACAAACATTACACAGAGATTTTTCACCTGGAAACCCAAACCGGGAAAACCAGCATATATTATATTCATACACATTGTGTTACATTGTTTACAATAGAATATACATATAGGAGCCAGCGGCATCCAAAACCCTAACCCAATGACCTGCATTAGTCCAAAACCCTAATTCCTTAACCGGAAATAGAAAACCATCGGCAAAAAAACCATGTGCCGAAAAACCACCTAATATCATGTGGTCCCGAAAATATGTCATCCTGGTAATATGTCGTCCCGGAAATATGTCATCCCGGAAATATGTCGGCCCGACGAAAATATGTCGGCCCAAAAAAAAAATTTCAGGGGAGCTGCCCCCGAACCCCTGCGCGCCTGGTGTAGGCGCTCAGACACTACTACTCATACAAAGAATATAAAACATACCCAACATTCTCCCACTTGTTGTTTTCTTTGCACACAAGGGGTTATAGGGTTACATAGTCAACGATCCAGGGCAACAATACCCATGGATCCTCTACACCAAGAGAACTTCTCAGTGATCACAGATTTTGTTAATGAATATGCAACATTGTTCAAAGTGTCCACCTTCATCAGTGATACTTTCTTTTCTTCAATCATGTCTCTCACAAAGTGATATTGAACATCAATGTGCTTTGTCTTTGAATGATAAGCAGGGTTCTTCGCCAAGAAAATTGCACTCTGAC